>CM035408.1:150722406-150979906 GCA_020310875.1 Ceratopteris richardii | reverse complement strand
TCAGTTCTCAGTCCTCCTTGCGTAAATGCAATCAACCAGACATGGCTTGTAGCTCAAGGGAGTAGAGCACATGGCTACAAACCACGGTGTTGGGGGTTCGAATCCCTCCTCCCCCAGCCAGCTTTCAGGAAAGGAAAGAAGGTAAGCTACACTCTAGCTTTCGAAAAGGTTATGGATACAAGAGAGTAAAACAAACCAACCCGCAACCACAGTCTTGGAGGAGTCGTCTTCCTAAGTAAGCTTTAAAGAACACCCTAGCTAGATCGATTTATCTATTTCATGTAATTCATTCGCTTATGTGTTTTTCATAGCACCTTTCATGTTGAGCCACATAGAGATGGATTACCTAAAATCAGTTGAATTCTTAAATTATGAAAGGAACTTTCACACGACAGTGTCGAATGGAGCGAGTCATCCACCCGAGAAGAATACACATACACATACACATATAATACATATATACATGTATATACACATGCATACAAAAATATACATATTTTAGGTCTAGATCTTTAAGATTAGGGTTTTAGGGTTTAGGCATACATATAATTATTTATATTAAGAGAAAATATAGAAAAAAATAAGAAAAAAATCTGAATATATAAATAAATAAATAAATATATATATATAATAGGATAATTATATATATAAATGAATATGAAAACAACTAGTGTTTTAAATAAATTAATTAAATATATATAATTAAATATATAAAAATAGGTTTAATTTTAAGGATTTTAATCAGAGTAAATATATATACACATACACATACACACATATACTTATACACATATCTATATACACGTATATATACACAATGTATACATACATATATATACACATACACATATATATATACACATGCATACACATATATTCTAGTTTTAGGTCTAGGTTTTTCTGATTAGGGTTTTAGGATTTTAACACCTGCATAACATATATACACACACATACACATACACATATAATACATATATACATGTATATACACATGCATACAGAAATATACATATTTTAGGTCTAGATCTTTATGATTAGGGTTTTAAGGTTTAGGCATACATATAGCTCAATTAAATTTATAGAAAGAGAAAATATAGAAAAAAATAAGGAAAAAAATATGAATATATATATATATATATATATATATATATATATATATATATATATATATATATATATATATATATATATATATATATATATATATATATATATATAGGATAATTATATAGATAAATAAATATAAAAAGAACTAGTGTTTTAAATAAATTAATTAAATATATATAATTAAATTAAAAAAATAGGATTAATTACAAAAAAATTTGAATATATAAATAAATAAATATATAAATATATATATAAAATAAGATAATTTATATAGATAAATAAATATGAAAAGAACTAGTGTTTAAATAAATAAATTAAATATATATAATTAAATATATAAAAATAGGTTTAATTTTAAGGATTCTAATCAGAGTAAATATATATACACATACACATACACACATATACTTATACACATATATATAATACACATATATATACACATGCATACACATATATACATGTTTTAGGTCTAGGTTTTTCTGATTAGGGTTTTAGGATTTTAACACTTGCATAACATATATACACACATACACATACACATATAATACATATGTACATGTATATACACATGCATATAGAAATATACATATTTTAGGTCTAGATCTTTAAGATTAGGGTTTTAGGGTTTAGGCATACATATAACTCAATTAAATTTATATAAAGAGAAAATATAGAAAAAAAATTAAGAAAAAAATGTGAATAAATAAATAAATAAATATATATATAATAGGATAATTATATAGATAAATAAATATAGAAAGAACTAGTGTTTTAAATAATCTAATTAAATTTATATAATTAAATATATATAATTAAATATATAAAAATAGGAGTAATTAAGAAAAAAATTTGAATATATAAATAAATATATAAAATAGGATAATTATATAGATAAATAAATATGAAAAGAACTAATGTTTTAAATAAATAAATTAATTATATATAATTAAATATATAAAAATAGGATTTTAACTATATAAGCAATAGACATATATATAATACATACATATAATACATATAACACATATACATATATATAGGCCTTTAGTATTATGGTTTTAGGATTAGGGTTTTAGGTTTTTTTCAGGTGTTTAAGTATTTAGGTTTTAGTATTTCAGGTTTAAGTCTTTAGGAGCATGATTTTTAGGTTTAATAAAAAAAATCAAATGTTCTAAAATATCCATATTGTATCAGATGGCTAGTTTGGATCCAGAAGAGAGAATGGCATGTCCTTGCACTCAGTGCAAGTATAAAATTTATCGAAAACGATGGATTTGTACTGCACATGTTAGAGAGTATGGATCCTTTGATAAAAGTCGACTAGAAAACCTATGCTACCATTCGCATGGTCCCCCAGGTGAGCAGATGGACCCAAACGACATTGCACCAGTAACCTCTCGTGGAAAAAAGAGAACAAAAAGGGAGTTAGACATACAAGCAAGTACTAATAGCATTACACGGAATGAACATATGGAAGAAATGCTCGAAGCATTTTATGAGATTTTGAAGATCATGATGGTGGAGAAGATGTCGAGAGTTTCATGGACACAAAAGAATTTCCACGATCAGAAGTTGATGAAGAATATGAAAACATGTGAAGACTAGCTCGTTTACCACTTTACAATGGAGCAAAGATATCTGTACTATGTGCGTCACTCGTGATGCTCAATCTGCAATCCATTTATGGATGGTCAAATAGTTGTGTCACTGAATTGTTCAGGTAAGTGGATTTGAAATAAACTTTCATTGTTGTACCGAAATAACTTTATTTATTAATATCGTTCTAATTGCTTATTGCAGGCTTCTTAAAGATCAATTTTTGCCAGAGGGCAATGACATGCCTCCAACACGTGGAGATGCAAAAAAACTTTTACAGTCCGTTGGAATGGATGATACTAAGATTCATGCTTGTCCGAATGATTGCATCCTCTTTCAGAATGAGTATGAGCATCTCCACATATGTCCAAAGTGTGGAGCAAATAGATTTAGAGAAGACCTTATAGGCGAAGCGATGCCCGCAAAGGTTCTTCGCCACTTTCCTATTATTCCACGAATTAAGAACATGTTTAGATGCAAATCTATAGCTGAGTTAATGTCATGGCATACAAAGAGCAAGTCTATAGATGGTGTAATGCGAGTGCCTGTTGATTCTGATGCTTTGAAGCACATAGATAGTAAGTGGCCAGAGTTTGCTAGTGAGCCTCGATCCATACGTTTAGGCCTAGCTATGGATGGAGTAAATCCATTTGGTTTACGGAGCTCTTCATGGAGCACATGGCCTGTATGTTTGGTCAACTATAACATCCCACCATGGCTGGCCACAAAGAAAGGTCATTTATTATTAGCTCTTATTGTACCAGGTAAGTATAAGGTAAAAAACATGGATGTATAGCTTGCCAAGGAGACCAACGCAAAGGAAAGAGCTCAATTTTGAAGGAATCATTCCACTCGATTTTTGCCTCTTCCAAAAATTCTTTGACCTCTTTCACCTTTTCCAAGGAGCAGATGGCTAGATACAACATTTTCACAAGCAAAGGCAACAGGTGAAGATATCTCTGAAGAAGAAGAAGAACTCGCAAAGGGATGTGATTGGGAGTATACTAAATATGGTGCACTATGGTCTCATGGACGACACTTTTGGATCGCACGAATTGATAAAATAGGTCTACTTTTGATAGTGGGGTGATGGTGAAATTTTTGCAAAAAAGTAGAGCGAGTTCAAGAGATGATAATGCTCAAGAAGGCCAGCTAGATTATTGTGGTGTGATTCAAGATATCTTGAAACTATCTTTTAGGAAGTTTGATTACTTTGTTTTCGATGTGAAATGGTTCAAAGTAGTCACCTCTGGAAGAAACACAACCAGTGAGGCGGGATAAAAGCAGTTTGCTTCAAGTCGACTCCACAAAATTATGGACGGATGAAAGAGATACATTTGTACTTCTTGAACACTGCGAGCAAGTTGCTTTTATACCAGATTCAAAAGAACCGGAGTGGCTATTTGTTTTACAAGTCGCCCCACATAGTAGACAAATTTGTCAGAACATAGATGTAGAAGAAAGTCCATCTATAGTGGACTCAGAGATTCATTCGATAATCCAGGAGGAAGAGATCATTGTTCGAGAAGAAGAGGTCATTGAAGAAGATGAAATTCAGGACGAAGCAATAGATGATCAAGAAGAAACCAGCATAGCAAGCGATTTAGAAGTCATCAATATAGAGATAGATATTCTGGGTGCATCGGATCTCCAAGAGGATGATAGACTAGAGGATTTTTGAATCAAACACTTGTATGTACTAATTTTTGTTTATTTTTTTGCTAGGTTTTTTGGTACACTACAATTTCTCTATATTACCTTTATTATCACATGCTAATTATTTGAGTTCTTTTGTTACAGAGCACGATGGGAGACATTCCTCCAGTCACTCCACATTCCATGACAGAGGAGCAGTTCTTAGAGTTCATCTCTCTGGTACCTCCCATGGATATGGCCGCTGCATCACATTATTGGATCGCTCATGGTAGCACTCCTCTCGGCCTCACTCCTGGTAGCCTCACTCCTATCGGCCTCACTCCCATTGGTGTCACTCCTACCGGTGTCACTCCTGCTGATGTTACTCCTACTGGTGTCACTCCTGCGGGTGGTGCTACTCCCACCGGAGGTATGTCTCCTAGCTTTATGACTCCACCACGACCATCTTTTCAGCCATCCCCTACTGGCTCTAGTAGTAGACATGTGCATTCGACACCTTAGCGCGATACAGGTTCTGGGCCATCTCGTAGATCGAGGTCATGCTCTAGAGCAGGAGGTTCTAGGAGTGGATCTACAGGTAGGTCTGGAGGAGGCAGCTATTGTGGAGGTAGTGTGATGGAGGTTGTCTCGCCCGCTTCTACCCCTAGGATGAGTACCTGAGATGTAGGTACACCACGTGGTACGCCACATGGAACACCACGTACACTTTGGGGTGCTCATGACCATGATGACTCCAAGGTGTATAGTATCCGAGATGGAGCTCCAGTGATGGATGCGGCTGGCAAAGCAATGCGTGCACGTATATGATAGCTTTGCTCCATACAGTTTGGACACTCTATCATGTTGAAATGGAGTGAACAAGATAAAGATCGGAAGAAGTATATCACGTAGACAATTTATCAGGAGTTTCAACCAGCCGATGGATAGCCTCTTGTCAGTTCAGAGTGGATTCTGCACACCGCACATGAAGTTATGTCCCATCGACGATCCGAGGCTCGTGATGCTTTCAGAGCAGGCTTACCAAAGCCTGTATGGTTAGATGTTGAGGAGTGGGATATGATTCGCGACGAGCAGCAGCAGACTCTTGATCGATGCCACGGCCACATGTTTAGATACGATTGGACCGTCACATTTGGGCAATGGTGGATATGACACGATGCGTCACGAGTTTGTAAGTACCATTTGATTTATTGAATTTGTTTGTGTTAAGCTTCTCATGTATGTTCCTCTAATGTTTTGGATATTTGTTGTAGGAGCTGGCAATGGATCGTCCTCCAACACGAACGGAGGAGGCTTATGGATATCTTCATGGATTGACTGCACTATTGGAGGATTTGGAGGGACACAATGCGGTCGTTTCATGGGAGCATTTACGATGAGGTGATGAATTTATAAACTTGGTTTTTACTTGCTCTTTGTAAATCTCATGTGAATTTATCTCATTGCATGAATGTTCTTTGTTGTAGGACTATTGATATGGAACATTCTTTGCATGTGTATGGCAATGGCACACCAAAATTTTGTATTTGATTTTTATATGGCGCTGCCTACCTTAGTGCCACATTTTGTAAAAGCATCATATATGACAGTGGTTTGCCACACTCTTGTACATGCTTCATTTATGAAATATATAATTGTTCTTGTACATGGTTCATGGTTCATAGTTCATTCTGATTATCTCTATTGTGTCCAATAATATTTTGTTTTATGAAATCATATTTTAGTTGACATTAGAGTACACATCACATGTACTCAATTTTTTTTAGGCAGAGTGTATTGTCTTTTTGGTAAGCAACATCAAGGTAATGTTGCTGTAGCAAAAGACAACACACTCTGCCCAAAATAAATTTTGCAGATATGGTCATCGGTATAAGCGACGGTACTCCCAGTAATGCCATCGGAATAAGCATCGGTACACCCAGCGGGCAGCGGTATACGTGACGGTACACCTAGTAGTGGCGTTGGTATAACCATCTGTATGGGCATCGATAATGCCGATGTTTATACCGATGCTCATACCGACGCTTATACCGATGCCTATACCGGTGCTTTAATACCGATGCACATACCGACACCTACACGGATGTCAGGGAAAAAATACGCACGTTCATTTCCCTAGGTAAAAACCTCGGTATATAGCCGATCTGTTGTAGTGTAACTCCTCAAATATTAAGGCATTTGGATTGAATTCCATCATCAATCAAAGAGTAGAAGCAAAATTCTGATATGAATCTAGAAGACTGTTGAGAACAATCTGCACAATTGAACTCTCTAGCAAGACTTCATCAACAGAAATCAAATGCTCCTTCAAATCTTTGATCTTTGTCAAAAAACTATCCATGGAATCTCCTTCATTCATGTGCTCCCTCGGCAACTATTTTTGGAGGTACGCAACACGAGCCTCATTTCTTGCCTAGTATAAAGTGGTAAGTGTATCCCAAGCATCCTTAGCTATTTTGCAAGAGCAAAGGTGTGAGATAATGGCATCTTTGATAGACAAAGCTATCAACGCATGTGCTTGAACATCTCTGCCATCCCAGTGAAGTTGCTCTATAGTAGGTGCAGCAAGAACTGCAACATGAATAGGAATTCGAAGATCATCATCTTCAATGTCATCTGCATCACCTTTAATAATTGTATTTATAGGTGTAATAGGTCATTTTTCAACACCCTACACAATATTTCACGATCCTTTTGCAACCAATACATGACACATCACATATGCCCATAATGGGTAATTGGTACAATCCGACTTATCCTCAATAGCCACATATAGAATACATCATTGCTTTCAATCATGGCCACTAACTAAAATACCTTGGTGCAAAATAATGACTTTATCTCAAAAAGTTGAACATAGTTACCCTGTCAAGTTCTGCTAAACCTATAGCAGACTTTGAGGCACTTATATTGGCAAACTGAAACTTGTATTTATGTTTGGCACAAAAAGATGAAATTATCTACGCAAGCACTCTGATAGTGCATTCAGAAGTCAAAACAAGCTGATATCATGATTTTGACAGCACAAAATGAAGTTGTTTTGATCTCTTAATCATCCATATGCTCACCAATTTTTGTGTGATTTTGAGATTGTGACTGAAGAGGTGTTGATGACGCCCTAGATGAAGCAGTGACCTGCTCTTATACCAATCATTGGAGTTTGAGGTCTATGGAAGCACACGAACAACACAAGGAAGAAGAAGAAGCTTGAAGCACAACACACAATATTGAATGTATTTCCAAGTGAATGTACAAAGATAAGTAACCCGTTAGGGTTATAGGCATATATACAAGCTAGGGGAAAAAACCTCCTAAAGAGGGAAAAAAAGTGCCCTAGCGGTCCTAAGTGTGTTCACACACATCACTATCAAAATGTATCAACATCTACGAGCTTCTAACCAAGTATAAAGTGTGGGAAAAGCCCTCCTTATAAGGATTAGGAGGAGGCTCTTCAAAGTACATCACATGTGGAATAATTCCTCTTGAAGGAGAATGAATACAATGTTGAGGATGTAAGGGTCATGTCGCCTTAACCTTATGTTCATATACATATATCTTTTAGAGAGCATTGCCTCAAGAATATCATTATGTGGGTTTTGAGGCTCCCATGCAAGTGTGTGTATCTCTCCTCTCCTCTCTCTCTCTCTCTACCTCCATATCCTCCTTGCTCTTCATGTTCAGCCCACCAAAGGCCTTCATTTGTATCAAGCTTCTTGAATGCATGTGCGCAAAAAGCTTCAATGGAAACTTAGAGTAGAAGAGGTGAATGTGTAGGTCATCATCTTCTTGACAACATGTTGGCATTTTGGCCATAACTAGAGCTAGTAAGCTTTGATTGACGAGATTTAAATTTTTATGTGTACCTTACACAAAGAAACTACAATTTTATGGAAGGACATACAATGTCCTTTAGAGTTTTACTCCATTGAAAATTCGAAAAACTCACAATGATGTAGAAGTCGAATCTCAATCACTTAAACAATAGATCAGAATTTTGGTTGTAAATTGAGTTCTAAACGTTGGATTGAAGTGATTTGAATTGTTGTGTGTAGCTTCAAAGAAGCCTCTAGAACTTTATAGAAGACATAAATCAAGATTCAGAGAGCTAGGTCATCGAAGCTGCAAAATAATAGCAACATTGTTGTAGGTGAAGATGAAAATGATAACAGATGCTTGTTTTATTTGTATCTTAAGCTACACATCTTTGATTGAGGTGTTTCTAAGCATCATTGTGTAGCTAGCTAAGAGAAAGTTCATCAAGTTTGATAAGAGAAAAATTTAGATATTAATAGGTTATCAACCTTAAAACAACAAAATATAGAGCATAAAATTTTCACCATAGAAACCCTAATTGCTTTGGGGGGTATATTTTGCTTTGGAACTTCCGTTAGAGAGATTTTTTGGTGTGTGAGATCTTAGTTTTAGAGATTGAAGGCATTTACTATGTATGATCTATGTGGATGCTTCTCCATATGAGAGTAGAGCAGCTTATGTCAAGTTTTGACATACATGATGGGATTGTGATATTTATTTCAATTTATGCCATTTCATCTTTCATTTAACTTGTGGTTTTGTCAATGCATGTACAATGGAATTGTGGTTATATTCTATTTTATGCCACTCAGATACGGCCTTGTTTGTCGATTGCACATAGATTTATGAGAGATTGATTGGATCCTTCGTTGGTACCTTGTATTCTTGTTTTTCTTTGTAGGTACATGATCCAAATTGGAGCTCTAGTTGCACACATGTTTGTCACTTGGATTGGCTATTGTATTAGCATATGGTCACTGATTTGGTAGTTTATTTGATAGTGTGATTCTTAGCATATATGGATGGTGATTCTCACATGGTTATTTGGTTCTAGAGTTCATTTTAAAGAGGATATGCTACCAAAATGTTGTTGGCTTTTATGCTAGAAGAGTATTCTACTAGTTGCTTGAAGCTTGCATGATAGCTTTGGATTGTTGATTATCTCCATTCATTTGGAATCGGTCACATGTTATTTGTGATAGGTTTGACCATTTTGCAAGATTCATTCTTGAGTGGGAGGTGTAATTCCATTTTATTGGACTGTATTGCCATTAGTTTTTGGCATGTGTATTTTCCATTATCTTTGGTTGGATCAGTTACATGTGATGATAGGTTACTCATTCTTCTTTTAATAGTGGTTATCTTTTCATGATTGGTCAATTTATAGGGGATACTCTATCAATTTTTTCCCAAGATCCTTTCACATGTACTTAGTCATTTTTGGAGACTTGGTGAGCAATCTTATTCTTATGGTTTTATATGCATTTTAGATGCATGGTTATGTGAGAAGTTGTTCATATTTTTTCTTCTCCAATGAGACATTTATGATGTGAGTTATGCATATGGATATGCAAGTGTGATCCTATGGTGATAAAGTATTGTTTCTAGTCTCTTATTACATTGCTAGTCTCCTGGATTGCTAGCATGTGTCTTCTTGGTTTGATGGCATTGTTGCAATTAGCACATGTAGGTGTGCTACAACAACATCATTCCAAACATCAAACCCTAAAGACTCTACAAAGGTTAGGGGTATATTGGCCAACCATGAAAGCAGATGTCCATAGGATGTGCAAGGAATGCCCAATTTGTAGTATTAGACCACCAGTGGAACATGCCACTCTCTATCAAGTGTCTTTAGTACCAGATTGGAGCAAACCTTTGGTAGAATTCTTGAGGAAGAAAACATTCCCTCAAGAGATGAAATTGGCTAGAAGAAAGATCTTAAAACAAGAAGCCCTAGATTATGCACTAATTGGTGATAATCTATACAAGCATGGAAAGGATGGATACCTAAGACTATGTATCCACGAGAGTGAATATTTTAAGATCTTGGAGACTGCTCGCCAAAGTGTAGCAAGAGGACACTTTGGACCAGATAAGGTGATCAAAGCAATACTTTTTGCAGATCTTTGGTGACCAACACTTCACATGGATGCACATACCTATGTGAAGTGGTGCGATATTTGTCAGTGAACTCAGTATCCAATATGCAAAGATGAGATGCCTTTGAAACCTATGATGGGTGGATGTGCATTCTCTAAGTGGGGAATAGACTTTGTCGGTCCTATTAACCCCCTAGCTAAGGGCTCACATGTTGAATACATCATTGTGGCCACCGAATATTTGACCAAATGGGTAGAAGTGAAGGCTACAAGAAAGAATGATGTCCATACTACAACCAAGTTTCTATTTGAGAATGCGTTTACAAGATATGGATTGCCAATAGAATTGGTGAGTGATTGTGGCACCCACTTCTTGAATGAGGTCATTGAACACTTGTTACAAGAATTCATGGTGGTTCACAAGAAGTCGACTCCATATCACCCACAAGCCAATAGCCAAGCCAAGAGCAGAAGTAAGATTCTATGTAATGTATTAACAAAATTGGTGAACAATAAACACTCTAATTGGGATAAACAACCACATCATGCTATTTGGGCATACCGAGTTTCCTATAAAATGGTACTCTGGTATTTGGCCAAAATGTGGTGCTACCTTTAGACTTCCTGATACCTACATTGAAAGTAGCACAAGAGCATCAATGGACTGGCCATGAGCTCTCATCTAGAATCTTTGATATGGAATGCTTAGGTGAAACAAGATTGAGAGCAGTAGTAGGAATTTATGCAACCAAGAAAAGACAAAAGGCATACTTTGATGCCCATGTGAAAGATAAGGGCTTGAAAGCGGGAGACTTAGTCTTGGTATACACATTGAAATAGTATGCATAGAAGTTGGAGAAGAGAGGCTATGGACCTATGATCATCAATAGGATCTCAACGAGTGGAACAGTTCAATTACCTACTCTAAAAGGCGATATCCTACCTAGTTACATCAGTGGATGTAGAGTGAGATTATATCAAGAACCTCTCATAGAGGAAATGCTAAACTGACTGAACACCACCAAGAAATGTAAGGAAGAGGAAAAGTGAGTTCAAGAAGAAGTGAAGGCAGAAGCCTTAGAGCACATTTGACAAATGAAATTGAGAAGAAAAGGAAGAGATTAGCCTATGTCAGATGCTAATGAAGCTTCAAGATATCACATGGCAATGTGCAAAGCATCAGGTGTATGTTCCCATAGAATAGTCGACCGATGACCCTTTGTGACCCTAGAGGTAGGACAGAGAGAGAGAGAGAAAGGATTGTAAGAGCTTTGATTGACTCAAGGGTAACCACTAGTGCAATTAGAACTTTTTATTGTCAAAAATTGCAATTAAGTGTCAATCCTATAGAAGCATATCTCATAGGACTGGGAGGTGTGGAAGCCCCTTTGTTGCTCTAGCACAATGGTGAGAACCACGTTAAGAAGCTTCACCTCCTTAATGTCAATCCGTGGGAGAGGTAGGAGTGATATGAAGATCGTGAACGTGAGATGATGTGAGAGTGAGGGTGAGAAGCACAATGTTGCACACACACATACACACACACAATGAAGAGACAAGCAAGACACAATGGAAGGTAGGAAATTAGCTCTATTACTCAAGAATACTCTTACAAGCTCAAACTAGCTCTATGCTCACACTAACCAAAATGAACCAACCTCAAAAATGAGCTCTCTAGCTCTTTTTATAGTTTCTAGACTAGTTTTGACCGGTTTCACATCTAATGACCGGCCTAGTTAAAAAATAGGTCCTAGAGGCTATTTGGATGGGTAAACGATGTCTAAAAATAACGAAATTTGGTACGAGCATTCTACCTAAGCTCCTCAAGCTCGAGGACTCCTCGGCTTGCACAAAATGGAGCTATGGATTACAAAATGGGGTTTTCTTATGATACATATGTTACAATTAGTGATAATAATCACTGTTGAATGTTTTGGAAAATTAATAAGACATGTATTTGTTTAAAAGATTGATCCGCCTGGCTCCCTGCTTCGTCTTCACATGCTTCCATGGCGTCTGTGCCTCTGACTGCTTCCAACACCCCCCTCCCTCTCGCTTCTGTCGTCCCTGACAGAACCTTGTTGTGAGGTCTGCCGGATGTAATTCTGTAGGAGGTCTTGAGCGAGGGTGTGCTCTGATACACGAATACCTCGGGCTAGATCAGCCTCGAGTTTCTCCCAGTCGATAGGTTGCGGCTCGTCTGGTGGTGGGAGCTGATAATGTGTGGAGTACACCATTCGTTCACAGGCGAATAATTGTAATAAGTGTGTGGGCCTGCTTATGAATACTTCGGAATGGTACTCCCAAAAACCGGTGGTGAACATTTCTTCGAATGTTTGCTTGTAACATGCCGGTAGATATTTGATCCTGCAGTGCCAGGCGTAACACACCCGTAGCGATGGCGTTGTGCTCATATCATAGACTAAATCCAAGTTGCCATGCTCAAAGCCCGGGGTGTTGACATGGGGAGCCTTGATGCGCCGGAAGACTTTAAAGACCATCTGCATCATGTCAAAGATTTTGACAGTCATGTGCGCGGCAATATCATCCATAGGTTTTAATCGAGGGAGCCAGTGGCGGATCGTCGCCATCATGTAGCCTACCGTGGGTAACGCGACTGGTGGCTTGAAGTAGGGGTAGTTCAACCAGTCTTGGCACTGCTTATTGTTCTGTAGCTTTATAGCGAAGGCAGTCCAAGAGCGGCGTCGTGGTACTGGTCCCCAGCACGGATTAAATTTTAAGTGAAGCGGCGCTTTTACCCACGTGCTCATCATCTCTGGATAATTTTGCAGTAAATCTTTGCGCCAGTCTGGTTGAAGGATTTCACCTCTCTGCGCCCTTGGTGGCAAGTCCTCTGGCTCGAATTGAGTGGCATGCGTTGGTTTCATGCCGGTTTCTTTCTCGATGGTTAACTGATATTCTGCCATTAACATGAAGTATGGCTTATACTGAAGCTCATGCCCGGATATGTATCGTCGCGGGGCCATTTGAGCAAAGAATGGTGATTGTAAAATTTTTTCTTCAATTATGGCCATGGCATGTAGCTGTGCCTCTACTCTGGCCGAGTGTGTCGTTCCGAGTTCTTCAACTGTCTTCATCCACGCGGGGGTAGGTAATTCGTAGGTCATCTGGCCTTCGGCCGTGACACGTCCGCCTGGGATGGGTATCGGTTCATAAGCCTCTTCGAAGGTCTCCTCCACCGGGATAGTGACTGTTTCTTCCTCAGCTGGTAGCTCAGGTGGGGAGTCTGGCCTTGGTGGTGCTTCATAGATGGCAATTCTAGATTCAAGATTTGTTACCTGGGCCCGGAGTGCGTTGAGTTCCTCTAAAACTTCAGGGGCAGGGTCCACAGGTGCTGGTAATTCCGCTGCTACATGTACTTGTTGTGTTGTTGGTTCTCTGAGCTGTAGCAGTTTGTGATCTTCCTTTAACTTTTGATGTTCTTCGTTCATACGATCATAGTCCTCGAGCAATCTAACATGGTCGTCTAGCAACATCCGCATCGACTCAGATGGGATTGCCTTGAATCTGCTCGGACTTAGTGGCTGTTCTGGATGATCTAAAGCCGCCTCCAAGTTCTCTCTGTTCTGCTCTTGGAGTCTCTGGTTCTCCTCTTTTGCTGCGGCTAAGTGTCTTCTTAGTAAGCCCATATTTCTAGTGAGCGTTGCATTGCGGACAGTCTGGGCTCTAAGTAGATTATCTAAATCCGCGGTGGCCTCTTTGCTTTTTTCCTCACTTTCTATTTCTAACTTGTGATAAGCTTCTCGTAACTCTTGGTACCGGCTGTTCAGTGAGGCGTTCTCAATTGATAACAAATTAAGCTGCGTTTGTAAATCGTTCGTCGTTTTCTGCAGCTGTTGATAGTTGGTTCCGAGTGATGCAAACTCATCGCGGACTTGCGTCATGCATGCGAACATGTGTTGAAATGCTGTGTCTATGGTGGGCGATAGTAGTAGTGAAGTGCTAAATGAGGATGCAGTGATGGTAGATGCAGTGGGAATGGGGAGCGGGGTTGGGACTGTGGATGCAGTGGTGATTGTGGAAAATTGTGAAGTGCCTAAATATGAGGGTGCTGTGAGTGGAGTGGGTGGTGGTGAGGTGGGTGGTGATATGTCCATGCCATTGGACGTGTTTAATGTTGTGACTGTGAAAAGTGGTGTGATTGTGGGTGGTTGCGTAGGTGTGAATACGGGATTTACAAACGTAGAGTAGTTTACAGGGGGGATGGTTGGAGCGGCTTGGTGAAACGGGAAAATAGGGGTTAGGGTAGGTTGGGGAGGTGAGACTGGGGAGAAGGTTAGTGGGGTTAGGAAGGGAAATGGGGGTCTTAGAGGTGGGGGAAACGCTGGGAAGGATGAAGGGGTGAAGGGGTTAACATAGGGATGCAGAGGGTTGGGTGTGGGCCTGGTGGTATGAATGGGTAAGGAAGAGGTTGGGGCTATATTGCTTTGTACAGGTGTGGATGTGGGGAAAGCAGGTGGGTGTGCAGGTGATACAGGATGGGTTGGTGAAAGATGAGGTGAAAGAGGAGTCGAAGGGGTGGAGGTTATTTCGAGGATTGTAGTGGTATGTACAATGGTGGTACGGGGTGGCGAATCTACAAGAATGGTTTCTGCGGTTACTGAACGTTCGGGGGCGAGGCGTGCCTCCCTGGCTTGTGCTGAAGATTGGGCTCCTGTTGGTACACGAATATACTCCCCGGGTTTTGAGAGTAGTCGCACTCGGCGGGGATCAAACTGTGGTAGTTGCTTTCTTTGTAAAAACCTGAGTGCTTCATGGGAGCCTACTGATTGGACTAACTCTCTGAACCCTCTGATATAGGCGTCTTCGAATCCTCCGGAGATGAGTTCCTGTTCAATTAATGCCTGGCTCTCCTCTTCAGTTAACTTCTTTCGTGCCCAGACTTTCTCCATGGTACGATATAATTTCTTTATGGCCAATGTGTACGCTGCGGCTTCGAAAGTTTCATCTTCATATGTGCTGGTGTCGCCGTGTGTGTCAGTCTGTTGGCCTTGGCCCTCTGTCTGTCCCTCTTGTGAGCCCTGGCTGGCTTCATCGTCGCCTTGATCGTCGTCTGTTTCGGTTCTTTCTTCTTCAGAGCCCGACACAGCTTGTCCCTGTGGCAAGTCTCGCGGCGTAGTAGGGTAGCTGGGGCGTTCATATTCCTGGGAGAACAGTGGTGCTTCTGAATACTGGAACTCGTTTGAGAATGCATCAGGCATCTCAAAATCAAATGTCGTGTTTATGGGGTCGGCTTCCATATGTGGTATCGGGAAAGAAAACGCTTCCGCACCAATGGTGGTGGGAGCTTCGGCTGTTGTGGTGGCGGGTTCTGAGGTGGTAGCTGCCTGAGGTGCAGCGGTACTCGTGGTGGCCTCCGTAATTACTGGTCTGGACAACCGTATGCGAATAGGTTGTACAGTGGGAGCAGCTTCTGTCTGTGGGCGCTCGGGAGAGGGTTGTGGTGACGGCGACTCTGGCACTTGGAGGCAAGGGATGGTGCCTCGCATGCGCTTACCGGCCCGTGTCCTACTGGGCTTCCTAGCTTTCTTCGTTGTGCTCTTGAATGCCTTCAATTCCTCTCCTGTTAATGCACGCTCGATGGGCAAGTCATAAGCCAAACACATATACACAATTCTAGTGAGCGCACAACATCCGTTAAGCACCTTCTTACGCTCCCATCTGTGTTGTGCCAGGTACATCTGATCTATGATCCAGCTTGCCAGATCAACTGTTTGAGGTCCCGTACATGCCAAATACAATCCGAACCATATTCTTTTGTGTGGCATGGTAAATCTGTCTTGAGCTGGAAATGCAAAATGTTGCATGCATATTCTTAGTGCCTTTGACAACTCAGGTGTGATGGCCGAAATCTCTTCCCACTTCGTGACATCCCCACGTTTCATCGGTTCTGGAATTAATCTCTCTCGGTCTGTGGGAGTGTGGGTTCCATGAATCTTGATGGCTGCTCTGATTAGGTCCTTAGAGAGATAAAATCTCTTGTAAGGTGGATCGTCCACTAGGGTAGGCAAGATGAAGGTTCCTGGGATGTCCTTATTCTCTGATGCCAGTAAGGTAGTGACCAAGTAATAGCACCTATAAAAATCTGGTTTGGGTAGAGGATCACTGAAATATTCTGTGAAACCGGCTCTGGCCCAAACATGAGTTAAATCCTGGGTGTTTTGTAGGGCTTCGAATTCTCTGGAGAAAAACTGGTACTTTCCCCACGTGCGGTCATCAAAAGTCAGAGAGGATTCAAATATAAAGTCTGCGTCCGCGAGGGGTCCTGCCAGGCCCTGAAACCAATGAGAGTTCCTGTGTATCTTTTCGGTGTAGCCCATAGGGGGGTTATCGATAGGCATGGGCCCTGGAAATCCCTGAAATTCCGGCGGTGGAGCAGTAGGGTGGGACTCTGCTCGTAGCACGTTGAGTGGTACTGCTGCTACACTGGGGCCTGCTCCTGATGTTCCTTCGTCAGTTTGCATGGTGGCTGGTGCGCTAGTGAGAAAGATCTGCTACAGAAGATTAACACATTAGCATGGAAATTAATCATGATCCCATTAAAGTGAGACCGCAATCCCTTTCCATAACTGATGCGTAACCCGTGTAGCCAAGTGCTGTGATGTGATGGATGCAATGTTTCTTGCAGCACTAGTGCAGGTCTCTAGACACCTATACGTTTCAGATCATGCATACATTTCTTGATGAGATGAGTTTACGAGTGGTGTGTGATGATGGTGTGTGAATTTATACAAGGTTTAAAGATTAGTGATTTAGCATAAGGTTGTATGTTAGTCGGGGGGTAGTTAGACAATGGGTTAGGGGAAGACGGTTGGACACGTTTCGGTATCCATTTCCTAAGGATCTTGGGGTGGGTGGTGGGTTTCTGCTGAGGGGTAAGAGGTGGTGTCGGGTGTGGTGGTATCGAGGGATGAAAAGGTTTGTAAGGATTATATATTACATGGCATATGGGTTGAGCTATGATACATGGTTTGGGTACCCAAATCTGCGTGGGTGTGGGTCTATGGGTAAGGTACTTCTTGGCGATCCACATTTGTCGGATGCTCGGACCTGTAGAAGAAGGTCGAGGGGATGGTGGATATCGATTCTGTTTCTGTTCGGCCTTTTGCTTGTTAATCTCTGCTTGGTTGGAGTCCTTCGGTGCTTTTTGTCCTTTTGGCACCCATATTTGTCTGGTGCCGCGTCCTTTGGGAGGCCTAAACTGCCTTCCTGGTCGTGTCTTCTGATACTGTCGTCGATCTGGGTTCCTTTGTCGTGGTTGACTCTGTTGTGGCGGGGGTTGAGAGGTCGGATGGACACTCTGCTTTGGAAAAGAAGGGAGTTCCAACACTTGCGTGACCTGCCCATTAGGAAGTGATGCCTTTTGTAACTTTAATCTAGGCTAGTCCGCAACAAGCTTGGAAGGATGAGCACCGTAGGGTGTCGTGCTCATTTGGCCGCTGATGCAACCCACCTGACCTCTGATTGTGCCCTTCTGTCCTTGCGTTTGGGTAACTGTCGCTTCTAGTTTGCAGGAAGTCCCAGGGAAGATCTCCTGTCGTCCTTCTGATTGACATTCATCCATCGCCAAGCCCGAGTGGGTTGGTGTGGACGTAGCGTGATTGAGCTGATCCAAGATCTTCCTGTCTTCCGTCGCATGCGTTTCCTTGGGTCTAGGGTCACGACCGTCAAGCGGAATGCCGTTAGGGAAGTCAAGCGGTATCACTCGCTTCTGCTCTAAGGTTCCAATCTGTAAGGAGCCTTGTCTAAGGTTTAGGTCCACTGAGTGATCGTATAGCCAATCTTGGCCAAGGATTAGGGGTTCTATCAGGTCGTCATCGTGGCACACTAATAGCTTCGCTGTCATCGTCAAATCCTTAATGAGGATAGGAAGGTCCACCTCACCCATGCAAGGGGTTTCCATGCCTCCTAGGCCTATGAGGTATGCCTCAATTGGCCGCATTTCTATTCCTGAATCCTTATAGTGGGACCATCTAATCGCACTAGTCGCAGCACCCGAGTCAATTAAAGCCCTGAGTTCTTGGCTATGTTTACCGTGCTCTAGCCTTACTGTAATGAATGGTCTCCTGTCCACTATGCTCGGATGAGTGGTTGACTTTACTTGACACATGGCCATGGGATATCTGGGTGATGTTTCCAGATGTTTATAATGTTCTCTTCCTAGTCCTTGTCTTCTTAGCTTCATGCGCTTAATGCGTTCTATGGCTTCTGCCTGAGCTTCCGCTCGTATTCTATTTTCTTCCTCCTTACGCTTCTTTGCCAACGTGAGTCGTCTAAGCATATCCTCGGTAAGAGGTTCTTGATATAGCTTGACTCTACAGCCACTAATGTAATTAGGCAGTATATCTCCTTCTAAGGTGGCTAACTGTACTGCTCCACTAGTCGAGAGTCTGTTAATGATCATAGGTCCATAACCTCGCTTTTCTAACTTGCGTGCGTGTTGTTTCAGCGTATATACTAGAACTAAATCTCCTTCTTTTAGGCCTTTATCTTTCACATGTGCATCAAAGTATGCTTTCTGTCGCTTCTTCGCTGCGTATATTCCTGCTGCTGCTTTCAGCCTGGTTTCTCCTAATCGTTCCAAGTCCATTATTCTCGCTGATAATTCATGGCCGGTCCACTCATGTTCTTGTGCCACCTTAAGGGTCGGTATCAAGAAGTCCAAGGGAAGCACTGCATTCTGACCAAAAACCATCTGAAAGGGAGTTGCATTGAGTACGGTCTTGTAGGCCACTCGATATGCCCAAACAGCGTGGTGTAGCTGTTTGTCCCAATCTGAACGTTTGTTGTTCACGAGTTTCGTCAGTACGCTACAAAGTATCTTGTTAGTGCTTTCAGCCTGACCATTGGCCTGAGGATGATATGGTGCAGATTTCTTGTGAATCACCATAAAATCCTGTAACAAATATTCAATGACTTGGTTTAGAAAGTGAGTGCCTCGATCGCTCACTAACTCTATAGGCAATCCATATCTTGTAAAGACATTTTCAAATAAGAATTTTGCAGTAGTGTGAGCATCATTCTTTTTTGTGGCCTTTGCCTCTACCCATTTCGTAAGATAATCTGTGGCAACAATAATATATTCCGCATGTGTACCTTTTGCAGGGGGGTTAATGGGTCCTACAAAGTCTATACCCCACTTAGAAAATGCACGTCCGCCCATCATGGGTTTCAATGGCATTTCATCTCTGCGAGTAGGAAACTGAGTTCTTTGGCACACGTCACATCTCTTTACATAGGTATGTGCATCCATGTGAAGAGTGGGCCACCATAATCCTGCAAAGAGAATGGCTTTGATTATCCTATCTGGTCCAAAATGACCTCCTGCAACACCTTGGTGTGCAGTCTCTAGTATTCTCAGATAATCGCTCTCATGAACACATTGTCTTAGATATCCATCTCGTCCTCTTTTGTACAAATTATCACCAATAAGTGAATAGTCGTGAGCTTCCTGCTCTAGACTGCGTTGTCGAGCTAAGGTCATTCCTTGAGGGAATGTGTTCGTCCTCAAGTAGGTCACTAATGGTTCACTCCAGTCTAGTGTGAGAGACACGTGATAGAGTGTAGCATGCTCTACTGGTGGTTTTTCACAACACACCTGACATTCTTTACACAACTTGTAGACATCTGCTTCCATCGTAGGCCAATATACTCCTAATCTATGCAGAGTCTGTAGTGTTCTATGTTTTGAATGATGTTGCTTTAGTGCACCTACGTGTGCTAATTGCAACCAATTCGCATGTTCTGATTCATCTACACAACAAGCAAGAGTCTTTTGATTATCCTGTTTATATATGCTTCCTGCTATTATTTGGTACCTCTGAGATTTGGTAATCTCTCCTTCTTTGATCTTTATCCTAGGACTCTTGGGTCCGTATGTCAGAATAGGGACTAACGGCTTAGCCCATTCTGGTGCTATCTCAAGGTTAAACAAGTATGCATCTGGTAATTCATCTGCTACTCCTTGAGGAGCTTCTCCTGAGGTTAATCTTGAGAGGTGGTCAGCTCTAAGATGCGTCTTTCCTTTCCTAACTACCACTTCAAAATCATACTCCATGAGTAATAGAAACCAACGTATCAATCGTCCTGTGTTACATGGTTTGTTGACTAAATATAATAGGGCTTGATGATTTGTAAAGAACTTGAATTTGTTGGCCAACAAGTAGTGCCTGAATTTCTTTACTGCGTAGATCATCCCTAATCCTTCTCGTTCCGTCGTGGTGTAATTTCTCTCTGCTGCGTTCAGTTGTCTGCTAGCGTAAGCTATGGGGAGATCTATGTTACCTTCATTCGTGGGTTGTGCTAACACACATCCTATGGCGTAATTGGATGCATCCACATGTACATGGAATGGCTTACTCCAATCTGGGGTGGTCAATATAGGTGCTGAGCACAAGCGTCGTTTAAGTTCATTGAATGAATTTTCGCATTCATCTGTCCACTCAAAATTGGTCAAAAGAGAGTACAGAGGCTTGGCTATGATTGCATACATGTGTATGAATCTCCTATAATAACCGCAATGGCCCATAAATGCCTGTACCTCTTTCACATTAGTTGGTCTGGGTAATTCTGCAATTACCTTCACCTTTTCCTCGTCCGTAGAGATTCCATTTTTTGACACAATGTGTCCTAGAATTTTGCCTTGTCTGACCATGAAAACGCATTTTTCTGGGTTCAAACAAACCTGATATTCTCGACATTTGTCAAATATTTGTCTTAACTCTGGAATATGTGTCTGTCTTACATTTGAATGCGCACATAGGTCATCGACATAAACTTCCAAGCTCTTGCGTAAGAATTCCTTAAAGACATGACACATGAGTCGCTGGAAAGTAGCGGGTGCATTTGTCAAGCCGAATGGCATCACACGAAATGCAAATATGCCCCATTCAGTGGCAAAAGCCGTCTTATGTTGATCTTCTGGAGCAATGGCTACTTGATTGTAGCCTGAGAATCCATCAAGAAAGCTGTAAACTTCCTTGCCCGCAACTCTTTCCAATAGGTGTTCCGTGATAGGAAGAGGATAACTATCTCTAATCGTGGCGGCATTAACTTTTTTAAGGTTAATACACACACGCAATTTTCCATTCTTCTTGGGCACAACCACAATGGGGGATACCCATTCGGTATGCTCAATTTCGTAAATGAATCCTGCTTCTATCAAGCGATCTATCTCCTCTTTAATCTTCGCAGCGTAATTATCATTGTACGTGTAAGGTTTTTGTTTTGTCGGTTTTGCATCTGGAGTCATAGGGATTCTATGAGAACATATCTCTGGGTCTACTCCTTTCAAATCTTTGTAACTCCAAGCAAAAACATCTCTATATTCGCGCAATAGGGCAACTAACTCTTCTTCTTCTTCAGTCGTCAAATCATGCCCTATGTATGTGCATTTTTCTTCTTCTCCTTCTATGGCAACTATTACTTTCTTGGTTTTCTCTCGGTTATCATATACTTGTCCGTCATTCACCTTTCTATTGGGCATCCGTACCATGATTCTTCTATCTTCAATTTCATATTTCTTGAAATTCTCGGGTACTTCAAATAAAGATTCTTCTTTTTCCGACATGGTTTCTTTCTTCTTTCTTTTCTTGCCTTCACTCTTGGTAGTCACTTCCGTGGCTAACCTTACCTCGTTCGTATTTTCCTCGTGACTCTGAGTGTGAGTCTCTATTTCGTAGAAATATTCTTCCTCTGATGCAAAGGGTGGGTCCATGATAATTGATTCTAAATCAAAATCGCTTGCGTCCTCAAATGCATCAGTGTTTGGTTCGCACTCTTCTAAAATTGCATCGCCCATGATTGGCTCTATCGTGAAAACTGAAATGTCATAGCCATCCTCGTCACAGTGGGGTGTCCATTGTTCTTCATTGATGGCTACATCCATGGTTGCTAGTATTTCTGCCCAACCATGGGGTTCAAACTCCTCGTCAGGGAATACTACAGGTGCATAGGCTGGATCTTGAAGGGTTCGTGAATGTTGTTCCGCACCTAAGGTCCTTGCTTCTAATCGTTCTTCCTCTTGTTTGGCAACTTTACACATCCATAAATGAGTATCCTCATGCAACCAAGAAGGATCTGATTCTAATGAGTGTACGGATTCCGTCTCTACTGGTGTCTTATGGATGGTATTCCATTGTATTGGGGGTACATCTCTATGTGAATAGTCTTTAAGATTGACTTTGGTAGTCACTCCTAAGTGTTGCAAGTACAAAGAATTAGTTCCCCAATCTTGTACAATTTGCAACTGACGCATGAATGGTCGTCCCAATATCATCTCATATGCATGATTTTTCGCGAAGTCACAAATGGCAAAGGTATGCTCAAATTCTACACCGCAAGTGGTGAGAGATATGCCTTCTAGTAAGCCTAACGGTTTTTCTATGTGGCCATCGGCCATTTGTAGCTTCATCCTGGTGGGTCTGAGTGCTGGCTTACCCCAACGTTTCCATAAGGCGGTAGTAGCGATAGCTACTCCGGCTCCTGAATCTAAGATGGCTTTCGTGGTGTAGCCCTGATGGGTTATTGGAAGATATGTGTTACCTTCCTCTCCTTCGCTTACGTCTCCAATCTTTTCCACGGGTATCTCTGGTACCTTCTTATGTGATCCTATTTGAGAGGGTGTGGTAGCTAGCTCAGGGAATTGATTTGCTACGTGCTTCCACAATTCTGGTTTTACCTTTAACAATTCCTCCAGAGTGAGATTACACTGTACTTTCGTATTCTTGATCACTTCCGTATTTCTAGGGATCACTGATTCTTCATTCCTCACTATTATTGTGGGTGCTCTCATACTAATAGACTTTGCTTCCCAAGGTCCTGTGAACTGAGGTAATTCTTGTAAAGAATTAGATTCAAATCCTGTGGGTTCACTCAGTTGCTCCACCTCTACCTCATCATATATAGAGGGGATGTCTTGGGGAAATTGTTCCTGCAAGTCGTCTATTTCTTGAATAGGAGGATGAGTTCCTTGTTCTTTTCTCCATTTCTCTTCTTGGATTTCTCTTAAAAATTCATGTGAGTACCTATGTATGGAAGACAAATTGTCTTGACTTTCTGTATTGGGTACTTGAGACAGGGATGGTGCATTTCTTTCCTGTGTCTCTGGAACAGTAGGGTTCCTAGACTGATCCTTTTTCTCTTTGCTTTCTATCAAGTGTTCTAGCCTCTCCATTAGTCCTTGAAAGTGTAGTTCCGGTTTTGCCATGTTATTCCAATTAAGATATCTAGAGGCTTCGAACAAAGCTTGTGCTAACTCTACCATTTTCATGCACAGTTTAGTTCTCTCAATTTCTAAATCAGCTCGAGGGTAGTTTTTACTCATTTCCGTGACTTGAGGTCCCTCTTTTATTCTAGCCTGATATGCACAAAACATCATGTCTAGATCTTCCGGTATGGGTTCCGCTAAGACTGATCCTGATTTCTGAGCTGGGATTTCTTGGTTTGATTCTTGTGAAGCCAATTCTTGTATTTTGGCTCTAGATTCTCTTAGACTTCCTTCCAACTCACTTATCTTTTTACTCCATTTTCTCTTTATTCTTTCTCTGGAATCTTTCCAAGATTTCGTCTTTTTACTACTCGATTCCGCAACTTCACTAGTTTCGGCTATTTTCTCATGATTAAGCTGTTGGTTGTGTAAGAGTGTCTGGGCTCTGGTTATAGCTTGGATAGGCACGTACGTAGGGTTGGATGCATCTGCGTTGTTTACAATACCTATCACATTGATCGATGTCACATTTGAAGAGTTAACTGGGTTCTTAGGACAATCTTTGATTATGTGTCCTTTGCCACAATCGGCGCAAAAGCCTTGGATGCTATAGTACTGCGATTGCCTTGCTATTGGGGGATGTGGACAATCCTTAATGAAATGATCTCCTTGGCACCTAAAGCATGGTCCTCTAGGGCCCTGTGGTCTCTGTTGTCTCAATTGGGGCCGTGGGTTTGGGTTTGCGTACATCACATTGGTATAGTCTGGCTCCCAACTAGGTTCCATTGGAGGACTATCATAATGATATGTCTCCACATGCTCTGGTGACTCCGTGTAATAAGCGAGTGGACTAGTTACATGAGTAGAGTCAAAACTGTTAGAGTTCGGGTCACTTTCGGTGATCAGGGGTGAAGAAGGCACTAAGGCCCTACTTAGGTTCTCTTCTGCAGCTGCATATTTGACTGAGATGACATTCGCTGGTGGGGGTGGCTGTTGAGCTAAGACAGGTTGAGGTCTCTGTTGAGCCTGGTATGGGTGGTTCTGAGGAGGCCTATAGTAATAAGGCTGAGCATTGTATTGGCCTTGATACCTACCTGGCTGCTGGTATGTTTGCGGGTAGTGCTGTCTCACGGTTTGTTTATTGTATGGGCAGTCCTGAGCCGTATGATTCGTGTATCTTCTCTCAATTGTGCAATATTGGCCACTAGGGTTGGCGTGAGGTTGAGGTGCATTGGGGCACATGTTTGCCAAATGATTTCCACCACAAGCGTAACAACGTACATTTGTAGGTAGCTTGGGCACCTGTTTACTAGAAACTCCTAGTTTTTGGGCCACTTTTTCTGCTAGGTCCTCTATCGAATTAGACAATTTTGTGGATGCTAGAGAAGAACAATCTGAGTCTTTATAGACCTTTGAGAGTTCTAATTCCTCTCCTAGGTTGTCCTCAATGTCTATACATATTCTTACACACTCCTCCAGCGTTCTGGGTTCTTTTAGGTACACATAAGAGCGTAGTTTAGCGCTCAACAAGCCATCTAGGAACAGTGATACTTGTTTGGCTTGTGAGGGTAGCTCTTGCATTGGACATCGCTCAACATATTGTCTGAATCTACGACCTGCCAGTCTTACTGTTTCCTGAGGGGTTTGTTTAAAGCTATGAATCAGCGAAGACGTGTCATGTCTAACCCCACTTTTAGAGAATTCAGTGATGAATGACTCTAAAAAGTGATGGATGTCTCTAAATTGCCTTTGTTGCAATGGTTGGAACCAAGTTAAAGCGGTATTCTTTAACGTTAGTCCAAATGCATTGTACTGCGTGAACATGTCTTCAACTTGTTCTGCTCTCAGTACTTGCTTGAATTCTGCGACATGGTCATAGGGATCTCCTGTCCCATCAAAGTAATTCTTCATTGATTTTACTAACTGTGTGGGTCTCAATACTCTTGCATGTTCACGTGGTCTAGGTAGAGGAAAATCATCTCTACCACCTGGTATTCCACGTTCTCTTTGTCTATCCGTCCTATTAGTGTTCGTGGTTGTTCTATCTCTCCCTATGGGGTGATTGAAGCTTACTTCTGGTCTCTCGTGATTTGCTTCTCTTTGATTTCCATGGGCTGAGGATGTTCCTGCCCCTTGTTGATTTGCATTCATGTTTGTTCGGGATGGAGGGAATATCAATTCACCCCTCCATGTGTACGTGTTTTTAGCGCGTTCAGGCACCACAAAGACTCTTTCTGAGGTCTCATCTAGGTATACAACCTTTCCAGGTGTATCTGGGTCCTTGAATTCATAGATTGTGATGATGCCTACCTCACTGGGGTTTTCCTTTCTGTACCTCCAAAAGGCTTCATCTGTCTCTTTATTTACGAACAACTCTGTGCTCCTGTTATCTTGAGGGATCCATTCTGGGATGAGTACTCTCGTTAATACGGATTTCCCTCTCGGTGTTCTAGGTTCTTCTAATGGTTCTTTTCCTTGAAATTTCGCTCTCGTTTCTAATTGAATTGTGCCAAACTCATTAGTATCGTTTGGCTGCGTACTTAGAATGTACATGGTTCCTTCTTTGTCTATGTAAGCGTCTCTCTCAAATTTCACCACTGGTCTTTCCAATCCAATGGGTTGATCAGGGTTGTGCAGTTGCACCACTTGCCTTTGCAAACCATCCTCATAGATGCGAGCACCTAGTCGGTTGGTTCGGAGAAACTCTAATTGCGTTCTATAGGGTCCTTCAGGTTTTTCTAGGTATGCTACATGAGATCCTCCTGCTGGTCTGTCTGTGCTAAATGCCATTTCTGATTCACTTGATTCTGAGCTCAACTCGTAGGGATAACTACTGTTCAATTGCTGAGCCCAAGATCGTGCAGTGGTTCTTACACTAGCCTCCGATGATCTAAGGCTTCTTCTGTCCGACTTACCTATATGTTTGCCCGATCTAAGGTTCATTAATTTCCTTCCTTGCTCACTCAATTACACACTTAGATCGTCAATGGCTCTTTGTGATTAATTCTTGATTCTTTTTAATTCTTCTTTGGATTCTTGTCTTAATATATGCGTCAGGAATTCGACTTTCCGTTATAGTTTTGGGTTCTCGTTCCGTCAGACTTAGGTTCTTTTCTTTAGGTTTTCGCGTCACACACACCTTTACTTAAGTCTTAAACTTGAAAGAATTAGGTATCTTGAACTTGAGGCGTTCCTATCGACTTAAATCCACAATGCTAACGTTTTAGCCTAAGCTAAGAATTGACTGAGGGGGTTGAGTAATCTTCCAACCTCGAGTCGACTTTTCTGTTGCTCTGGTGTCCTGTTGCCCAAGAAGCCGTGCTTCCCAAGCTCTGCTGTCTTCACTGCCTTGCTTACTTGCCTTGGATTGCCCTTGCTAGACCTGGAAAATTCCAATGTTAGACCACTTCACAAGATGATTAAACACTTGAGTATATACACCTTTTTAGCTCAAATTTTCAATGTGTGCCCCCTGACTTCCTAGTCCCAGACTAGGTGAACCTCAAAATAGCTTATCCAAAAATAGATGTATTCTTCATGAAAAAAACAGTTGAGGTCACGTAGTACTCGTCACGAGCTTTCTAACGAGCCATTAAGCTTAAAAAACGGACTTCGGATGAGAAAGTTACACGCGTTCAGGCCCTGGAGGGTAAAAATTGACAATCCAATTTTCCCTCAAATATGAGCTAAGGGGTCTCCTATGAGTCTAATGGTCCAAAAATTTTCCAAAAATACCCTCAAATTTGGTCAAAAATTGAAGTCCAAAATTTGCGATGGGGGTGGGCAATCGCGATGGTCTGGGACCGTCGCGATGGTTCGAGCAAACCGTCGCGATGGCGTGGGATTTGGACAATCGCGATGGCCCGAAAAGGCGAACCGTCGCGATGGCTCGAAGTGAACAATCGCGATGGCGTGAGGTCGAACCGTCGTGATGGTCCAAAAAATGAACCGTCGCGATGGCGTGATCGGGCGGACAATCGCGATGGCGCGGTCAACGGTCAACGGTGGACAATCGCGATGGTCCGAAGTGAACCGTCGCGATGGTCCGCGATGCGATGGTTTGAGCCAATCGCGATGGTCCGATTTTGGGCTGTCGCGATGGTCCAAAAGTTGAACCGTCGCGATGGTCTATCGTGACACGTGGCACTGTCGTGGCGATGGCATAAGCCAATCGCGATGGTCCGGGGTCAAATGAACCGTCGCGATGGTCCAAGTGGACCGTCGCGATGGCTCAAGTGAACCGTCGCGATGGTCTGAAAAAGCGAACCGTCGCGATGGTCCGGCCGAGCCGTCGCGATGGCGTGAGCCTATCGCGATGGTGCGACACAATCGCGATGGTCCGAGCCAATCGCGATGGTCCACCAAACAATGAATTTTTGGGATGCGAGTATGGATTCCTAGTGGCGCAGGTGTGCTCTTCACGCTGGTGTGGTCGCCTTCTCCAAATTCCGAACTTGGCGGACCATCGCGATGGTCTGACACAGTCGGAAATTTCTGACAGAAACTGAAATTTTTACCTTTTCCAAGCTTTCCTGATGCACTGGAGCTCTGTACCTGCAAGAAAACTCAAGAAAACACAAGTGCATACAAGCGCAAAAACTCTCTCTCGCTCTCTCGCACGCACAAATGAGGGGAAATGAGGTGAATGGGTGGATATGGTGAATTTTCTGATTTTTTTGGAAATGGAGATGATGATGCGATGATGAAGATGGAGTGTGGGGGAGGTGAAAAACACTAAAAACTAAGTAAAAACAACAACAAAAACTGAAATTTTTACCTTCCAACGCCACTTCTTGCTATACTCTTACCATCACACATTCGTCCTAGACTCGATCCCCGGCAACGGCGCCAAATTTGGTGTTGCTCTAGCACAATGGTGAGAACCACGTTAAGAAGCTTCACCTCCTTAATGTCAATCCGTGGGAGAGGTAGGAGTGATATGAAGATCGTGAACGTGAGATGATGTGAGAGTGAGGGTGAGAAGCACAATGTTGCACACACACATACACACACACAATGAAGAGACAAGCAAGACACAATGGAAGGTAGGAAATTAGCTCTATTACTCAAGAATACTCTTACAAGCTCAAACTAGCTCTATGCTCACACTAACCAAAATGAACCAACCTCAAAAATGAGCTCTCTAGCTCTTTTTATAGTTTCTAGACTAGTTTTGACCGGTTTCACATCTAATGACCGGCCTAGTTAAAAAATAGGTCCTAGAGGCTATTTGGATGGGTAAACGATGTCTAAAAATAACGAAATTTGGTACGAGCATTCTACCTAAGCTCCTCAAGCTCGAGGACTCCTCGGCTTGCACAAAATGGAGCTATGGATTACAAAATGGGGTTTTCTTATGATACATATGTTACAATTAGTGATAATAATCACTGTTGAATGTTTTGGAAAATTAATAAGACATGTATTTGTTTAAAAGATTGATCCGCCTGGCTCCCTGCTTCGTCTTCACATGCTTCCATGGCGTCTGTGCCTCTGACTGCTTCCAACACCCTTGCATGGGTGAGGTAGAACTTCCCATCTACCTTCAAGATGTTCTTATGACAGTGAAGGTGCTAGTGTGTCAAGATGAGGATCTCATAGAACCTCTTGTCTTAGGTCAAGATTGGATCTATGATCATGCATTCAACCTGAACCTAACAAGTGGACTTCTTTAGGTCTTGGTTGAGCTAGAAAATCAGGCACTCAAGGAACTAGGAAAAGCACCAACTCTTGGTCCTTCCAAGAGTACACATGAAGATAAAGATGATGTTCTTGTCCAAAACTCTGTGATATAGAAGGAAGTTGTTCTCAACAAAGGAGTCAAGGATGAGATGGAACTCCCTTCTTTTCCAAAGGTGATTGAAATAGAGCAGACAAAGGAGCACAAGAAGCAAAGGAAGTAGATAGCCCATGCTCATAATCAATGGAGTGAGCAAAGCAAGATGACTCAAATGGTGAAGCAAATTTGGATCCATAAGAGTGAACAACCCTCTACTTGAGAGACTGTACCCAAACGAGGTAACAAACCAACTTCTTGGGCAAGGACTACAAAGAAAGAGTATTCTAGGAATTTCCCAACATAGGCCATTTCCATTTGGGTCCCAAAGTGATCAATGAAGAATGACCCCAATGCATGACAAATCTGGGTGCCCAAGACCTACTTACATGCCTAAGTAGCTTCACATAAGCTCACAAGCTTGAATAGCCACTCACAATCACTCACATCATACACTTCAAGGCACATATCTACAATCAACACATCCACACCTAAAATTCTCTCAAAATGGGTACCCAAAAAGTCTCAAATCCAAGAAGCCATATGTCAAAAACATGTAAAGATCATCACACTCGAAAGATGTAATCGACCCCTAAAAGTTTGGCGTATAAAACCTTGTATCAAACCACCCCACCCAAGTTTGTAAACCCATTCACACCAGAATAGATGCATTCCGAGTACAATGCACATCTAGAGTATGCATCTAGGGACACAACCACTAACTTACTAACTAACAATCACAAGTCACAAGAAACATCTCACTCAATAATGCCCTAACCACATCAGTAGCATGTTGGTGTTGTAGAGGGAATGGTAACATCATGTTTTTGATGCTTTGCTAATATGAATTTCTTCTTCCAGCAGATAAGCATAACATGGCTTAAGTAGAAGGAACCAGCTCCTAGGCAGGCAGTAGTCAACAGGTTGTGGATATGGAGAGTCTACCTATCATGCCTAAGACAACTGAAAGACCAGAGGAATTGTAGGCTATAGAGATTATACCAATACAAGACCCCCTGAGCAGCCATACCATGCCTGTGGGCAAAACCTCTCATTGGTTTAGTGAAGTAGTAGGACCATTGGGTGAGGGCTCATACATTTGGGAGGTAGAGCTAGAATTAAATGGAAAGGGGGGCAAGTACCATTTCTTTATGCGAGAATTTGAAAAGTTATAGAATGTTGAAGCACTACACCCAATATGGTAGAAAGTAGGATTGGATGCATATTTTAGTGCTCAGTTGACCAAAACTAACTTCATGCGATGCTATTATCTTACCAACACCTTTGCTCCTAGCAAGGACCCAAGATTCGAGCATGTTTGTGCTCCCATCTCTAACAAGGGGAAATAAACTAAAGAGGTTTAAGTTTACCAATAACTTAGTCTGAGAGGCTCTGGATATGAAAGGAATGCATGTACCCACTAAGAAGGAGGTCCTAGTACTAGATAGCATGAAGAATCAAAACCTTACTAAACTCAAAGACATGGTGGTTATCACACCTAATATTAGAGTTCACCTAAGGATGTGCACGCAACACTTTGCCTTCCCTGCCCAAGATAGATTCATGATACCACCCAAGAAGATTTGGTTCAATTTACAGTCTTGTATGGATGCTATGCATTGAATAGGATCATTTATAGGTGTTTGGCTTATGGCATTCCAATTCAAAGGGCTCTAATGTGGAATAGGGTACAATAGTTCAAAGGCTGAACATCCATGGGACCACCACAAAAAAGTATGCGAGGAGCAATACAAGTACCATGTGCTCAACCATGAGGAGCCACCTTAACCCCATATGTCACTTCCCCACCACAAAGGGTACGACCATTTACACTATGCCTCCTGAGATGCAACATTGAATCTCCCAATTTGATATTCCTGCCAGTTCCCATAGACCTTGAATTCCATGGAGGAGTACATCTGGAAGAGCTCATTAATGAGGACTTTGAGCAGATTCTAAGATAAGTGAATCTTGAGTTAGCTGAGGAACAACTGGTGGAATGTTCCCAACCACAAGAAATGACCTCTCAAGTACCTGTTACTATAGTCAAAGAGGACAAAGAAGAAGATAAAGATGATAATGAGGATGAAGAGTTTGAAGGAGATGATGATGAACATGAGGGGACATATCAGGAAGAGGAACAAGGCATGCCTGAACTTGTAGGTGCTCCAGCGTACCCTGCTCAGTTACAAAGGTTATAGGACACAATCCAAGCAGTGCAAGAGAGGCATAGAATTTCATTTGCATCCGGCCAAGTCTTGATACAACAAATGCTCATAGATGAAGGAGTGGATCCTCACTTCATTAATACACTCAAGTTGTTAACAGAGTCACTGGGAATTCAATAGGATGTGCACACCGCAATCCAATAATCAATCGGATATGACAAATGCAGAGTGCAAACAAGTCCTTGGGTAGGCAAAACCATACGGATAGCCATGTCCAAACCAAAAGCAACCATTGAACCAAAGACCACCCGAACAACCAGCATCGATCTTACTATGGAGACATTTGTACAAACATCACCAATCTCACCCTAGCACTCTCCATCTCCTCCATCAACCCCACCTCCACCACCAGCCACTGAAGAAACTGCCAGAGTAATAACAACCGTTCCCCAAACCCCAACCTCAACGTCCTTTGCCTTTCATGAACCAATCTCTTAGGCCACAATCTTTTCTTCTTTTACCCACCCTCTTTTCACTTCCCCATTTTTGTCAGTCGAGCCCATCATTGGACACCCCATGATACCTAACATAGTAGGACACCCAAGACCCACTGAAGGTAGTTTAGGTATCCCAACAATTTCCTATTCACACATGCCTCTTTCCCTTGCTCCCTACTTCCCATTTGCCTCCTCTATCTTTCCCTACACTTCAATAACAACCATTGCCCCACCCCATTACGTGTCTTTTATGGTAAGTTTCATTCGTAATCCAACCCCACACGTGTTAGGATCACAAACACTCACTTACACTTCACTTTACATACACACCACAATCACTTCACCTACCATCCCCACTTATATGGTAGCTCCCGCACGTACCACACTGTCTGATCCTATGGACATTTCACCACCCACATCACCTCCCCCTCCCCCCATGGTTCCACCATCCCCCATACCCAATCCTCCTACTACCAACATCACCTACACCCACATCTTTGTTTGACACAACATACACCATTCCCATCCCCATTCCCATTCCCCCTGCACTCCACCCCGTCTTCCTTGCATCTCATACTCTACATAATACATTAAATACAATAATGAATTTTGCATCACAATTACAATAGGATTACCAAAGACTAGAAGATCACCTGGGGACAAGACATCAAATGTGGATGATTAGGCTGTCAAAGACTTGAAGACCATGCTACACGAGCAACATCTCAACAATGCAAAACTCTGAAGAAATCTAGGGCTTCTCTAGAAGCATATGTGTGTGGGATTGGAAGAGAATAAGCGACTCCAAAACAAAACCAACATAACCTTGAAGCTGCTATGGAAGGGACAATAGGTGCAGAGATTACTCCCACAAAGTATCAAGCTATTCCCTCAAAAGACATAAGGATACTACTCAAGGAACATGCCAACTTTTTAGAGCCATATGAGAAGCTGGAATCAAAATGTGTAGATCTCAAGAAGCAACTAGCCACGGTCAACACATCTCAATAGGAGCCGGTGATCCTCCCTCAGCCTAGAGCAGAAGTGGAAGACCTAAGGAAATAGGTGTAAGAACTCCGAGCAAGGCTCCTGACATATGAGAGGCCACCCTCCCCAATCAAAGACCTAGAACCTGACACAATGGTGGAAATTCTAGTGGAAGAAAGTTTTGAAGAACCATATGAGCCTATGCCAGTACCTAGAGGGCATGTCACTATCGAGGGCTGAGACACCTTTGAGATAGAAGCACGAGATTGGCTAAAGAGCATAGAGCAGATCGAACAAACACACCATGATAGAGTAGCCATACAAATCCGATCGCCCTGCAATCTAGAAGACACAGTTCTTAAGTCTTCGTATTTTCAAAACCTGTCTCAGTAATGGCTCATTACCACATCTGAAAAGCAATACATGCCATATTTTTTCTTGTTTGCAGATTATAATGTGGAGATTAAGAGGCATACAGGGAAAGAACTGACCTTTGCCACCCAATTCGAGCGAGATGAACTACCAAAAGAGGCACGCACATGATCTATTTTTCAACCCAACTAGCGTACACAACTCGTGATGAACTACCCTCAAATGATGCACACATGGTCAAAAATTCCATTATATGTTAAATATAACCCATGTTATTATACTGTTGTCTGTCACATATCTTGGCAAGCATTTGCAATCAAAGTCTGCAACAACAAAGGGTGTTTCGATTGGATTAACTATCCATATTTTGATCCACCCAGAGCACCACCCACCATTGCCTATATGATCTCCACCATATGACACTGGTCGACATGACTAAAGAATGTACGGGACATTGCTACATAGATGTGTATGAAGATTTTTGAGCTAATGGCAATAATATTCAAGACTTTTTGCAAAATCCAAGCTCCATATATTTCAGCCCCTAGATTTTTTTAAGGGAATCGCGATTTGGTATACAACATGAGCCAAACCCCCTCCATCAACCTAATTTATGCATGGCATGCATGCATCAAGTACTTACCTGCTTGCTACAAGCAAACTGTTGAGGGGTGAGAAATTGGAGGATAAGTAGTTAGTCAAAATTCTACTAAACCAGATGTTGCTGACTCGGAGTTTTGTTGAATCTATATTTTGCTTCATCAAACTTTTAATAAGAAGTTACAAAAATTAGTTAGGTGTTGATGTCGTGTGATTATGGTAGTTGTATTTTTGTTCATGTGAGTATGTAATGAGAAGACAAAGCGTCTTTAAGGGGAAGACGAATGAAGAGAAGAGGGGAGTATCTGCCCAAGAAGAAATATCTGTATGAAAAGAAGAAGAAAGAAAAAAGATGCCTAATTGGGTTTGCATAAGCTAAATACGATCAATGTTTTCCAGTATTATCATCTTTAGAGAAGTGTTATTCCTATCTACTTTGTAATCTCTATTATATGTAGAACTTGAATGAAGTATTTTGTCTTTCTACTCATGTGAGTGTAATTATATGTCTGTTTGAGAAAAACCTTGTTAGATATTGTGTTGGTGTAGCATGGAGTGGTGAAATTGAATCTTATTCATGAATGTTTCTATTGCATGAGTGAAGATCAGTGCTGCGATTAATTTCTTGAAAGTTTGTAGTGTGATTAAGTAGTTATGTGTTGTTGAACCCCAACATGTTTGGCGATCCTATTACATTTTCTAAAGAAGCAAGAGATGCATGACAGGAAGAAGAGGAAGATTTAGTAAAGTTTACTACACAAGAGTGCAAGAACAAGCTGGTAACATGGATCCCTTTCCTGAGTTGTATGACTAGTATGAAACACAAGTAGATTCCAATTTTGAAGCTGAAGAGGAGGAAGGAGGAACAGGTGCAAGAGAACCAAGGCTGGTGGGCAGCACAGGAGCATTGATCCTGATAGAAGCAGCTACAGGAGTTAGAAGATGACTCCAATTCGACCCACTTGGAGGGATGACCAGGCAAAGAACTAGGCATACACCTCAGCCAATGCCCATGGTGCAACCACCTCCAAATCCTAGAGTAAAAGGAGCACACTTTAGAGGAGGATCAAAGCAAGATGCAGACTTCCACATTGCTTAATTTGAAATAAAGTGGACAACAAATGGATATCCAACAATATATGGTGATGCAATTAAATTGCAACAGTTTGCAGCCACATTGGAAGGAAGAGCGATGAGCTGGTTTAGTCAATACGTATTGCTCATTTTGCTACATATAATGCATTAAAAACAAAATTTTTATAAAGATTTAGAAAAGAAAAAACTCCCTCTAATGTTTTGAGAAAAATCAGAGCAATCCGACAAAAGAACATGCTAATGGAAGATTATGCTCAGAAATTTAGAATTTTAATGGAAAGATTACAAGGTAGTGAGAGACCTACCGACGAGATCTTGGGAGGATATTTCCTAAAAGGATTAAGGAGCTAGATTAGGCATGCAGTAGCAAGTGTGGATATAGTTAACAATTTTGATGTGCTAGTGTTAGCAGCTGCAAGAGTAGAAAAAAGATTTGGAAGATCTAAGAAGAAGCATAATGACCCCAGTTTAGATGCTGAATACAATTCGGAATTGGAGTCAGACAAAGGGACAACTGATTCAGAATCAGAGAGTGAAGATGAAGAGGTTGTAGTAAGAAGACATCACAAACACAAAGGTAAGCAAAGTAAAGAGGAAGCTCTAATTAGTAGAGTAAAGAAACATGGATATTCAATAATTGTTCCCAAGGAAAAAAGGTTTTGCAAAATTTGTGATAAAGAAGGACATATACAAGTCAGTGTTAGTATAACCCAAAGCATAGATGACAAAATTCAAGACAAGACAATAGGAATAATAATGAAGTTGCAGCAAATCAAGCCATTCCAATTCAAGGACGTGGTGGTTTTCAGAGGCAGCAGCAAGGAAGATCTCCATGGAGAGATTAGGGGAACCAACAAGGAAATCACCAAGGTCATCAACAAGGGAATCAATAGGGCCGACCACCTAGAGTGATGCCATGTGGGTATCACTCTACACTAGATCATTGGATTGGGCCTAATTGTCCTTTATGTGTTAGGCATAGAGAGGAAAGGGGTATATTAGTTGTTAGTTATAATCAGAATAACCAGCAAGGGCATTAGCATCAACAGGCTCAACAAGCTGGTCAGGCGAATGTGATAGTAATAGATTTACTAAATCAGGAATTTTGTAATGATCTAGGTGCAAGTACATCAGAAAATCAAAATCGGGATCATGAAAATCAATGGAATTATGATTGTAAGCAATGCGCTTTGGTCAAGGATGTGGATGTTTTGGAAGTTACAAGGTCAAAGAATAAAGGTCCTATTGATTGGCAGGATCAAAGATATATTCGGGACCAAGTGTAGAAACAGATCCAATAGGATTAGTAGAAGCAAGTACAATTTCAAATTTTATCCTAGGAAGATGATGATGGAACATCTATGCATAGAACAAAGAAGGATGATAAAATGAACAACCAACTAGAGCTTGACAATGATTGGTTTGAGGTAATAATTAATTCTCCTTTGTAGTTATCCTTGGATCAGTTGTTATCATTAGTGCCAGCTTTTAGAGAAAAATTGTTGAAAAAACTGGTTGGGCACCAGTCAGAGCCAGCAAATAAGCAAGTACCTTCAACATCAGCTAATACTATTGATCCAGTTGATGTGGACTTTGTAGTTCCAGTAATTCAAGCACAATATAAACAAAGAAGATTAGATGAGGTTTTGTTGGATGGTGGTTCAGGAGTGAATATATTACCTTAACATATATTTAAAGAAATGGGGAATGGGGCTTTAATCTAGCACCTTTTCAAGTAAAGATGGTTGATCAAATGACAGTCCAACCTTTGGGTATTTTGAAGCAGCAGCAGATAGTAATTACAGGAATGTCAGTTATGGTTAATTTTATGATAATTCGAATGTCTCAATCTACTTATTCGTATAAAATGTTGTTAGGGAGACCTTGGTTTAGGTTGGCTAAAGTTAAGCAAGATTGGGTTTAAATGTGGTTGTGATCACGAAAGGTAAAAAGCAGGTCACAATACCAATGAAAGGAAGAAGGAATATGTCAGTAAGAGAGAAACCACTGATGGCTCAGACTATTAGTTTAGCAGACAAGATTGAAGAGGATGAAGAGGGGGAATTTTCTGAAGGCAAATCCAACAGTGGTTCTAGTATTGGAAGTAGACATGGAGGAAGTATTATCAAAAGAAGAGGAACTTTCAAAAAATAGTAATGAACCAGTTGTAGGTGACACAATGGAAGGCACACCGCTGAGACAATTGTTGGAGCAAAATCTAGAAATTCGGACTCAACAAAAGTTGGAGCAACAAGAAAAGGAGGTAATTAGTTTGGCTGAGAAAATATATGAACAAAAATATGCAAGCTCAGGTAGACTAAAGGAAGGTGAACATTAGGAAGTCAATTTGGGAACTGATGCTGAACCAAAGATGGTGAGAGTAAGCAAAGAATTAGAAGGCCAGTTCTTGGAAGATCTGATTTTTTTGTTGAAGGAGTACGTCGATGTATTTGCTTGGGATTACTCACAAGTCAAAGGAATAGACCCATATCTACATCAACGCTGGATTAATTTAAAGAAAAATGTAGTTCCAATTGTGTAGCAAAGGTACCAAATGAATCCTAATTTTTCAAAACACGTTAAAAAGGAAATTGATAAGTTATTGGCAATTGGATTTATTAAACCAGTTAATCAAGTAACATGGTTATCCCCTATTATTGTTGTTCCAAAGAAGAATGGGAAGTTGAGGATTTGCGTGGATTGCAGAAAAATAAATGCAGCAACAAGTACAGATCCTTTCCCAATGCCATTTTATGATGCGGTGTTGGATGTAGTGGTTGGACATGAAATGTATAGCTTTCTAGATGAATTTTTTGGCTATAATCAGATTCGCATTGCTCAGGAAGATCAACACAAAATTGCATTTATTACAGAATTTGGAGCATATGTGTTTAGAGTCATGAGCTTTGGATTGAAGAATGGACCACCTTTGTTTAATTACGTGGCACATAAAGTTTTTGAGCCTTACTTGCAGGATTTTATGCAAGTTTTTGTTGACGATTTCTCAGTATTTGGAAAGAAGATACAACATCTACTGCACTTGAAAACTTGTTATGACAAATGCAAAAAATTCAGAATGGTACCGAATCCGTTCAAGAGTGTCATTGTAGTGAAGAGCGGTATCTTATTGGGCCATGTCATTTCACAAGAGGGAATGGCTATTGATGTCAAGAAAATTGAAGCCATTAGAACAACAAAAGCTCCAACAAATATAAAGGAAGTAATGAGGTCTGTTGGAAAAATCAAGTGGCATGCTAGGTATTTGAGGTACCTGGCTAATATCTCATTACCTTTGAAACATTTAACAAAGAAAGATGTTCCCTTTGTATGGGCTGAAGCTCAAGAGAAGGCTTTTCATTTATTAAAAAGATGGTTTTCGTCGCACCAATTTTGTAGCCTCGAGATTGTTCTTTACCCTTTCACATATTTGTAGATGCATCGGATGTAGTAGTAGGAACAATGTTGATGCATCAAAAAGAGAGAGGATGGTATATACCAATTTATTATGTATAGAGAAATTTATTATGCTAGTAGGGTGTCATGCTCAGCTGAAAGGAATTATCCGATGATTGAATGTGAGGCATTGGCAATGGTATATGCTCTTAATAACTTCAGACAATATTTGTTGGGTAATAAAGTGGTTTTTCATGTAGACCACCAGGCTTTGGTATATTTGATCAAGAAGCCTCTAATAACAGGAAAATTGGCAAGATGAATTCTTCTATTATAGGAATTTGATTTTGTCATTGTTCATACCCCAGGTAAAAAGCATGCAATGGCCAATTATTTCAGTAGATTAGAGTCAGGGGAAGCATCAGTAGGAGTAAATGATGAGTTTCTAGATCTGGAGTTATTTAATGCTCAGGTTGCTGATTGTGATTCTTGGCATGACCAATTGTTAGCATTCTTAACAGATGGAGTATTGCCTCAACAGTGTATGCTTGATCAGAGGAAGAAGTTTTCTTTGAAAAGTAGGCCATATTTGGTAATAATAGGTGCATTATACAAAAAACGGGTGGATCAGGTCATTAGAAGATGCGTACCAAATTTTAAGCAACTACCTGTTTTGCAAGAAGCACATTCAGGAGCAGCAGGAGGACATCTATCAAGGGATATCATAGGTGAAAAGTTTTTGCAAGCTGGGTTATAGTGGCCTTACATATTAGAAGATGCTCATGAATTTGCCAAAAGATGTGTTATTTGTCAGAAAAGATGCCAACCAAGTAATTCAGATAGAATGTCTGCTCATCCAGTTTTGACATTATATCCATTTCAAAAACGGGGGATGGATTTTGTTGGGCCTATCAAGCCTATTACTTAGTGTGGGAATAAATATATTTTGGTAGCAATGGATTATTGCACAAAGTGGGTTGAGCCAGTAGCACTTAAGGACAACAAGGCAGTCAATGTAGCAAAGTTCCTCTACCACAACATTATGACCAGATTTGGATGTCCAATAGAATTGGTAAGTGATAGAGGAGCTCATTTCTTAATGAGGTCATTTTAAAGCTAAAAAAAACACATTTGATTATGCACAAAAAGCCTACAACCTATCATCCACAGGAAAATGGTCAAGTAGAAAGCACCAATAAAACTTTACTATGTACTCTTAAAAAGTTAGTGCATGACAATCAGAAGAATTGGGACTTGTTACTAGATTCAGCATTATGGTCATTCAAAATAGCTTTTAAGGTAACCTTTGGAATGATGCCATTTAGATTGGTGTATGGCTTAGAAGTAGTAGTCCCAATGGAATTTGCGGTCCCAAGTTTGCAAGTAACGACAGAAAAAATGTCTCCATAGTTATCGGTCAAGCATAGGAGTAAGTATCTTCTACAACTTGAAAAAGACCATCTAGTTAGTGCATATATAACTGAGGTGATTCAAAGAAGGAGACAGGATTGGGTTAAGATGAATGTCAAATCTAAGTTATTTTAGGTTGGAGATTGGGTCATGGTGTATAATTCTAAGTTAGGACCACATCCAGGAAAGCTGACTTTGAGATATAAAGGTCCTGGACAATCATGGATGAAGTGATCTCCTTGACATTTGTAACATAGTCCACTAAGTGCTTGGGGTCTCATATGCCTTGATTTGGGGCTAGGTTTAGGATTTGCGTACATCACATTGGAGTCTTAGGCTCCCAACTTAGTCAAATAGGTTATATGGATATTCCTCATTATGCTTAGGTGAATCCACGTAGTAAGCTAGTGGGCTATCTACATGAGTTGAGTCAAAGCTCTGAGCATTAGGATCACTTTCTAACATCATTGAGGGTGCAAGCACTAGGGCTCGATTCAAATTATCATCTATCAAAGCATATTTAACTAAAACAACAATGGCAAGGGGTGGAGGCTGCTGATCTAATAGAGGTTATGGTCTCTACTAAGCTTACTAGTGGGGTTGAGAAGGTTTCTGGGGCCTAAAGTATGGTTGCTATTCGTATCACTTTGGATTTCTTCTTGACTACTATTATGGCTGCTGATAATTTTTCCTGACTGCTTGTTTACTATATGGGCAATCTTTTGCAGAGTGGTTAGTGTACCTTCTCTCTATCATGCAATACTGGCTATTAGGGTTCCCTTGGTTTTAAGTCATGATGGGGCAAACATTGGCCATGTGATCTCCTCCGCAAGTATAGCACCATTTCACTTAGACCATTCTAGGAGTTTGTCTACTTGATACTCCTAATGTTTGAGCTAATTTTTCTACCAACTCATTAACTGAAGTTGAAGGATTTCATTTGAAACTGGTAGAACTATCAAATCCTCGTAGATTTTTGAAATTTCTAACTCTTCATATCAATACACATTTGCAAACATTTCTCTATGATCCTGGTTTCCTTGAAGTAGTCATATGATCTCAATTTTGCACTTAGCAAGCCATCCAAAAATAATGCCACTTGTTTGTTTGGTGTAGGTAACTTTGGAATTGGGCATCTCTCAACATATTGCCTAAACTTATGTCCTGCTAGCCTGCTCGTGTCTTGAGGTGTTTGCTTCAAGCTTCTGATCAAAGATGAAGTGTTATGCCTGATACCACTCTTAAAGAACTCCATGATGAATGCTTCTAGCATTTGGTTGATGTACCTAAACTAACCTTGATGTAGTGGTCCAAAACCATGTCAAGGCCATGTTCTTCAAGGTTAAACCAAAGGCATTGTATTGAATGAATAGGTTGTCAACCTGTTTGGCTCTCAACACTTCTCTAGATTTAGCTATAGGTCATAAGGATCTCGAGTGCCATCAAAGTAGTTTTTCATTGAATTTACCAATTGAGTGGGCCTCAATATCCTAGGGTGTTCTCTATGCCTATCAAGGAAAACTCCTCCATGCCTCTCTAGTGTCTAGGTCTTCTTAGTCTCTCTTGCTCCATTCTATCTGTATCCCATCCTGACCTCTCTCTTCTCGATGGGTCGCAAAACTTGCTTCATGTCTCTCTTGAGTCTTCTCTTTGTGAATTCCTGGAACATGAAAAGATCCCACTCCATGATGACCATGAGAACCATGCAGTCTCTAAGTAGGGAAACCTACTTCACCTTTCCAAGTGTATGCATATATACCATGTACCATAACCAAGAACATCCTCTCGGAAGAGTTATCTAAATAGATTACCTTCCCAAAGGAGTAAGAATCTTTGAGCTCATAAATAGCCACTCCATCTATCTCGCTCGGTTTGTCCGTTTAAACCTCCAAAATGCTTCATCAATTTCTCTATTCATGAAAAGCTCTATGCTCTTATTATCTTGAGGAATCCACTTTGGTGTGATTATTCTTGATAAGATAGACTTACCATGAGGTGTTCTATGCTCCTTCCAAATGTTTTCTTTCTTTGAGTCTCCTATTTCTAACTCAAAAATAATGATTCCTAACTCATCCGTGCTATCAGGCAATTTTGTAACCACATACATGGTTCCTTGCTTATCAATATAAGATCCCTCTTTGAATTTGACTATAGGATGATTCAATTCCAAAGGGTTGATTAGGGTTTTTGAGTTGGGCCATTGATTTTCTCAAACCATCCTCATAGATGCGAGCACCTAATTAGTTGGTTCATATGCATTTTAACTTATAGGAAACTTTAGGGGTTTGCAAGTAGTCTATTCTTGAATTACCTATAGGTCTTTCTATGTTTAATGACATTTCTGACTCACTAGTTGTAGAGCTCAATATGTAAGGATAGTCACTGAGCTACTAAGCCCATGACCTAATGGTATGATTGACACTAGTTTCAGATGACATGATGCTTTCTCTATCCTGTCCTAGGTGTCTACCTGACCTAAGGTTCATATACTTTGATGATTAACCTAGCTACCTAGTACAACTGCATTGTGAGCTTCCTTTGTAGTAGCCACTTGTCCTTTTTTATTTTCTCCAGGTTGTATATTTTCTTGTCTCAATGTAGACATCATCAAGAACACTTAAGTTTTATCATACTTGATGTTCTCATCAACTATATTAGGTTCTGTTTTATTAGGGTTTTCCATGATGTAACTTAATCTATACTTGAACTTGATAAGTTAAGGTCTCTTGAACTTGATCATGCCTATGGTGATCCTAACTTAATCAAAATTTTTGAGCACTCTTAGCCTAAGGTAGGAAATCCACTGAGGGGGTTGAGAGTTATTCCAACCTCATAGTTGATGAGCTTACTTGTGCTCCACTACCTTGAATGTGAGATGCCAATCATGCCACATACAATAAGCTGTTTTTGCCCTTCCAAGAAGTGCCAAATGCCTGCAAAACTCCAAAAATTAGCTCAAAATTGACCAAAAATTGAAACCCTAATTTTTTTCCATTCTTGTTTTTCTATCACAATGGACAAGGCTTATCTATCATGATGGATAGAGTCTATCATGGGGGTCCATTTATCACAATGGATAGATTCTATCATGACATACATGTCTGTCACGATAAACTGTTCACTGTATCATGATGGACAGAGTCTATCATGAGAAGGTGTTTATCACGATGGCCTAAATTTCTCGATGGGGTGTGTTTGTCTTGATTGTCAGTCAGTCTATCATGATAGATTGGTTGTCTATCGCTATGGTCACTGACTATTGTGAAGCCCTATCTGTCATCTGTCACCAACACATGATAGACATTTTCCATAAAAAAGTGTGTGTCGTGATAGACTCAAATCTATTGCAATGGATAGAAAAAATGACTATTTTGCAAAAAAAAATTATATTTTCATGATGTGCATATGGTCTAATCTATTGGAACATCAAGCTTACACTATGCTTGAGGTGGATTTGATCTACATCAAAAGATATAACTTGGGTTACATCGAAAGAATATCCATTGAAGCGCTCTTTTACCTATGCTCATTTATTGTATTTTTTTAGATTTTCATGAATCTTTTACCATTTTAAAAGCCTAGAGCTGTACACATGTAAAAGGAGAAAAAGAGAGCTAAACTTCCATGAATTCGAGGTTTTTGAGTTGCAATCAGTGAATCAATCAATCACCTAAAAGTAGATCAAACTAGATCTTCACTTTTCCTAGATTGTAGGAAAGTGAATTGATTCCCTCCAACAACCTTTATCGCCTTCATTTGAATTCAAAATCCACTTTTAGAGGTTGTGGAGCACATCAAGATTCTATATAAAGACTTCAAATGACTTTTACATTACATTGAAGAAATATACATACACTTGAGGCCATCATTGTCTTGCTCCATTTTTCTACATCATCTTCTTCAACAATAGTAAGCTGGTAGAGGCTTCTTCTCTCTCTATAGAGCTCCAAATTGGATGAAAGAGGACTCATTGGAAAGGTATTACTATCCTGAAAAAATAGGAGGTATCACTATTGAGTGTTTGGTTCATTCCAAAAGCATATTTTGCTTATTTCTTGTACTCTTGTGCATTCTATAAACTCAAAACTATGTGTATCACTCCTTCAAAAGTATTTTTTCAATTGTAATCATGTTGGTTGCTATGAGCGTTTGAAGTTGATTGTCTCATCGAAAGCTAGTAAATCTTTTGAGCTACTCAATGCACAAACCTATTTGTTCTGTATCGACTCTTTCTCCTCGATGATCCAAAGTAGGTAGTGCATTTTATTGCACTTATCACATGCCTATAAGGTCTATTTGAGTCTCCATAAGATCAAGGGCTGATTCGGTGCTAGTTGTCTAGACCAAAATTCATTGCTTCACAACTCTCTTTTCTACCTCCTACAAGCTTCTCCAAGTTCTCTGAGTAGTATCAGAGCTAGATCAAGATGGGTGATGGATTTTCCTCAATGATTGAGAAACTTGATCAACATAACCATACAGCTTGGCAAATCATAATGGAGGCCTATTTGCAAGGTAGAAATCTTTATGAAATTGTGCAGGTGATGAAGCTATGCCTATTCTAAGATCCAAAGGAGAACCTACACAAGAGGATACATATAAGCTCACACTTTGGTGTGCAAGGGATGCTCAAGCAAGGTCATACATACTAAACTCTATCTCTAACTTTCTATTACCACATATTAGAGGATGCAACACATCTCAAGAGACTTGGGATGTCCTAGAGACTTTCTTTTCTGCTAGTACCAAAGCAAGAAAGAATCATCTTTGGAACGAGTTCAAGAAAATGAAGAAGACACCTAAGAAAACCATCACAAAGTTTGTTACCAAGGTCAAGGAGGTTGTAGATCAGTTAGAATCCATTGGAGAGTTGGTTGAAGAATAGGTTATCAAGAGGCAAATTCTCAATGGTATTTTAAGTGATAAGGAATGGCAATGCTTCACCACATCTTATGATCTCATCATGGATGTGCAAACTCAAGAATTCAACATCTTTCTTGGACAACTCTTCAATCAAGAGGCCAACAATAGCATAAAGGAAGGTAACTCCTATCATGGTAATTCAACTAGTGCTCTATATGCAAATAAGAAGGACAAGAAGTTGAAAGGCAAGAAGAAGGAAGAAGATGAAGAGGAGACTTCCCAAGCCAACTTCGCAAGCAAGAGCAAGTGGAAAGGGAAGAAGAAAGGACCAAAGCATGACAAAGCCAAAGTTTAGAATGTTCAATCTTGTGCCATCTATGATAAGACCAACCACACCACTTAAAATTGTTGGTTCAATGGGAAGACCTAGAAAGGAAGTGTAAGAGGTGGATATGGTAGCAATAAAGGCAGAGGTGGACACAACTTCAACAATAACAAGAGGCTATAATAGAAGAGACTTCAACAATTATTCAAAAGATCAACCACATGAAGACTCATTGCTTCTAATGAATCTAAGTCACAAAGAAGGTAAAGAAGATTATCATTTGTTCTACATAGATTCAGGATTTTCAAATCATGTTGCAAGCAACATTGCTCTTCTATGTGATTTGGAAAGTCCAAAGCATAGTCATGAAGTTTAAATAGGGGACGACACAAAGCACAATGTGGAGAAGATTGGTAATGTCAAAGCTCCAATGGTAGGATGAACATTTTCAGTAAGGTTCTCTATGTAACCACTATCACTAAGAACCTAATAAGTGTAGGCCAAATAGTTGAAAAAGGCTTGTAAGCTAGGTTCACCGAGCATGGAGCTTTTGTGAAAGATCCATGTCAAGGCTTTAAGAAGATAGCCATAGGTGAGAAGCATAGTAGGCTCTTTACTTTTGAAGTAGGAGAAACCAAAAGCCTATCTCTATTCATTTTTGGGTCTCAAACCCTAAGTGATCTTGAAGTGTGGCATTCGAGATTTGCTCATGTGAATGAAGGAACCTTGAAGGACATATGCAGGGATCAAAGTGTTCTTGGACTACCAGATTGGAAAGGCATGTCAGATTGGAAAGGCACAAAGACAACCAGTCAACCACAAAGGCTACATCCACAACAACTTATTGGACTTAGTACATACAAATGTATGGGGACCAAGTCAAGAACCTTCATTGGTAGGTATTATGTCTCATTTATTGATGACCATAGTAGATGGACTATTCTATACTTTATCAAGAGTAAGAATGAAGTGTTTGATTGCTTCAAAAAGTATCTAGCACATGTGGAGAATCATACAGGTAGATCACTCAAAAAGCTAAAATGTGATGGAGGGGGAGAATACTTCTCCAAAGATTTCGATGAGTTCTTGCAAGATAAAGGTATCAAAAGGGAAGTGACTACCACGTACTCTTGTCAACTTAATGGAATTGTAGAGAGGAGAAACAAGACATTGGTTGGATAAGCCAGAACAATGCTTGAAGAGAAGAGGTTGCCACATTATCTATGAGTAAAGGCTATTTCAACTGTTGTGTACCTTGTCAATAGACTACCATCCAAATCACTTCAAGGTATGACTCCTTATGAAGCATGGCATGGAAGAAAGCCTAGTCTTGGATATTGCAAGGTGTTTGGTTGTTTAGCTTATGTTCATGTACCATCACAAATAAGAGGTAAGCTAGATGAAAGGGCAACAAAAGCAATTTTTATTGGGTATGACTAAACTCAGATGGGTTATAGGTTCTATAATCCTTCAACCAAGCAATTCACTACAAGTATAGATGTTGTGTTTGAAGAACGCACATCTTGGTATGATGAAGATAAACAAAAGGTAACTCTACCATATGATCTTGACTTTGATTCTCATCAATTGGGAAGCAAGCATGATACATAGGTCTAGGATCCAAGAAGTGATACAGATGATGACCAAGATGAAAGGGAAAATGATTACAAACTATGGAAGTCAAGAGGCAAAGCAAAGATGCAGGAGTGTGGAGAATGCTCTAAGCAAGCTCCTAGAAGATCAAGAAGAGAGAAGAAACAACCAAAAAGGTATGGATATGATTCGTCATTTTTTACAAAGCATTCAATCTACTTGGAAAAAGAATCAAATTTAGAGGAACGCTCAACCTATGAAGAGGCAAAGGGAAACCCTAAAACATTAAAGAATATCAAAGCTTGGTAGGTAGCTTGATATATGCTACTCATACAAGACCAGACAAAGGAACACTTTATGAAGGTATATTCTATCCTTATTATTCAGATTTGGATATCAAAATCTATTCAGATGTAGATTGGGCAGGAACTAAGGATGATAGAAGAAGTACCTCTGGTTACTTAGAATTTGCAAGTTCAAAGCTAGTGTCATGGAGTTCTTAGAAGCAACCGACAATTGCTTTGTCCTCAAGTGAAGCAGAGTACAAAGGTTTGACATACCAACTCAAGAGGTAATATGGCTAAAATCATTGCATATAGATTTGGGACTTGTGAGTTCCAAACCTCACATGCTTGGAGATAATGTAAGTTCCATGCATCTAGCAGCAAACCCTATTTTCCATGCAAGAACCAAACACATAGAGGTTCATTACCACTTTATCAAGGAGAAGCTCATGGCAAAGGAGATTGACATTTCTTTTGTTCCAACTGAAAAGCAAGTAGAAGATATGATGATAAAGGCACTTGATGGAATAAAGCTTTGTAGATTCAAAGCTATGGCAGGTATTCAACCTATTAGAGAACGAAGACTAAAGCATACTTTAGCTTTACGGGGAGCTATTGGAACGTCAATCTTAAACTATGCTTGAGGTGGATTTGATCTACATCAGAAGCTATCGCTTGGATTACATTGAAAGAATATTTGTTGAAGTGTTCTTTTACCTATGCTCATTTTTTGTATTTTCTAAAAGATTTTTTCATGGATCTTTTACCATTGTAAAAGCCTAGAGCTTTACACATGTAAAAGGAGAAAAAGAGAGCTAAACTTCCACGAGTTTGAGGTGGTTGCATTGCAATCAATGAATCAATAAATCACCTAAAAGTAGATCAAAGTAGATCTTCAGTTTTCCTAGATTTTAGGAAAGTGAATTGATTCCCTCCAACAACTTTTACTTGTTGAAGTTGTGGAGTTCTTCAAGAGTCTATATAAAGAATTCAAATCACTTGTACATTACATGGAAGCAATACACATACACTTGTGGCCATTATGTCTTCCTCCTTCATTTTTCTGCATCATCTTCTTCAACAATAGTAAGCTTGCAGAGGTTGTTGCTCCTCTATAGAGCTCCAAATTGGATAAGCTAGGACTCATTTGGAAAGATATTTTTTTCTAGTTTATGTGTATAGATTTAAAAATCTTTTTGATTCAGTAAATTTGGAGACATCTCAATTTTTCTATCTCGAGGTCTATGTCTATGCATTCCTAAAAAATAGGAGGTACCATTATTGAGTGTCTGCTTCATTACAAAAGCATATTTTTCTTATTTCTTGTACTGTGTGCATTCTATACACTCAAACCTATTTGTGTCACTCATCCAAAAGCATTTTTCCTAATGGTAATCATGATGGTTGCCATGAGCTTTTGAAGTTGATTGTCTCATCCAAAGATAATAAGTTTTTTGAGCTAGTCAATGCACAAACCTATCTATCCTACATCAACTATTTCTCATTGATGCTCCATAGTACATAGTGCATTCTATTGCACTTATTGCATGCCTATAAGGTCTATTTGAGTCTCCATAAACTCAAGGGTTGGTCTTGTGCTAGCTAGCTGGACCAAAGTTCATCGTTTCACAACTCACTTTTCTACCTCCTACAAGCTTCTGCAAGTTCTTTCATAGTCTACTGTGATCTACTTGTTTCTACCAAACACTCCACTTTTCTATCTATCATGAAAGTAAGGGGTCTTCATCCCAAGGTATGTGCAAAGATTTGTCGTACCTATTGATGATCTTGTTATTGCTGATGATGCTAGTGCCCACCAAAAACTCAAAAAAATAGAAAACACACAATACACTAGTTCTCTCTCTCTCACGAATGAAATGAAGGTGATGCAATGGAGGAGGGAATATGACCACGAAGGTGATTTTTTTGCAAAGATGGAGATGGAGGTAGGGGGTGAGTAGAGATGGTAGGGATGATGATGATGAAGAAGGTAAAAAGTCAAAAACAAAAAAATTCACTTTATGATTCCAATGTCAAATCTCTATGTCTTACCATCACATGCTCATCCTCAAAGCTCGCTTCCTAGCAACGACACCAAATTTGGTGTCACTCTAGCACAATGGTAAACACCAATGTGAGGAGATCCCCCTTGTAATTTTCAATCCATAGAGATGGGAGGGTGGTATGATGACCATGAGCAACTGGAATACACAAGTGAGTGAGTGAGAAGCACACAAACATGCACACACATACACACACATGTGCATACAAGGCAAGATAAAGAGAGAGAACAATGGAATCTTTGATTATCCAAAAAAAGTTTACAACGCTCAAGAATAGGTTCACTCTTCAACTAACTAACCCCCAAAAATGAACTATCTAGCTCTTTTTATAACTTTTTGACTAGCTTTGGCCTTGTTCAGAACAAGTGTGTGGCTTAGTGAAAAATAGGTTTCATACCTCATTTGAAGGCTCAAATGGGTTCAAAAAATCATAAAACTTGATACATAAGTGGTTTTTCTACTCCTCAAGCTTGAGGACTCCTTAGCTTGAATGAAATATAGTCTATTCAATAAAAAACATGATTTAGAATGGTGTAGTGATAACAGTCACTATTTCTTATATATTTGATTTGGAAAAAATGATTGGCCTTTGACCTTCTCTTTAACTTTGCTCGCTGGCTTCCTTGCCTCATGCTTCCTTGGTGCATTAACCCTCCTTGATTGCTAACACCTCTGAAAATAGTTCAAGAGTAAGCACATGAATGAAGGAGATTCCATGGACATTTTTCTAACAAAGATCAAATATTTGAAGGAGCAATTGATTTCTACTCATGAAGTCTTGCCAAATAGCTCACTTGTGTAGAATCTTCTCAATGGTATTCCAGATTCATATCAGAGTTTTGTTGCAAAAAGATCAATCCACGTAGAACAAGTCCATTATGCATGTTGCAGATATGACTTTCCTAGCTAGTTAGAAGGGCAAAGGTAAATGGAGCTCATCTACTAGTAAGAAAAATCTTGTAATGTTGCACAATTAAAGAAGGAAGCCAAAGATGAGAAGAAAATAGAAAAGCAAAAACAATTTGCAAATATTGTAAGGGAAATGATAATGTCATAAAGAATTGTCCAAAATTGGATGCAAAAGAGGCAAAGAAAGAAGAGGCTAGAATGGTTGTTGCAGAGGCCTCTACACCAAAAACAAAGTCTAATAACCTTATGTGAAATGAAGAATGGGCATTTACTACTGTTCGTACTTATGATCCATCTTCTCATGAGTAGTGTATGTCTATAGTGGACTAATATGTTTTGTACTTTGATAGTGGGGCAACCAAACATATTACCTAGGAGCATAGTTTCTTTAGTTCACTTGAGTCTGTCCCTATAGGGAATACTATCACATGTGCTAACAAATCCTCTTATCCTATAATGGGAGTTGGTAGGATCATTCTACTACTGATGGTAGTACTTTGACATTGTCAGACACTATGTATGTGTGAGGAATCAAGAGAAATATTTGTCAATTTCAGCACTAGCCAAGATTGGTTTGGTTGTCAAAATTTTTGATGATAGATGTACAGTTCATGATCTCTCAAATGGTAACGTTATTATGGCTTATGACATTTTATGTTGTGGACTATATAACCACATAGGCTATGCAAAATCTATGAATGATTCAACATGTGCAATTCAAGATTCTCAAGATATCTTAGAAGCAAAGCTTTGGCATGCATGCTTTGGTAATCTCAATTATGTTGGTTTGCTACACATATAGAAATCTGAAATGGTGTCCTTTTTGCCAAAACTTTAGGCTCCTTGTAAACATGTCTGTGAAGGCTTTAATTTGTGCAAAATGCAACATTCTCCCTTCCCTAAAATGGTTCAATTTGAGCTTCCTATAACTTGAAGCTTTTTGATAGTGATGTCTATGGTCCTATGCAAACACATTCTTTTGGGAACTACCTTTACTTCGTAAATTCCATTGATGATTTTTCTAGTCATGCATGGGTGTATCCATTAAAAGCAAATTCTAAGGTATTTATGTGCTTCAAATAGTTTTTGGTTATGGCAAAAAATTTATCAGCATGCAAATTCGGCACCCTTCGTTGTGATCGAGGGGGGGAATACATGTCTTCTGATTTTAATGCATTTATGGGTAAGTGTGGGATAAAACATCAATGTATAGTGTTGTATACACCTCACCAAAATGGAGTTGCTAAAAGAAAAAAAAACATGTCTCTCATGGAGATGGAGAGGCATATAACTTCTCGCTTGAAGATATCATGTGTGCAACATATGTGCTTAACAAGTGTCCCACCAAAGCACTACAATCTATCACTCCATATGAATCATGGCATGGATATAAGGCATCTATTGCTCATCTATGTGTTTTTGGTTGTCTGGCATATGCATTAAACAAAAAGGCAAGAAATTGGATGATAAAGCAGTGAAATGTATTTTTGTTGGGTATAGTTATGAAAGCAAAGGCTATCGTCTATATCATCCAGAGACTAAACACATTTTGATTAGCCATGATGTTGTTTCCTGTGGAAGATGTAATTCAACCATTACTTTCATGCGCTAAGGAGACATTTGTTAGTTCGAAAGATTTGTATGACACTTTGATACCTCTTTTTATAGGTGGATAGTAGAGTATTGGTCCAAACGAAGGAATTTCCCAATCTTTATAGGTTCCACATGATGATGCAGATCATTCCATTTTTTATGTAGATTTACATGATCCACCTGTTGATGAGAGGACTAATATAGAGGAGCAAAGACTATACATAAATGGTTGGTGCAGACTTTAAGAGATAGTAAATTAGATGCAAGTTTATTGTATCATACTTGTTCAAGCCCTCATAGTGCTTCTTTTGCATTAGATTTCTATGCAATGGCTACCTCTACTCTTTGTGATGAGAATAAACCTAGTTCTTTTGATGAAGCACAAAATTTAAAAAATTGGATGGCTGCCATGCAATCAGAAGACTTTCGATCATTGTTGTATATGTTGATAACATGCTGCTCACTGGTCCTAATGAGAATCATATTGCTAAATTCAAGGCTGATTTGCATGCTGCTTTTGAGATGTCATATTTGGGATGTTTGCATCATTATTTGGGCATCCAATCTATGCAAGTTGATGGGGGAACAACTTCTAACAAAATATATCGATAAATTATTGCAAAATTTTGGCCTTGAAGATTGCAAACCTATTGCCACTCCTATGGAAGTAGGTTTAGGATTGAGTCTACATGATGTTGGAGATGCATTTGATGTTGTTCTCTGTGAGAAGCTATTGGATGCTTGATTTACTTATGCATAACTCAACTTGATATTGAGTTTGTTGTCACACAAATGAGCAGGTTAATGCATTGCCCAGGTGCCAAGCATTGGCAAGTGGGTAAGTGCACCTTTTACTATTTGAGTGGTAGCCGACTACTTGATTATTTTATCCCAACAGGGGATCATTGTCGATATATTTACATGCTTTTTTGACTCAAAATGGATTGGTTGCTATGACACTCATATGTCCCCTAGAGGTAGCTTCATGTTTGGTAGCTCATGCATATCTTGATTGAGCAAGAAGCAGTCTTCTCTGGCCGCTTCTAGTTGTGAGGTTGAGGATAGGACAACTTTAACAATGATTATTGAGTGTGTTTGTGTTGCTTGGACACCCGTTGGCCGATTCGAGTGTCATTCAGTCTTCTTCCAACACCATCTTCACTGACAGTCAGAGTGCATTGGCATTTGCAAGGATCTGTGTTCCATGCTCACACAAAGCACATTGAAGTGCACTACCATTATGTGAGAGACAACTTCTCTACTGGATAGATCAATTTGGCATATGTGCCCATATATGATAATATTATAGAACTTTTCATAGAGGCTCTGCTCAAAGAGAGGTTTGAAGATTTTTGCAAAGCTTTGGGCTTAATTCTTTTTGTGGATTGATCTCTTTCCACATAGCTTGGCACTTCCTTATACACAAGTGCCAACTCCTTGTTTATCGCATCACTCGCAAGGGGGATTTTTGGATATAGTTTGGTAGTGATCTGTGAAGACACTTAGGGCTATAGGGGCTTTTTTCCCTCTTTATGAGGTCCACCCCGGCTTGTATATACAACTATAACCCTAACGGGTAACTTATGTTTGCACATTCACTTGGTAATTCATTCAATGTTGTGTTGTGATCCAAGCTTCTTTTTCTTCCTTGTGTTGTTCACATGTTTGATCTAGACCCACTCACATGACACTCACACCTAGCCAGATTAAGAAATGGATCCTTGTCCAAAAAATATCAATTTGAGACATGATCAAGTGATATGATAAACTTCAATATGCTGGGAGCCATGCACTATAGTGTTTCCTCAATCAGAAGATATCCTCAATCAAAAGCTTTTGATCACTCAAGAATAGTAGAGGAGAGAAATAAAAACACAGAACTTGCACAAGATAAGAGAAAATTTGATGTGGAAGAGTAGATAAGATGTCACTCAAAGAAAGAGAAGTTTTGTTATTATAGATTTGAATCAATTGATACAATAACTTTGGAAAATATCTTCTTGATGAAGCCTCTACCTCCTAACCACCACCGAGCTATCACAATCTCATTCACACTCACAATCTCAATCACACTCTCTTTCTCACTCTCACTCTCAATCCGAAGATATCACAATCTCTGATTTTTGACATCCTCCTACTTGATGCAATAAAAATCTCTTTCAAAATAGAGTTTATTGTCCCCAAGGAAGTGTGTGATCCACCAAATATAAAAAAAGTAGGTTTTCTATGTGTTGCATGGAAAACTTTCACAACAGCATGCATTTGTAGTAGTCAACTACTTGTCAAAAATAGAAGAAAACCAACAAAAAGATATATCCGAAGACATCTGTAAGTGTGCATGGCAACATGTATGCTTCAAAACCATGGATTAGCTTAAGCTTGTGAGACACAAAAATGTTCAATTCTTTGATATGCACAATAGCGTTAGAGATGGTTTAGGTCTAAATCCACCTCCAAGTATCACTTTTGAGCCTTGCAAGTTGAGAAATTCTAGAGAGAGAATAAAATCAAGGCATTTTCTTACAGTGAACTAAATGTAGAGCATTAAACAAGGTACATAAAACATGATTCACAAAAATTTCATAGAGACACTTTTATTCTCTTATGTATGCTTCACCTTTCTCTCATACAACATTTCTCTTAATTCTTTCATCTTTACGTTCAATTTTCAACAAGAAAACATAATGTGGATAAGTTTTAGAGAGAGAATGTAAAAATTGTCATCGCTAAATTTTGTCTGCATGCATAAAATGACCTATTTATTCATTCTAAGAATTATCCCCATGATGTAATTTAGAAATTTCAAAATGAATTATTTCACTATGGAAAGGCCTATTATGATTCTCCCCTCTTTAAAGGACTCTACCCTCAAAGTTGGAAAGAAGGATAATGTGCCATAAAATCATTTAAGTTCACCCAAGTGAAACCTTCAGTGAGATATGTGTGCCATTTCAAAATCCATTTTGTTGAGGTATATATGGCATTGTACACTAATGTTTTATCCCACACTCAACCAAAAATGCATTAAAATGAGAAGTCATGTATCCCCCTCCCCCCCCCCCCCGGCCCGATCAAAATGGAGGTTGCCCAATTTACATGTGGATAGATTTTCAACCATAGCCAAAAACTATGTGAAGCACATAAAAATTTCAGAGTGTGCTTTGTTAAACGATAATACTTTCTATCCAACTTTCGGAAGAGTATTATCGGGTCCTCGGGTTCTTGGGAGTGGTAGGGGTCTATTAGATAGAGGCCCTGTACTATTTTCCCATTGAATCATTCTGCATCTTATCTAATCCTTCATCAATATTCAAAATAGATTTGCGGACACTTCACAATAGTAAAAATCGTTCTTAACACGGATCAAGTGCGTCAGTTTATTGCCATACTATCGTTCTTACTATTTAAAAGTTCTACCATCAAAGTTGTTGTTATCTTCCTCGTCCTCTCAACAAAGGTAAACAGAATATGCCGTCTCTTATTCTATATTCTGATTATAACAGAATAAAACGTCGTACACAGTACTGCAACACCACAACAGATTACTCAATGGTTCACGATACTACACTTTCCAAACCGTCATATTCATCTTCAATCACACAAGCCGTTATACAAATGGTGTATACCAGAAAATTATTATCAATAGTGCGCACACATACCGTCAAAAGAATGATATAACAGTATACTGAACGTCATCTACTGTAATACTTAATTCAGAGTACTCAAAAAGAGGTATATCCCAATACATAAATCAGATTCACTACTACAGAGAATAGTATCACAATTTCTTGTAGATATCGACTAACCTTTCTTCTCAAGAAGTACTCAATGCTATGCACTTACAAAATAACAATCGTGACACAAACAACAGTTGAACTCTTGCTTTCTCCTAACGTCTCTAACTCTCTGTTTCTCTCGAGTAAATTCCTGTTAACCTTCACATACGCACTTCTCTTCCACCTTTCTCTCCCATCTCAACTATCAATCCAAAACGTTCTCTCTCTCTCTCTCACACAGTGATCTCTGATCCCACCAGCGAGATGGAGCGGCGGAAGTTCTCCCTCTCTCTTTCTTCATCCTACTTTTTATTGCTTTCGCATCCTTCATTTACCGACTCTTGCGTAATTTCCTGCATCTCCGTCATTTCAGCCAAAATTCTTGTTTGTCCTTTTTCTGTGGTTGCGGTTGTCTCGCTCCGTCGGCCTTGTAACACTGGCACGCACGGTGGACTCGAACCCGCAAGATCGACCTGAATCTTATCAGAGATATCATTATCTGCAATCGAGGGCGTTTGTTTTTTGGGACTACCTGTTCCAGATTTCTGTTGCCGAATTTCTTTCTGTAATTGATTTATTTTCTGTTTTTGTTGTTCCAACTGCTGCTTCTGCTGATTAATTATATCTACCAAATCATGGTCGTGTTGGGAGACAAAACCTGAGTGTATGTTTTCCATTTTTGGAATTGTAATGGCCAACCATCTGCGACGAAAAAGTTTCCAACTGTTATGTACATGAGTGCTCAACTTTTGTTTTAATGCTTCGATATCGATTTTTGTCATTAAAGTGGCATCCAGATTAATTCCTTCGCCAGTTAAGACCTGTTTTTCTAAATCCTGCGAGACCTGTATTCTGGATCGTAAGACTTCAATTTCGTTCTGTAGAGTGGCATTCATTGCCGAAAAATTGGTCATTTCGTCATGTATCTGTTTCTGCACCGCTTCCTGGTACTGTTGGAATTCCTTAATTGATATGGTAATATTAACTAATGTAACTATCAGTTGATTATGTTCATTCTGTACTTCTCTCAGCAGTTCTGTTTTATCTTTCAGTGCGTTTTGCAATTGTTGATTTGATGTTAACAAAGAATTAAAATGGTTCATATTGGCCAATGCCTGATCTTTTCCCAGTTGTAGCTTCTGTTCTTGTTGTATTAAAAAATCTGAGACTTCCTGTAATTTTTTCTACATGCTATATACCTGATTTCCGGTTCCGGCAATAGAATCATTAGTATTCGACTTCTTCGAATTTACTGGTTGGGGTGACTGCGGTAACTTTCTTTTTGTTATCAACGAAAAAGGTGTTCCAAACACCCTTGCCTGTTCAGTGTCGTCTGTGGGGCATACATCCTCAGAGGAGTCTAACAGTGTATCGGGTTCATCTTGTTCATTTGTGTATTTATGCTCTGAGCTGAGCATACCGTGTTTTTCAACATTTGGTCTTCTAGCTTGTATGAATTGAAAAATAGCAGCTAAATACACTGGTAAACGAGTGTATTTTTGGGACCTGCGTTTGTCCCCAACAAAAAACTGTTTGTGTAAATGGTTGTACAACCAGTGAGCCCAGCTCACTTTTCCTCCTGTCTCCACTTGTACTAGAGGCGAAAAATTTTCTCTAGACATAAGATCAAATCTGACTATAAAGCAGAGCCTTTCTAAGTACCATTTAAATTGTTCACGGCGAGTATATGTGGCATTCTTCATCATAAAATAGTGTCTGCGACCTTCGCCCTTACCAAATTCTTTTCGCAGGTCGTTATAAGAACATTTGGGAAAGTTTGCCTCTTCATACAACGGTAATTGAAATACTGACGAAACTAATTGTGGTGAAAATTGTACCTGATTTATAAGGAGACATTTTGTTTGTCGCATGTTGTGTAACTGATTCTCTGCATCTTCATTACCTGTTCACTGCTCCCAGGGTAACTTAGCAAACTGGAGGAGTCCGATCCTCCGTAACCAGTTCTCATTTCTCCTAGAATGGATCTCAAGCTCTATTTTAAATTCTGTGGAGAATAATATGTTGTTATGCTGACCCGGTGATGTTGCCGAAGTTCTTGAGTCATCTTCATCATCCTGTAATGTAGTATCTGTTGTAGTCACAACACGGTTCTGTGCAATTGCGCGCTTCCTGAGTCGCCATCTTAGTATATCCGATTCAGACATAGTTGTAAGACTCGCCAAAAATAATATGCTAGAAGTTTTGTTACTTAGTACGAGAGCTCGTAGAATACTATACAGAAAAATACTAAGCTGGGCATACGCATTTTATCAGCACTAGAACTTGAACTGCCGTTTGCTGGAATGATGATATTTCATTCGGACATGACACTTCATACTTCTTACCGAAATTGTAGCATCAGAAATCATCATTCTGTATTTTATCCCGTAGATCGATGCTGGACTTGGAATGTCTTTTACATGTGCGAAGAGTATTATTCACAAAAATCGTGACTTTTAATAAAAATCATCAGTACAATACAGGATTTGTAGGACCGAATTTTACAGTTCTGCTGCGAGACCTTCTAAATACATACTTCTAGCTGATCGAAAGATACGGGCAATCTTTTTCTTAAGAGTTTCTAATACATTTTTCAGGGTGTTGGGTTCTAATAGTTGGGCATCTGTGCGCACCGAACTGAGCACAATAGCTTCCGAAAGTAAATTTTCAGCCTCGGTTTGTAAGAATGCTTCCTGTAAATAAAATTCATTGGCCAATGCTGCATCTCTGGCTGTCTTCATGTCTGTTACTTGTTGCTGCATTCGATGGATGTAATCATTTTGGTTGCCTACTTGATTGTCGAGCCTTTCTAACTGTTGGTTGAGGAACTGGATCGTTTTATGATATGCATCTCTTTCCCTTTTCGTATCTGCTAATCTTTTCTGTTTCTGAGGCTCTTCAACGAGATACTTATGCAGTATGTCGTTAACTGTTGATAGACTGTCTTTTGTAGTATTCAACTCGAATTCTTTTTGCTTCAGTTCTCTTTGCTGTTTTTGGTTTTGTTGATCTTTTTGGGCCAGCTATAATCTAGTTTCTTCCAGTAAGTTGCCTAGTGCTACTCTAACATCTTCTGCATCTTTGAAGTTCTGTGTTAACTTATTGATTTCTGCATTGGCTACTATCAACAATTCTTTTTGATTGTTCATTGTCTTCAGAGCTTCATCCCGTTGTTTTGTTATGTCTTCTTGGTCACTGAGTCGTTCTTGCAGCTGCTTCACCTGTTCGTGTAGGGCCTGATTTTCTGCCTTTACTATGTATAATTCTTCTTGAAGAGGAGTAATATCGGCTTCCAGTAATTCTACTTTATGCTGCAACTCCTTGTAGATATTGTCTGTATCAGCTCTTATCTGAGCAGATAATTGCTGGGGGAGATTAATAAGAAACTGTCTGATCGATGCTAATTCAGAAAATACCTGAACAGATTGTGTTTGCAGAAATTGTCGTGGTTGGGCAAACGTATCAGTGAGTAATTGTTGAGAATTCGGTGGCGAGTAGTTAGGGGAAGATGATGATGAATCGTCGGGGTTGTCTTGGATGGGATGTACTTCATTTTCCGGTGGTAACATGGGACGAGCTGCGTTAGAGCTTGTTACCTTATTTGTATAATGTTGTTCATTCGCTGCGGTGCCGGCATCTGTTGCTTCTGCTGCCTTCAGGAGCTTATCCAATGCATCATTAGTAGGTTGTTGTTCATGGATTTGTTGGTTCTCTTGATGCTACTGCTGACAGACTATATCAGTTGAAATTGCTTCAGTTTCAGTTTGCTCCTGCGTTTGTTGGTGCTCAGACGCTAATGAATACGCTGATGATTCCTGGTACATAGACGTATTTGTATCATGGAACCTCTCTTCATCTTGATACTTGGCCTCTGTTTCTACTTCCTTGTCTTGCTGATCAGCTTCATTCTCTACTGCCTTGTCTTGTTTACTGGCTTTCCCTTCTTTATTTTCGTGTTGTTGTTCTGTGTCGTGTTGTACTTCTTGCTGTTGTTCGTCTTCCTTTTGTATTGCTTCACCTAGATGCTGATCGACCTCCTGTTGTACTTCTTCGTCTTGTCCGACTGAACCTGCAATCTTACTTTCAGAAGAACTGATTCTGATTTGTTTACTTCTGAATAACTGATTAATCTCTTCTTCATCTTCTTCGTCTTCATCTAAAGGTTGCGCTGATTCTTCAATCTGCAGTACTGGTCCTCTTGGTGGTGGTTGTGCTTGCATTATAGTTGGAAACAGAAATGACAGAATGTGCGGAAGTCGAGACCTAGGAGTTTTGCCTTTGCTAACTTGCTTCATGATTGAGACGCACTCCTTATGAATACGTTGAAAGAAAAACGACGCGAAGTTAACAGGTTCTCGGGCAGCTATATCGATGGCAGAATAAAATGGTCGAGAGATACCATAAGTTCGTTTCTGGAAATTGAGTATAGCAACTAGGAATTGTAATGCAGTTCTTTCGGGTTCTGGTCGGCAGAGAATGGCGTATTCATTAGATGAATAACGAGGGAACAATTCTGCCATTCGGGTTACAAAAATCATGGGCAGATTCTCGCGGCCTTGTGGAGTCAAATGGTATACTTCAGCAAAAGCTTGGAATGTGATTACAGTTCTGGAAGATAAGGAGAGGAAAACCCATTGTTTTTCTGTGGGAGATACTCGAGCGATAGCAGAAATGATCTGTGCGAAGAAGGGGTGAGCTTCTACTGAGTGCCAGGGCAGCTCGGCGAAACTACCCAATCCTCGTACACGCAGGTAATTTCCTACTTCAGCAGGGATACCATCAGCAAAAGCTGTATAGTTTGCTAGGGATTCCATTACGCACAGATACAAGACACAAAACACGAGTATTCAGAAAATACAGCCGTGATCGCAAGATACTATATTACCTATCCGGCGAGTTTAAGTGAGTTATATAAGAGATTTATACAAAGAATATTTTAAACGGTACTAATTACACAAAACGGGCAGTAATGTCTATATCTGGTGTGCATGCATGCAAAGAGAGAAAAAGGAGCGGGCGGCTTGACATAAATAGATATTAAAATACGGCGATTACACTTACTTTATTGATTATACCAAATTAAAACAAAAGGAACTAAAAGACAGAAAGAAAATTAAGAACTTGCGGTACCCTGTGTACCCTTGTTATCGCAGCTGTGACGTTACTTGATACGGCCGTAGCTTAGAACCGTTTATCACTTTTGGAAGTGGTTGTCCAGTCAATGTAGTCAATCGAAAAGTAGCCGGACCAACTTGTTCTGAAATCTTGAATGGACCGAACCAACGTAACTTGAATTTTCCTGCTGATCTGTTGGACTTTGCATTGTAAAACAGAACAAGCTGTCCTACCGAAAATACTGGAGTCTTTAAATTACGGTCATGTGTCCTGGCCTGTCTTAGTTGGATTTCTTTCATAGTTAAGAAACTGAGCCATCGGTGCTCATCTAATTCTTTAAGTGTTTCCAACCGAAATACCAATGACTCTTCGGGTAGAAGCTTCTGAGAAATTGCTACTCTTAAACTTGGTATTACAATTTCCATCGGGGCTATTGCTTCTAGTCCATAGGCTAATTTGAATGGTGTCAAGCCGGTGGTTACCTTATATGTTGTGCTAGGCCCATAAGACTGCAGGTAGCAACTGATCCCATCTTTCCGGTGTTTCTCTAGTCAATTTCTGAAGCATGTTCAACAAAGATTTGTTGGTACTTTTTGCCAATCCATTTGCACGAGGATAATATGGTGAGCTGAATTTATGACTGATCTGGAACGACTGTGTTAATGCTTTCATCAAATTGTTCATAAAATGGGTGCCCTGATCTGAAACAAGCTCTAGTGGCAATCCAAATCTTGGAAAGACATCTGATAATAGACATTTTGCTACTGCAACTGCTGTAGCCGAACGTAAAGGCCATGCTTCTGCCCACCTGGTTGCGTAGTCTGTGCAAGTCAATATATACCGGTTGTTACTGAATACCGCGGGAGGTGTGATTGGACCAATAAAATCTAGACCCCACTTCTGAAATGGTTCTAAAGGAAGTACTGGATGAAGTGGAAAGTAATGGCGTTGTAGTGGTTGTCCAGTTCTTTGACAGCTATCACAAGTTTTGATAAATTCCAATACATCTCTGTACATAGTTGGCCACCAAAGTCCACTTTGCAGAATTTTTCGGTGAGTAAGATCTGCTGCAAAATGTCCTCTTGTTGGACTTCAGTGAGCCAGATTGATGACTGAGTTTACTTCATGTGTAGGGATACATCGGAGTAAGGTTCCTGTATGATCTGCATAATAAAGTTCTCCAGCAACTAATCGGAATCTTTGACTAAAAACTGCAATTTTTTGACGTGTAGCTGTAGGGACTTCAGAAGGTAGACATCCATCCGAAAGGAAGGTCAATAACTGATCATAATACGTAGTTGGTACTAGTTGGTTCGACAATTCCTCAGTAGTTGGTTCTGAAGTATAGATGGCTGGCGTTGTATCATTTATGCCGACCGGAGGTTCACCTGAATCTAAGCGTGACAAAAAGTCTGCTAAAGCATGTGAACTACCTGGTCGATGAGTGACATCATAGTCGAATTCCTGCAATAGTAGGACCCATCGTGCTAGGCGGCCACCTATATGTTGCTGCCGAACCAAGTAAACAAGTGCAGCGTGATCGACATGAAATGTAAATTTTCGGCCCAGTAAGTAATGTCTGAATTTTTTTACCGAATACACTAGTCCTAAGCATTCCCTCTCTGTTACCGAGTAGTTCTTCTCTGCAGGTGCTAATCTTCTGCTAGCATAGTATACTGGTCTAAACCATTTATCGGTTTGTTGCATCAGTACACTTCCTATTGCTATATCAGATGCATCAACGAATACGTGAAATGGGTGATCCCAATCTGGTGGCTGTAAAATGGGAACCTGTGTTAATATCTGTTTCAATCGATCAAATGCTATCTGACATTCCTGAGTCCATTCGAATTGCCGTGGAGTCTTGGAAATTAATTTGTTCAGTGGTATTGCCACATGAGCAAGCCACCGTAAATGTCTTCCATGCCATCTCACTTGACCCATAAACCGCATTACTTCTTTGGGTGTATTAGGCACCGGAGCTTCTAATACTGCTGAAATTTTATCAGGATCGACTTGAATACCCTGTCCCGATATGATGTGACCAAGTAACTTACCACATGAAACCGCAAACACAGATTTGTTTGGGTTTAAACACAATCTATATTCTCTACATTTCTGAAAGCAACATCGTAAATGTACCAGATGTGCGATCATCTTACCAAAAATTGAAAAATCGTCAAGGTATACTTGCATAAATGAGGTGAGATAAGGAGAAAATATCTCCTGCATACATCTTTGAAATGTGCTTGGTGCATTCCTCAATCCAAACCACATTACTGTACAAGCAAAGACACCCCAATTTGTAATAAATGCAGTTTTTGGTATATCCTCTTCAGCCATTCTTACTTGGTTATATCCACTGTATCCATCTAGAAATGAATACATCTCATGACCTGCTACTTTGTCAAGCATAGTATCCAAAAAGGGAATCGGAAAAGGATCCGGTACTGTTGCAGCATTTAATTTCCGATAGTCTACACAGATTCTCAATTGCTTGTTTTTCTTCGGTACAATCACAATCGGTGAAATCCATTCCGCATGTTCTATTGGTACTATGAATCCAACTTTTAATAACCTATCAAGTTCAGCCTTTACCTGTGATGCATAATGTGGGTTCATCCGGTAGCTGGTTTGCTTTATCGGTTTCGCTTCTGGTTTTAGCATAACTCTGTGTTGGTAAATACGAGGATCCAAACCCTTCATGTCTTTGTAATCCCATGCAAAGACATCAGTAAATTCTTGGAGTAACTGAATTAAATCTGCTTGAAATGCTTCCGGTAAGTTTTGCTTTATCTTTACAGGACGAGGGTGATCTTCATCTCCAAGATTATAAGTAATTAACTGGTCTTCTGGAACATAAAATTGTTGATATTTCTCTGTATTAGCTGATGGTTTGAGAAGTTGCTGTAGTTCATTATCCTGAATCGAAATGGTATCTTCCTCCTTAGTTTCTTCAGCAATGGGTATTATTGTACATACTGAAGCATTCCAGGTATCTACAACAGACTGTAGATCAATAGTTCCTAATGTCATTAAATCAACATTATTCTTCAGAAATTCTTCTTCTTCATCATCAGACAACCCATCTAACATATGGACCGGTTCGGCAAAATATGGTCGAGCATGTAACTCACAGGGTTGTATCGCGTCTAACTTTACGACACATTTGCGATTTTTATCTTTGAACGTAAGTTCCTGGGCTGACCAGTCTTGAATTACCTTGGCTTGTTTCAACCAAGGACGACCGAAAAGTAGATTGTAATCTAGGGTGGATTCCGGCAATTCTAGAACAACGAAGGTCATCTTGAATGTTGTGTCTTGCACAGTTATGGGTATATCTCGGACCAGTCCTACTGGATGAACTCTAGATTGATCAGCCATCCTAACAAAGAATTGAACTGGTTCTATCTTAGTCCATCCCAACTTCTTACAAAGTGACGCAGTGGCAATATTCATGCCAGACCCCCCATCAATTAAAACTTGTGTGATTTGATGTTTATGAAACCATACCGTAATCAGAGGAACTGAGTGATCTACCGTAGAGTCTGGCTCTGGTTGTACTGTTGCGGTAGCCGGAATGCAAGCAGATTTTGTAGTAAACTGCTGTTGAAATTGTTGGCGTATTCCTGGTACTAATGCCAGTAATTGCCCGAAAGGCAGTGTGATGGATGCTTTTGACAATATATCCCACGCTGGTGGCAATTGATTTGCATTTTCCTTAACTGTTGAAGATGAAGCTTGGTCTGAAGCTGGTAATTCTGCTGCAGATGATGTACCTGCTTCTGTATTGTCAGCACGAGCTTGTGTCGTATCCGGGGACTGGATTACTGGAGTAGGTTCTGGAAAAACAGGTGGTTCTACGGTAGTCCATTGACTAGCTTTATTATACATTCTGTGTTGTTCACGTATCCCTGGTTCAAATAATTCTGCTGCCGGTTGCAATTGTTTACCGGAACGAGTTTGAACTGCTGCTGCCTGCGTCTCTACAGGTGTGATTGTTACCACATTGGCCATTGGGTTTTGACGTTCCTTTTTCTTTTGGTCATATTCCGCTGCATCTCTACAGAATCTTCTAATATGGCCCAATTGTCCACAGAAATGACATCGTGGTGGTGGTAAATTATGATTTTCCGGTGGTGGTCCATTCTGCCAGCGCGGTGTATTATAGTTATTATTCCTCTGTCCTCGATAATGTCGATGACCTTGTTGTTGATTGTTTCTCAAATGTGGGGGTACATATTGATTGGCTAGCTGCCCTTGTTCTTGAATAATTGCATTAACTGTTGCTGTTCCTTGTCTTCTGGCATTGTATGCACAATTCTCAATGGTATGTCCAACAATGTTACAGATGGCGCAATAGGTCTGATTTAACGCACACTGGGCACTAGTATGTCCTGAATTCTTGCATGTGGTGCAATATACTTGCTTAGTTATATCTTCAGCCACATGTTTGTTTGTTTTTATCCATTCCAAATCCTCTGAAAATCCACCAACTTTGTTTTCCAGCTGAAGGGTCATTGCGATCACTGCATCGAGGGTCATGGCTCCTACACATCTTATAATCATGATTTGCCTAAGTTGAGGAAGTAAGCCATTGATAAACCACTGTGTAATAACATCATCTGGTAAATTAGCATGAGCCTGGGGTAACTGTCTTAAATGTGTTCTGAAAAGAGTAGCATACTCTTGTACAGTTTGATTTGGTTTCTGTCTGTTGTTCTGTAAATAATCAAAGATCTCTGCAGGATTCTTTTTCAGCCTAAATCGCTGTAAAAAAGCGTCTCGTACTGCTTCATAAGTACCGAAATGATTAATACCGTATTCAGTAAGCCATCTTGCTGCTTCATTCACAAGTGTAGATTGAAAAACAAATGCTTTGTATGCCGGGTCCGGTGGATGGTTGAGAACAGCGTAACTGATTTCAAAGGTGCGTACGTGAGCATCTGGATCATCTCCTGGAAATCCACTAAACTTTGTGTATGTTACTCCCGTTGGAGCCGATCTGGGTTGACCTAACTGTCGTTGCGGTTGTTCGTTCATCGTGAGTGTATTATACCTTCCTTCTGTATTTCTGTTTTGAGTTTCTGAACTACCGGAATTTGTTTCACCAAATGGCACACTTTCCGGTGCAATTAGCTTACTTACTATATTGCGAATTTCTGTTTCAAATAGTCTTCCTTCCTCCTTGATATCCAGAGTAGGAGGACTTGCTTCCAAACGTTGTAGTTGAGCGGAAGATTCAGCCGAAACTGCTGAGTCGTCACCGAAAAACTGTGTTTTTCTTACCGAATTTCCACCGGAAGGATTCGAAATTGTGACTGGATACGGTGTTGATTCGCCTGTGTTAATTTCCTTCCCTAAAGTGTTTCTAATCGTATCTGAATCTATTCCGAAAACTTTTAGACTAGATTCCAACTGCGTCTTGGTAGGTTCCAAAATTGCTGTATTTTCGACAGTCTGCACCGTAGTGATACCAGACAGTTCTAGAGATGTAATACGTTCTACCGTAATTTCACCGGAATCAGTTTTATCATTCGTCACTTTTTCGACAACTGGGTCAGGTCTAATTGCACTAGTACCTCCCAGAGTTGTTCTTAATACCCCTAACTGGTGATTCTTGGGATACTTTTCACCTGATCGAGTAATCGGCATGTAGCATTTCCGTACTGATCATATAGTATTACGAACAGAACAGCCTTGCAACAATCTGATTCTGTTGCTACTGTACATACAACAAAATTTAATTCGAACAAAATACCAGGCAATCTTAATGCCACTTCCCCAGCAGGATCGCCAATGTTAAACGATAATACTTTCTATCCAACTTTCGGAAGAGTATTATCGGGTCCTCGGGTTCTTGGGAGTGGTAGGGGTCTATTAGATAGAGGCCCTGTACTATTTTCCCATTGAATCATTCCGCATCTTATCTAATCCTTCATCAATATTCAAAATAGATTTGCGGACACTTCACAATAGTAAAAATCGTTCTTAACATGGATCAAGTGCGTCAGTTTATTGCCATACTATCGTTCTTACTATTTAAAAGTTCTACCATCAAAGTTGTTGTTATCTTCCTCGTCCTCTCAACAAAGGTAAACAGAATATGCCGTCTCTTATTCTATATTCTGATTATAACAGAATAAAACGTCGTACACAGTACTGCAACACCACAACAGATTACTCAATGGTTCACGATACTACACTTTCCAAACCGTCATATTCATCTTCAATCACACAAGCCGTTATACAAATGGTGTATACCAGAAAATTATTATCAATAGTGCGCACACATACCGTCAAAAGAATGATATAACAGTATACTGAACGTCATCTACTGTAATACTTAATTCAGAGTACTCAAAAAGAGGTATATCCCAATACATAAATCAGATTCACTACTACAGAGAATAGTATCACAGTTTCTTGTAGATATCGACTAACCTTTCTTCTCAAGAAGTACTCAATGCTATGCACTTACAAAATAACAATCGTGACACAAACAACAGTTGAACTCTTGCTTTCTCCTAACGTCTCTAACTCTCTGTTTCTCTCGAGTAAATTCCTGTTAACCTTCACATACGCACTTCTCTTCCACCTTTCTCTCCCATCTCAACTATCAATCCAAAACGTTCTCTCTCTCTCTCACACAGTGATCTCTGATCCCACCAGCCAGACGGAGCGGCGGAAGTTCTCCCTCTCTCTTTCTTCATCCTACTTTTTATTGCTTTCGCATCCTTCATTTACCGACTCTTGCGTAATTTCCTGCATCTCCGTCATTTCAGCCAAAATTCTTGTTTGTCCTTTTTCTGTGGTTGCGGTTGTCTCGCTCCGTCGGCCTTGTAACAGCTTTCAATGGATAAACCCATGCATGCTTGGAGAAATCATCAATAAACGTCACGAAGTACATAAACTCTTTGAAGCATAGTAAAACTTCTGACTTTGCTTTCAATGGATAAATCCATGCAAGCCTGGAGAAATCATCAATACTTCCCAAAAGAAGATGTGTACATAGGACCATAGACATCATTATGAGCAAGCTACAATTTATGAGCACCTCAAATTGAACCATCTTTTGAGAAGGAGGAACACTACATTTTGCCCAAAAAACAAGCTTCAGAGACATGTTTACAAGGTGCCTCAAGTTTGGGCAAAGGGGATGCCAGTTCAAATTTTTTGGGGGCATAAGAAACTAGCAAAATTCAGATGATCAAAGCATGCATGCCGAAGCTTTGCATATGAGATAGCCTAAGAATCTTGAATTGCTCATGCTAAATCATTCACAAACTTTGCATAGTCTATGAGCTTATACAACCCACAACATCAAATGTGAGAAGCAATAATACCATTTGCATTTGAGAGATCATGAACTATAAATCTATCATCAACAAATTTGACAACCAAGCCAATCTTGGCTAATGTTAATTGAAAACATATTTTTCTTGATCCTTGGCACATACAAAGCAGCTGGCAATGTGAAAGAACTACCATGATTCATAGTCAAAATGATCCTACCAACTCCCATTATAGGATAAGAGGAGTTATTAGCAAATCTGATAGTATTCCTTGTAGGGGTTGGATCAAGTGAACAATACATACTATGTTGTGAGGTAATATCAAAGTACCAAACATCTAAGTCTACTACAAACATACACTGCTCATGAGAAGATGGATCATAGTTGCAAATAGTTGTAAATGCCCATTCTTCATTTTGCGCAAGATTAGCAGACTCTCTTTTAGGTGTAGAGGCCTCTATGACAACCATTCTAGCCTCTTTCTTCTTTGCCTCTTTTGCATCTAGTTTTGGAAAACTCTTTATGACATGATCATTTCCCTCATAGTATCTGCAAAACAATTTTTGCTTTTTTGTTTTCTTCTCATATTTTTCGTCCTTCTTCAACTATGCAACATTACAAGATTTCTGCTCACTAGAGATGAGCTCCATTTACCTTTGCTTTTTGATTAGTGAAGAAATCTTGATCTACAACATGCACAATGGACGTGTTCTACCTAGACTCATCTTCCTACAATGAAACAAAGACGAACTCCTTAAATCCCATGTTTCATGCCAAAGAGCAAACACATTAAAGTTCACTATCATTTTGTGAGAAAGAAGGTGGAAGTAAAATAAGTACAAATCCATCATATTTGTACCAAAGAATAATGTGCAGATATGTTCACTAAAGCATCACATTTTACAAAGCTTACCAAGCTCAAAAGAAGCATTGGGATGATAGAGCTTGGATGAAGCTTGAATCTTGGGGGCCTTGGGGCTAGCCTTGGGTGAACCCTCTCCCTAGATTTGATTGGGGAGTCACCCTTGGGTGACCCTCACTCCAAGGTGCATGGAAGCCACTCATGGGCCACCCCTTACCTAAGGGGTGGAGGGTTATCAGGGGTGACTCTTCACCCCATGGGGTGAGGGTTGCCCTGGGGTGATCCCTCCCTCATGATCTAGTCATAGACAAGGACATAAAGCATAAGCATCAAGGGGCAAAGATATCTTGGAAGGCCAGATCCAAGCTAAAGCTAATGAGAACACAAGGACATTGTGGCAATGGCATGAAACTCAAATTGAAGCTAGCAACTCAAGTCACCATTTGGAGACTTGAATGCACCTACTCCACCCACTACTCCTCCAAGGGTGACTGCACTTTGGCATATCATGGTAGCAAGGGCAAGCTCCTCAATTGGGCGACTGTTAACCTCCTGAATGTGAATTCTAGATGATAGTATTGTTGATGGTAACTTCACTTAAGGAACTCCACCATGTGGCTTTATCATTGGAAGAGTCTAGGGTGTCTTCTCCTCCTTCTCGGTATGACTATTCAAGGACTTGGACTTACTCTAAGGCATTAAGTGGGAAATTATCGATCTATGGAAGTTTTTACTCTTTTGAAGATAGTACATTCATTGTAAGGTAAAGATGTGTAATGGTAAAGACAAAAGGCTTCAGGTGGCCCAACAGTATCACACACATAAAATATGATGCCACCTACACCTCTTTTTAGCACTATCAAAATAGGATGCTACCTCCATCCATTTTTGGCACAACCAAATGTAGGTAAGTCCTCTACCTATTTTTGGAATGACTACATTGGGCAATAGTGTGACCACTCATTTTGACATGACATGGAATAATTTTTTTTGGGCTTGCTAGTAAATGGTAAAAGTGTAAATAAATGCAGGTTAAGCCATCACAAGGTTCTAGGGATGTGAGAATAACTCATTGGAGGACCTAAAACTAGTTGGTGACCAATACCAAAGTTAGCCCACTTTTGCCATTAGTCTCATCAGTTTGGTCGTGCAATGGTAAAAGCTTGGATTTGGTAGGGGCCACCCTGCTAGCCTCTAGAGTCTATATAAGAAGAGGTTTGACACTCATTTTGTTGATCTATCTATCATCTATCATCTACCATCTTACATCTCTTTACTCTAGTCGGATCGCTATTTCTTTTCTAGTTGTACTCTCTGAGCTATCTATTGGCTTCTCATTGTACACTATTATGACTCTGGCCACTATGGTTGAGGCAATTCTATGGTGACTATATAGAGTTTTGGCTTCTCATTTGAGTGGAAAATAGCATGACAATGTGATTGAGTAGTTTTGTCTAGCGTATCTTAGTTGGAGTTTGTTATATTTCACTTGTTGTTTTAGATACTTCTTGCTGTTGATTTTTGAGTAGTCAAGTTCTAGTCTCTAGAGTGGCTACTATCCTACTTGTACTTCTCATTTGGATTATTTTGGCTTACTGTAATCATTCAAAATCTTAAGGAAACTCTACTTTTCTCTTTATTATTCTTGTAATTTTCTCATCACTATGACTTCACTTTCAAGTTATATTCCTACATGCAGACATATCTGTAGAGGCGGTATCGGGATATCTAGGTTTGAAAAGAGTATCTAGGTTTGAAAAGAGTCTACACACCCACACTTCCAGTACATCTTCTACTCAAGGGAGGTTCTCCTTAGGGATACCTTATAACATTTCTGTGTGTAGGTACATTCACTGATAAAAGAGAAACTCTACGAGAAATTGTACAAAGAAGGGAACAATGACAAGTGCACATAAGAGAGAACTTCTTAGCTCAGAAAATGATTACAGAAAGCTCTACATACTCTGAATGGATAAAACAGAGGGCTAACATGACATTCAAGAAATTAGACAGAATCAAGACAAGAAGTACAAATCAGATAGGGTGTACTACATGGATGAAAACCCTTCTCCAAGAGAAATGAAATAAAATCACATCAAGAGACTATTACCAAACCACTCAATCACACTACAATGCTAATAGCCAACTCCATTGGGAGGCCCACACTCTGTATACTCACCATAGAGTGACCCCCAACAACCATAGAGTAGACTAAATATGGTTCTGATAGCCACCCTTAATAAAGTTCTCAAATTATCTTCTCAAATATAGCTTTTGATGATATTCCCTACTTTAATTCCCTTTGGTTTTTCATAGAAATGATGGAGCCCAACAATATGTGGTAGTTTCCAAGTCAAGTAGTGGCCCAAATTTGATTCTTTTTGATGTATTGAGTCCTTGTTGTACTATCACAATCAATTTTGATAAACCCCGTGATAAGAAGAATCGGCGGTGTAACTGTTGTTGTTGCTCTCCATCGTACTTTCCTCTTGCTTAACTGCTCTTGGGCTTTGTAGTCCATTAGAAATTTGTCTTTAATAATTCACCTAGATTCTGAAGCTGCAGATTAGTCTTGCAACACAATCCATCGGCCATGGGCTGAAGGTCCGATTATGCTACTCTTGAAACCTTGGGATGGTGCAAAGCATGGAAATTCTTTGAATGTAGAAGAAGCTTGTAGAGAAAGCAAAAGAATGTCTCCTAGCTGCTCATGGGGCATTGGCTAAAATCTCGTCGAATCATGGAGGATATAAATTCCTCGTCCATACGCTATTATAATTTGTCCTCTATGGAAGTGGCCCGCAGGAATTTGTCCTTCTAGGGATGCAGGAATTTGTTAGGCCGCTAGAATTCATCCTTCGAGGATGCACGGATTCGTCCTTGAATTAGTCTTCACAATTCATCTTCACAAATTTGTTTTCCGAATTCGTCCTTCTCATGGCCTGCATTCAAATTTGTCCTTGCATTCACATTCTTCAAATTTGAAATTCGTCCTTGCATTTGTCTTAATAGAGCACCGCTTCTAAAAGGAACTTACATGATATCCAACTTAGCCATGGCCGTCACCACGCCGCTCACATACCAACAATGTAAAAAAAAAAAGTGAGAAAAGGTCCGTCAACAAAATGTCTCCAGCTCGAATTCGTCCAGTTGGCTAATTCATCCGCTCAATTCAACAAGGAACGAAGAAGAATTCATCTTGAAGATCGGAATTCGTCTGCTCATTTGCAAACATGCCTTGCCAAATTCACCTTGCACACCAAATTCGGTCGCGCATCTACTACCCCAATTCTCCTTCGTCTCCAAATTTGTCCCTAAAGAGATTGCGCTCATTGTCCACTTCAATGAAAATTCGTCCTTGAAGAAAATTCATCTAATCATTCGAATTCGTCAAATTCGTCCTTGGAACTTCCTTGGAATTCGTCCTTCTTCCTTTGGCATCTCAGAAAAATTTCGTCTCCATCTCAGAATTTGTCCTTCCTTTGGCATTTCAGAATTCGTCCTTGGGGCTTCATAGACGAATCACATAGTCCTCGAATTCAAATTCGTCTTCCTCGCCACGCCGAAATTCTTCTCCAAGTACCAAAATTAGCATTTGCAAAAGTTAATTAGGATTCCAACTTTGCAAGCGACAGGATTCGATCCCTGGTGGCTAGGTGGAAACGCTTTGCGCTATCCCATTTTATAAAAAAAATATACAGCAAAATTCGCCGAAATTCCCTGACTTCAAAGCTTTAAATTTGTCCGCGCAAATTTGGCTAATTCGTCGTGCAGTTCATCAAGAATTCGACTTTTGCTGATCCAATTTTCTTTTTTTTTTTTTTTTAAATAAAAGGAAGTTCGGCCTTGGCTCCCTGACTTTAATTAAAATAAAGAAGAAAAGTTACATGTGAATGGGACTAGTGCCCATGGGACCCCTCAAATCCCACAAAGCAGGAGACAGATTTAATAAACTAGAGGGCATTACAAATGAGACGTACAAAACTATCATCTCCTTCATGCGGGACCCATTTGGGTTTCAGCTTGTTATCTACGAGGAGATAAATATAGTGGTGCCTAAATGGTGGAGATCTCTTATCTCGGGAGATTCTTTTACCTAGAAGGAACAAGGATTTCTCAATCGACCATTCCTTTGGTGTTTCGCCAAAGTTGACAGCACATCGCTCCCTCCAAATCTTCCAAAGAGTCTCGCCTCTGATGGCATTCCACAGCCTTGATGAGCAGCCAACCGCCTCACCCAACAACGCCTGTTGCCAATTGATTTGGTTCGAGAGCCGCAAAATCTGTGTCACGTGAAGTCAGATAACATGGGACTTGGGCCAATCAAAGAAGAGGTGAACAAGGTCTTCGATGCATTGATGGCACCACTTGCACCATGGAGGCACACCACAAATTTTGTTGGCCCTTGCGTTGTGCCAGATACCCTTATGCAACATTTGCCACATGAGAACGGACTTCTTGATCTCAATAAGGGGGTGCCAAATAGACATGAACTTAAGTTCCCATCGAAGTTTGGTCCAAGAAAGGCACCACACCTTGTTAAGAGTGTGATGACCATCTAAGTTTACTTTGAAGTTGGGAATTGGATAGTTTCTTACCATTGCTCCATTTGAGGCCCTCTAGGCAAGGAGGATCCTGTCTGCAGAGGCGGGTAGTTGAGTGGTCTCACGCTAAACACCTGTTTTGTAGAAGAGTCCATTCTTCGAGGGTAACTCTATGTCTCGGGTCTAAGTCTTCCCACCTAATCCACTGGCCGGTCTCTTGTTTCCAGAGATGTTTCCACTGTTTGAACCCCTTGTTCCATAGCCGCTTAGCTGTTTGGAGATTCCAAGACTCCACCTCCCTTATGCCGCTGATTGGGAACCAGATGGAGTCATTTTGTCTTATTCCAGCAGCCCACTTCCACTCATCACTGATTCTGATGAATTGTTTGGCTTTGTTCCAACTCTTCCATAAGGAACACACAAGGCTAGAGCCTTTAGGGGACACCGAGTGGGGGGAGAACAAAAGCGTGAGGATCCCAATGTCCTTCCAACCGGGAAGACCAACTAAGGTAAGGTCTTTCGAATTTCTGAAGGTCAATTTAGCCCAGGAGGACTCTCTATTGGACCAAGCCTTGATAAACCACTTTGCCGCCGACTTGTCAGCCAACCTACTGATATCCAAAATACCCAAGCCCCTCGAGTCTTTCGAGCTAACACAAGTTTCCCATTTGATTTTGGGAATCCCCCTCCTATTGGGGTCCCCAGCCCACAGGAAGTTTTTGCAGATCCTTTCCACTTTGGCCAATTCTTTCTCCTTAGGTCTCCAACACGAGATATAGTAAATAGTTGTAGAAAGCATAAACGTGTTGACAACCATAGCACGCCCTGCCAAGTTAGCTTGCATACCTTTCCAACGATTTAGTTTGTTATCCAGTTTGGATAGCACCCAGTTCCACCGTTGGTCCATTGTGATGTTGAAGCCCATCGGAATACCGAGGAGACGGAAGACTTGACCACTAGGGATAACTTAACACCCCTGATCAATCAATAGTTGGGGTGGAGGCCCATGGATTGCTCTAAAAGCAGTTTTAGCATGGTTAATTTTTGAACCTGACGCCATACAAAAGGTGTGGAGGCAATTCCAAAACACCTCAATGCAGTTGTTATCGTTAAGAACAAAGGCATTCATTTCATCGGCAAAGAGTCGACCGATCATTTGGCCGTGGCCAAGAGGTAGGGACTTGAGATTTGCAGTCTCCAAGTGATGCTTAAATAGGCGACTGAGGCCATCTGAGGTGATAGCAAAGAGTAGTGGAGCCAGAGGACAGCCTTGCCTGATAGATCTTTTTAAACGTATGGGTTTAGAGAGCTTACCGTTGATATTTATTCTCGTTGAAGCGTTTTTGAGTAGAGTGGAAACCATCTTCGTGAACTTTTGGTTGCATCCAAGATCTTTCAGAGATTGAAGAATAAAGTCCCACTTCAATTTGTCATATGCTTTGTTGAAGTAGATCTTAATGAATACCAGATCTTCAGCAGAGTCCTCGACAAACGCAAGGCCTTCCCAAATATCAATAAAGTAGATCTTAATGAATACCAGATCTTCAGCAGACTCCTCGGCAAACGCAAGGCCTTCCCAAATATCAACAATTGCTTCAAGTATAGATCTATATTTGATGAAACCTTTCTGGTCCTCACAAAGCCAAAGACCTTAAATGACAAGAGATTCAGTTGGCGATAACTTTGGCGATTATCTTGTATCGAGTTTGGAGCATGGTAATTGGCCGCCAATTTTCAATTTTGTTCTTATCTCGCCTTTTGTGAATTAATTTGATGACACCATTATTGGGACACTTAGGGAGGGCACCGAAGGAGAGAGCCTCTTGCCACACCAGACACAACGGGGTGGCCACCACGTGCTTAAAGGACTTGAAAAACTCATTGGTGAGTCCATCAGGGCCCGGACTTTTCCCATTGGGGAAAGCATCAATAACCTCAATAATTTTGTTCTCTTAAATGTTAGCATCTAGTAGAGAAATCATGTTCGGAGGGATTTTAGGTTGAGCAACCCTTGAAATGGATGCCATGCAGTCACGCCTATGCAGGGAAAGAGGAGTCGAGACCCCAAGAAGATGGGTGAAATGCTCAACGATGATAGATCTATTCTCAACTTATGTGCTACATTTGATCCCATTGTTGTCAACCAAGAAGGGGATGGCATCTCTAGCTTTTTTCTTTTTAAGGATGTTGCACATCTCTTTCAAAGGTTTGTCAGCCTTCCCCGCCCACCAATCTTTGAAAAAGATTTGAAGATTTTTCCTTTGAACCTCTTCCTCGAGTCTTAGTCTTCCCCTAATTTTCAGAAACCCTTGTTGGCATTGCAAGTTACCTTTGTTCACTTCTTCTTCAAGACGTGAGAGCCTCCGGTACACCTTTTCTCTCCTTTTATTCCAGATATCTCTTATGACCTTATGCGTGCTGATCAGAATTTGTCTAGTCCTTTCCACCGCGCTTCTCCAGCACTTAGCCGGTTCATTACAGTGGGCAAATGCCTTCACCCAAACTGTAGAAATTTCTTGGTGGACAGAGGGGAGGGAAAACGACATCTGGCAAGCCTAAAACCAAGGATCTTTTCGGAGCGTGGGAATCGGTTTGAAAGAAAGAGTAATCAGGTAGTGGTCCGAGATTGTTAGGTCCATGTGTTGGGAAATCGAAGGAATACCCCACTGGAGGATGGTGTTTTGGTCGGTGTAACATCTATCAAGTCTTGCTTTCCTCAGAGAGTCCCCCAATTGGAGGTTAGACCAGGAGAACCCCTTCATGTGTTTCACCTCGACCAGGTTGAGATGGAACTTGATTTTATCCCATATCTGTTTCTCCTGACCGTCAATAATTTTCCCCTTGTTATTCCAACGGTCCTCAGGAAATTCAACCATGTTGAAGTCCCCGCAAAGCAGAACCATGTTACTCCAACGGTCCTCGGGAAATTCAACCATGTTGAAGTCCATGTTGCTGAGCCAAATTCGCCTTTCAAATTTAGTCCTTCATAACTCGACTTTAGACTTAGTCTTTCAAAAAATTCATCCCTGCTGCTAATTCACTCGAATTCGTCCTTCCATGACGCATGCAGAATTCGTCTTTTTCTCAGCCAATTGTGCACGCATCATACAACTTATATAGCCTATTTTCACGATATGCGCCTCGAGCAAAAGGCGCACTCTACCATAAAAGGGATTTGAACAAAAGTGGCTTAAGATGGAACGACTTCGATATCCAAGGGACTTCCACAGCGAAAGGGTAATGTTACCCATTGAAATTACTATTAAATTGCACTATCTCCAAGTTTCCAAGTTTGCCCGCTCACATTGCTTGAATTCATCCTTGCTTCAATTCGATGAGTGCAGAAGTGAGCTGATGCTGATTCGTCTTCATAAAAATAGCAGCTCGAATTTCTCCGATCAATTCGTCCTTGAGATTGCCAATTCTAATTCGTCCTTGAGATTGCCGATTTGTCTTAGAGATTCAGGCGGAATTCATCCCTTGGCATTGTGACTATTCGTCCTTTACTTGAGAAATGGAATTCGTCCTTTGCTGAGCGAGCCAATTTGTCCTTACAATTAGTCTTCAAAATTCATCCTTAGCATCACACCTTGAATCAAAGTTAAGTCGGCTATCAGATTTGTAGCCTCACATTCAAGGCCATATTCCAAAGTCTTTAGGCGGTTTTGAGCTAGTTGGATGTTAGTACCAGAATTAGACCACATCTCCATAATTAACCCACTCTTACTCCACTTTTGTCATTCTGGAGTGGTGCGCCTACAACAAGCTGTGATGGAAGAGGCCTCTCTTGCTAGTAAATGATTGAAGTTGGTTGGGCTTGATCTGAAGGCCTATTTAAGGAGTTTCTTGGCAATGAGGGAGATATATGATACATATGAGAATCACCAGAGAGACAGATACACCGATATGAGATATGTGAGACTCATCGACAGAGATATGTCAGAGTGAAGGATCCATTCGAAATGATACACAGAGATTTATGAAGTTGAGAGATACACACAATGTCGTCTCTCTGCGACTCTAGCTTCTGTCAATTTGAGTCTTTTTGTGTTACCATGGTACTGTGAGTGTGTTCTCGTCAGGCTACTCCTTGGTTACTCTCTACTCACTGGTGAAACTTTGCCCACTCTAGCTTCTGCCAATTTGAGTCTTTTTGTGTTACCATGGTATTGTGAGTGTATTCTCATCATTCTACTCCTTGGTTACTCTCTACTCACTAGTGCAACTTTGCCCACTATGGAAGAGGCCTCTCTGTGGAGAATATATAGAGTGAGGGCTTCAATATTGGGGGCAGTTAGCACAACAGTGAGATTGGGCATACTAGGATAGCTCTCTTGAAGCTGGAGTTTGTATCATTTGTGCATAAGACTCATACTATTGTATACTTTCTCTGTGTTGAGGAGTCCAAGTCCATTCTTGAAGTGATAAGACCTATGTATTGTTATCAAGTATAGCTCTTTGCATACTTGTGCAATTTTCAATCTTGGTCTTATTGGTCTTTTCAACATCTTTGTAACTCTCTATCTATTCTTGGTTTATATTCTCAAGTGGTACCTACACATAGTCATGTTATGGGGTATCCTACCCTAAGGAGAACCCCCCTTGAGTAGAAGGATTACTGGAATCAGAGACCCGATTACCCCCTCTATAGTTTGGCATGCCTGGTGGGCCCTTAAATTTTTGTGTGAGGCCTTTGGCATGGTAGATACTTGTTTTTTCATTACTCTTGCTAATTGCATCTATTGAATGGGTACATGACCCACACTCGAGGAGACAAGGAGCCTCTTCGTGTCTAGAGGAGCCTCAAGAAACCATCTTTACCTTCAAGTAGTCAACCTAGATCTCCTCTACCGTTTTTGAATTTGTCTATTGAGTTGGCTGCAACCCCACCCTCAAAGGAGAAGCTGATGAGGACATTAGATTTTTCCTCTGATACTTCAGAAGAAGTAGTGCCAATGGAGGATCTTTGTCATTTACTCTCTAGGTTGAATATCAAGTTCCCTACTTTTAAAGGATTGGATTATGTGGATGCAGATGATAATGTGAGGAGATTCATCTCCTTATGCCATGGATGAGGTCTACAGAATCAAGAGGATGCAATGATGGTACTCTTCCCATCTACATTGGAAGGCCTTGTAGACAAATGGTATAGTCAATATGCAGACGGCCACTTCACTACATGGGAGGCACTGAAGATGGAGTTCTCGTAGACATTCTGACCAAGAGACTCCTCTGAAAGAGCTCTAGATCAACTAGAGAACCTAAAGCTAAGATCACGTGAATCGGTTCACCAACTTCACACTAGGAAAAAAAGAAATTATTTCACGTCTACTGCATGCTCCGGGTGATTTCTTAGTAGAAAAATGGATAGAGAAAGCTCTGACTAGGTCATCTGAGTAGAAGCTTTGCGAATCTCTTAGATTGGATGCAACATTTGATGATTTTGTTGTAGCTGCATCACACATAGAGGAAGCTAGGCTACATTTTGAAGGGGAGGCCCAACCAAATTATGCATCAGACTTAGATCCTATTGGGCAACTCAGGAAGGAGTTGGAAGCCTTAAGAATGCACCAAAGTCACCAAGAAGAGAAGGTCACTCCGCCACCAACATGCCGCAATGTCGATGAAGTGGCTAAACTTCCTCGTGAGTTAGAAGATTTGCATACCACACAAGACGTACAAACGCAGAGTGTACATTATGTAGCAACAATGGACATTCCAATGTTAATTGTCTTAACAAGGTAAGCTATAAATTTTGTGGAAAGGATGGTCTTGAAGCAAGAGACTGAGTCTTCCTCAAAGGAGCATAATAGCAAAGTAACCCTCTCATTCTTGATTTGTATCATGCTAGTACTTCAAACGCACCTAATGGAGAAGAGAATCGTCCAACTCGGCCTAGATATAATTGTTGGAGTTAGACGTCTGTGGAAGCACGTGAATAGCACAAGGAAGAAGAAGAAGCTTGGAGCTCAACACACAATATTGAATGTATTACTAGAGAATGTACAAAGATAAGTATCCCATTAGGGCAATAGGCGTATATACAAGCTGGAGGAAAAAACCTCCTAAAGAGGGAAAAAAGTGCCCCGGTGGTCCTAGTGTGTTCACACACATCACTACCTAAATATATCAACAAAATCCCCCCTAGGAGTGATGCGTGGAGCAAGGAGCTGGCACTCATGTATAAGGGAGTGCCAAGCTATGTTGAATCAATCCAAAAAAGGAAGTAAGCCCAAAGCTTTGTGGAAAGCTTCAAACTTCTCCCTAGGCAGAGCCTTCGTGAAAAGGTCTGCAATGTTCTCCTGTGTGGGCACGTATGCCAAGCTGATCTCCCTAGTAGAGAACCTCTCCTTGACATAATGATAATGCACCTCAATGTGCTTAGTGCGAGCATGGAACACAGGGTTCCTCACAACTGTCAATGCGCTCTGACTGTCAGTGAAGATGGTGGTGGCAGAAGATTGATCAACACCCAAATCAGCCATAAGGCATCTAAGCCACACACACTCAACAATATCTGTGAAAGTTGCCTGATACTTAGCCTCACAACGGGAAGTGGCCACAGTAGGTTGCTTCTTGCTCAACCAAGATATACATGAGCTACCAAGCATGAAGCAAAAGCCACTTGTGGACACACGAGTGTCATAGCAACTAGCCCAATCAGAGTCAAAAAAGGCATGCAAATTTGGCCGTAGTGATCCCTCCTTGGGATAAAACAACCCAAGTAGCCGAGTACCACTCAAGTAGTGAAAGATGCACTTAATTGCGTGCCAATGCTTAACACCTAGGCAATGCATAAACTTGCTCATCTATGAGACAACAAACTGAATATCTAGTCGAGTAATGCATAAGTAAATCAAGCATCTAACAGCTTGCTGATAGAGAACAACATCAAAGGCATCTCAAACATCGTGAAGACTCAATCGTAGACCTGTCTCCATAGGAGTGGCAATAGGCTTACATTCATCAAGGCCGAAATGCTGCAATAATGTGTCAATATATTTTGTTTGACGCAAAGCCATTCCACCATCAACATGCATAAACTGAATGCCCAAATAGTGATACAAATGCCCCAAATCAGACATCTCAAATGAGGCATGTAAATCAGCCTTAAAATCAGCAATATGCCTCTCATGACGACTAGTGAGCATCATGTCATCAACATAAACCACAATGATCAGAAGTACAACATTAGCACGCTTAACATATAAGGTGCTTTCAGTTGGATTGTTCTCAAAACCATGTGCAATCAGATAGGCATGTATGTTTTCATACCAAGTACATGGTGCTTGCTTTAAGCCATATAATGCCTTCTTTAACTTGCACACCTGGTTCTCATGCCCTTTCTGCACAAAGCCACGGGGCTAAAAAACATACACTTCTTCATGCAAGTCACCATTCATAAATGCTGTTTTGATATCCAACTGATGGACATTCCAACCATGAGGAGCTGAGGGTGCACAAATGCTACAAAAAAGTAGTCATTCGACAAGTAGGTGCAAAGGTCTCATAAAAATCAATGCCTCTTTCCTACGTAATTGAATAGAACAATGTATCTGATATTGGGACAATGATTGACAACCTTTCTACACATTTTTATGGATGACTTTTCAGTGTTCTCAAGCATAGATAGAGGAGTAGTAGTCCAAGACTTTCATGCTCATTTAGAAAATTTGAATGAAATCTTTGAGCAGCGTCTCAAAACAGGTTTGAAGTTGAATCTTGCTAAATGTCATTTTTTGATCAGTGACTAAAGGCACTCTCCTTGGTCACATAGTGTTTGCAGAAGGGATAACTGTAGATCTAGCAAAGATCACTCCTATCCTTTCCATGCCCATTCCACGGACTTGTAAGGAAGTGCAAAGCTTTTTAGGCCATGTAGGGTACCACAAGTGATTTATACGGATGTATTCAAAAACAGATAAGCCTCTATCAAGGCTTACCAATAAGAAGAATCTTTTCTCATGGAGTCTTGAAGCTGAAAAGGCATTTTGTGAACTAAAATTGAGGCTATGTATTGCTCCACTCTTAACTATTCCTAACTAGCCCTTAGAGTTTCATGTGCATACAAATGCTAGTCTTCATGGAGTAGGAGTAGTTTTGGCTCAACCCTCCATGCCCAAGATGGGGCAACCTACAGCTTATGCTAGCAAACTACTTACCAAGGCAGAAATAAATTACAATACTATGGAAAGGGAAGGTTTGGCTATTGTTTTTGCACTCCAAAACTTTCGATAGTGCCTTCTAAGTATGCTTTTCATTGTCATATCTGATCATTAGCCCTTGAAGTATTTAATTAATAAGTCAAGAGTAGCTGTAGGGATTTGGCATTGGCTACTACTGTTTTAAGAGTATGACTTTGAGATTCATATTAGGCTAGGAAAAGAACACTACATGACGGATCAAGTATCAAGGACTGCTATGAGTGAAAAGGAAGCAGGTATTAATGATGAACTTGTGGATAGTAGTCTCTTCTTGGTAGAGACTCAAATTGGTTGGTATGCTAAAATTCTACATTTTCTCACTTTTGGGAAGTCCCTTCAGAACACAACACCATTAGAGAAGAGGAAATTGCTCTTTAAAGCCAAATCATAGTTACTTATAAATGGTCATTTGTATAAATATTATCGTGATGGTATCTTGAGAAAAAGTGTTTATCAAGAGGAGGTAAATTTTTTGCTTGAAGTAGCACATACTGAAGGGCATCTCAAGGGAGAGGAGTTGGCTCACAAAATCATCCACAAAGGATTATGGTGGCCTCATGTTTACAAAGATGCTATCAATTTTTCCAAAGGATGTGACATCTATCAGAGATGTGCTCCCAAGCCTAGTAGACTAAATTTTCAACCATTAGTCATCTCCATAGGATGGCTACCTTTAGAACAATGGGTTCTTGATTTCAGTGGACCAATCAGTCCAAGTGGTCAACTAGGTGGTAAGAACTATATCTTGATGGCCACATGTTATTCTGCCAAGTGGGTAGAAGCTAAGGCTACTATTGATTGTACTGCCATTACAGTAGCCAAGTTTATGTATAAAAGAATATTCTCAAGATTCGGCTGCCCACTAGAAGTTATTAGTGATAGAGGCTCACACTTTGTAAATCATCTGCTGCAATTTATCTTTGACAGGTACAAGATCTTCCATAAAAAATCATGTGCCTATTACCCAAGAGCAAATGGGCAGATAGAAGGTTGTAACAAAATTTTGATTGGATTACTACATAAATTAGCCTTTGACTACCATACTTCATGGCCACAAGCACTTATTAGCATGATACGGGCTTTTTGAACAACGAGAAGAGGCACTACAAGAGAGAGCCCATTCCTTCTAGTTTATGGTAAGTAGGCTCTCCAAGTACTAGAACTTCCTTTGCAAAAGTTAAATTTGGATTCCAATTTTGCAAGCGACGGGGCTTGATCCCTGACAACTAAGTGAACCCTTTGGGCTATCCCAACAACACCTTGCACCTTCAATAACTAGCCTTCAAAATTATATAACCTCTAACATTGTATGTTTTTCAACAACAAATTCATCCGCACAGATTCGCCGCCTGGCTTCAAAGCTTTAAATTCGTCCGTGCAGATTTGGCTAATTCGTTGCGCAGTTCATCAAGAATTCGACCTTTGCTGAGCCAAATTCGTCTTTCAAATTTAGTCCTCCATAATTCGACTTCAGACTTATTCTGCTGCTAATTCTCTCGAATTCGTCCTTCCATGGCGCATGCAGAATTCGTCTTTTTTCTCAGCCAATTGCACACGCAGATTTTTCTCTTTTTCTTAGCTATCGAATTCGGAATTCGCCGCCTTGTCCATAATTCATCTCACACTACCCATAATGGCCCATCGACGTGATAAAAAAAGAGTGCATCATACAACTTATATAGCCTACTTTCACGATATGCGCCTCGAGCAAAAGGCGCACTCTACCATTAAAGGGATTTGAACAAAAATGTCTTAAGATGGAACGACTTGCGCTATCCAAGGGGCTTCCACAGCGAATGGCTAATGTTAGCGATTGAGATTAGTATCAAATTGCACTATCTCCAAAGTTTCCATGTTCCCCCACTCACATCGCTTGAATTCATCCTTGCTTCAATTCGATGAGTGCAAAAGTGCAGTGATGCTAATTCGTCTTCGTAAAAATAGCAGCTCGAATTTGTCCGATCAATTTGTCCTTGAGATTGACAATGCCAATTCATCCTTGATATTGCCGATTTGTCTTAGAGATTTAGGCAAAATTCGTGCCTTGGCATTGTGACAATTCATCCTTTACTAGAGAAATGGAATTCGTCCTTTACTGAGTGAGCCAAATTTGTCCTTACAATTAGTCTTCAAAATTCATCCTTAGCATCACACCTTGAATCAGAGTCAAGTCGGCTATCAGATTTGTAGCCTCACATTCAAGGCCATATTCCAAAGTCTTCAAGCAGTTTTGAGTCAGTTGCATGTTAGTACCAAAATTAGACCACATCGCCAGAATCAGCCCACGATTCTGCCCACTCTTACTCCACTTTTGTCAATCTGGAGCGGCACATGTGCAGTAAGACGTGATGGTGCAGTAAATGATTGAAGTTGGTTGGGACAGATTTGAAGGCCTATTTAAGAAGTTTCTTGGCACTAAGGGATATGATACATATCAGAATCATTAGATAAAAATACACCGATATCAGATATATGAGATATGTGAGAATCACCAATAGAGATATATGAGAGGGAAGGATCCATTCGAAAGGATAGATTTATGAAGTTGATAGATACACACAGTGTTGTCTCTCCACGACTCTAGCTTCTGTCAATTTGAGTCTTTTAGTGTTATTGTGGTATTGTGAGTGTGTTCTTGTCAGCCTACTACTTGGTTACTCTCTACTCCTTAGTGCAACTTTTCCCACTGTGGAAAGGCCTCTCTATGGAGAATATACAGAGTGAGGGCTTCACTGTTGGGGGGCAGTCAGCATGACCGTGAGATTGGGTATACTAGGATAGATCTCTTATAGCTAAAATTTGTTGCATTTGTGTAGAAGACTCACATTATTGTATACCTTCTCTGTGTTGAGGAGTCCAAGTTCATTCTAGACATGATAAGACTTGTGCACTATTATCAAGTATAGCTCTTGGCATACTTGCATAATTTTCAATCTTGATCTTATTGGTCTTTTCAGCATCTTTGTAACTCTTTGCCTATTCTTGGTTTATATTCTCAAGTGGTACCTGCACATAGTAATGTTATAGGGTATACTTCCCTAAGGAGAATCCCCCTTGAGTAGAAGGAGTATTGTTGGAGTCAGATGTCTACGGAAGCACACGAACAACACAAGGAAGGAGAAGCTTGGAGCACAACACACAATACTGAATGTATTACCACTAGAATGTACAAAGATAAGTACCATGTTAGGGCAATATGTATATATACAAGACGGGGGAAGAAAACCTCCTAAAGAGGAAAAAAAGTGCCTCAATGGTCCTAGTGTGTTCACAAACATCACTACCTAAATATATCGAGAAATCCCCCCCTAGGAGTGATGCAATGAACAAGGAGTTGGCACTCATGTATAAGGAAGTGCCAAGCTATGTGGAATCAATCCATAAAAAGAAGTACGCCCAAAGCTTTGCAGAAAGCTTCTAACTTCTCCCTAGCCAGAGCCTTCGTGAAAAGGTCTGCAATGTTCTCCCGTGTGGGCACATATGCCAAGCTGATGTCTCTAGTAGAGAACCTCTCCCTGACATAATGATAATGCACCTCAATGTGCTTAATGTGAGCATGGAACACATGGTTCCTCACAACTGCTAATGCGCTCTGACTGTCAATGAAGATGGTGGTGGTAGAAGACTGACCAACATCCAAAGGTGTCTGAGCCACACACACTCAATAGTCGCCGTGAGAGCTTCCCTATACTCAGCCTCACAACTAGAAGTGGCCACACTAGGCTGCTTCTTGCTCAACCAAGATATACATGAGCTACCAAGGAGGAAGAGAAAGCCACTAGTGGGCACAAGTGTGTCATAGAAACCAACCCAATCACTATAAGAAAAAGCATGCAAATTTGGCGGTGGTGATTTCCCCTTGGGACAAAACAATCCAAGTAGTTGGATACCACTAAAGTAGCGAAAGATGTGCTTAACCGCTTGCCAATGCTTGACACCTAGGCAATTCATAAACTTGCTTATCTGTGAGACAAAAAATTGAATATCTGGCCGAGTAATGCATAAGTAAATCAAGCATCCAACAGCCTGCTGATAGAGAACAACATCAAATGCATCTCTAGCATCATGAAGTCTCAATCGTAAACCTGTCTCCATAGGAGTGGCAATAGGCTTACAATATTCGAGGCCAAAATGCTGCAATAATGTCAATACATCTCGTTTGAAACAAAGCCACTCCACCATCAACTTGCATAAACTAAATGCCCAAATAGTGACGCAAATGCCCCAAATTAGACATCTCAAATGAGGCATGCAAATCAGCCTTAAAATCAACAATATGCATGTCATGAGGACCAGTGAGCAGCATGTCATCAACATACAAAAAAATGATATAAAGCACATCATTAGCATGCTTATCATATAAGGTGCTTTCGATTTGTCTGTTCTCCAAACCATGTGCAATCTGATAGGCATGTATCTTTTCATACCAAGCACGTGATACTTGCTTTAAACCATATAATGCCCTCTTTAACATGCACACCTAGTTTTTGTGCCCTTTCTACACAAAGCCACGTGGCTGAAAAACATACACTTCTTCATGCAAGTCACCATTCAAAAATGTTGTTTTAATGTCTATCTAATGTACATTCCAACCATGATGAGCTGCAAGTGCACAAATGCTATGAACAGTAGTCATTCAACATGTAGGTGCAAAGGTCTCATCTAAATCAATGCCTCTTTCCTTCCCATAACCCTTTGCAAAAAGCCTCGCCTTATACATGTCAATTGTTCCATTAGGCTTACACTTAAGCTTTTATACCCACTTAGTGCCAATAACCTTCTTTCCAAGAGGCAAGTCACATAAATTGCAAGTACCATTCTTCATTATAACATCATATTTAGATTGCATAACAGCCATCCAATTTTCAGAATATTGTGCTTCATCAAACAAAACAGGCTCATTCTCATCACAGAGACTGGAGGCAGCCATAGCATAGCAATCTGATGCAAAAGAGGCACTAAGAGAGCCTGACTGAGTAGGATATAACAGAGGTCCATCTAATTTGCTATCACACAAAGTTTGCACCAGCCATTTTGGCATAGTTTTTGCTTGCTCAATATCAACTCTCTCATCAACAAGTGCATCATGTAAATTTACATCAGAAATGGAATGATCTGCATCATCACATGAAACCTACAAAGGCTGAGAAGTTGCTTCATTAGAACCATCACTAGATTGTCCACCTATAAAAAGAGGCAGCAAAGTATCATACATGTCTTTAGAGCTAATAGATGTCTCCTTCATACATGAAAGTAAAGGTTGAATAGCATCTTCCACAAAAAAAACATCACGAATAACCAAAATGTGTTTAGTCTATGGATGATACAGACAACAGCCTTTGCCTTCAAAATTGTATCCAACAAAAATACATTTCACTGCTTTATCATCCAATTTTCTACGATGTTGTTCAGGCACTAATGCATATGCTAGGCAAGCAAAAACATGCAGATGAGCAACAAATTGCTTGCGACCATGCCAAGCCTCATATGAAGTGATAGACTACAATGCTTTAGTGGGACACCTGTTAAGTACATATGCTGCACACATAATAGGCTCAAGCTAGAAACTATTTGGTAAAGCCTGACTCTTGACCATACAACTTTTCATCTCCATGAGTGGCTTGTTCTTCCGTTCAACAACTCCATTCTATTGAGGTGTATACAACACTGCACACTGATGTTTTATGCCACATTCAGCCAAAAATGCATTAAAGTTAAAAGACATATATGTTGGAAGAAATGGATGGATACCTCAAGGAAGTGAGGTGGTACTGCCAAAACTTGCTTTGTACCTGCCCTATTCTACTTCAAGGTTATGTAGGAGGCCCTCTTAGCTTGCAAATGACACCAAATAAGCACCTATATAGTCTGGAGATGATGCTTCAAACAATTAGATCAAAACAGATTACTTTGCAAATAGCTAGTGATAAAAAACTTGCTATTTTGGTCTTGACACCTGTTGGATCTTTTGTTCAGTGCTCTCAGTACAATAGCAATTAGGAAAATTACTTTTGAGGGTATCTAACTAGCTTAAATAGCTAATGATTCCAAGTAGAATCATTTAAAATAATGGACCACACACTGAGAAATCAATTTAGCAGTTGGATGCTTACCCCCGACATTTTAGGGATTGTATAGAGAATGATGAGAGAGCACTTCGATGCAGATTTCTCCAGATTGGCTGAATCAAATGCCTTCAAATTTTGATAGCTTGAAGTAGACTTTGATCTGGCTCCAATAAGCTATAGAACATGAAAGATGATCAACAAATCACTCAGATATGGTCATGCCAGGTACACTGTTCTGAGTAGACATAGTAGAGAAGTCAATAGATGTGATCAATAATGTATATGAATTATAGCACATGAGTTTACAAGATAATTTGCACCATAATGATGACAAATGATAGTGAGATGAGTAGCCTATGGTGTAAGCCACTCAAACTCAATAGATGATCAAAGGAAGAGCTCTACAAGAGGCATGCCCTACGACTTTTTACAAGTCACTTATATAAGTGTTTGATTCTAAGTTTGAATTTCAAAATTCAAACTTGGCTCCATTTGAAAAAGTGATTCCTATGATTTTGGAGATATTCTCTCATAAAGAATTCGTAGCTTATATGCTCTCTACCTCCACGAGATTCAAACATTTACAAAAGTCTCTCATGAAGTTATCTTTTACAAGTGTTAACTAATCAAAAGAGTTACAAGCCATGGTTCATATGATCCATCAAAAACTTCTTCAATGCCTAGCCAAATGTGAAGGTTTGACATTTGCACCAACAGCTCCCCCTCAAACCAAACATCTTGGCTTGTACTTCTTCATGAATCTTCTTGAATGTCTTGCAATCCAATCATAGCTTTGAACCTACAAAGTTTAGTACCATCAAGTGCTTTGGTCAATAAATCTACACATTGCATATTTGTAGATACATATGCAAGTTGAATCTCCTTGCCCAATAACTTCTCTCTAACATAGTGATAATGTAATTCTATATGCTTGGTTCTTGCATGATAGATAGGATTGGCTACAAGATGCAAAGAACTTGTATTCTCACCAAAGATCATAGGTGAGTGAGTGTGAAGTCCCAAATCTTAATATAGCAATCTAATCCAAATGGCTTCTTGTGTAGCTTTTGCTAATCCCTTGTATTCAGCCTCTGTTGAAGATAGAGCAACAGTAGGTTGCTTCTTGGAAGACCATGAAATGGGCTTATCACCTGAGAAAGGAGCACTCAATTTATGATTTACCTCCATAGGGGTGCTAGCTACCTTTGCATTCTCCAAGTGGAACTTCTTCAACATTCCCTTCACATATTTCCTTTGAGTAATGTAAATTCCAAAATTTGTGTAGACCAATTCAAGTCCAAGAAAATACTTCAAAAACCCTAGGTCACTCATTTTGAACTCTTGCATCATTAGGTTCTATTTGTTTGATGTCATTGGCATCACTCCCTATAAGTATGATGTCATCAATATACACACATAAATATATCATCTCTGAGTTACTTCTCTTGACAAACAAAGAAGAATCTGCCTTGCTCATCAAGAATCCTTGATCTTGAAGGTATGTAGTTAACCTATGGTTACATGCCCTAGGTGCCTGCTTCAAACCATAAAGAGTTTTGTTCAATTTGCACACATAATTTACCTTGCTTGGATCTTCATAACCAAGAGGTTGATTCATGTAAACCTCCTCTGAAATCCAACCATTTAGAAAAGCATTTTTTACATCCAATTGATACATATTCCAATTCCTAGATCGAGCGACACTTACCAATACTCTAATGGTTGGCATTTTAGCCACATGTGAGAAATTCTCTTCATAATCAACTCCTTGGGTTTGTGCAAAACCCTTAGCCACAAGTCTAGCTTTATACTTGTTTAGGGATCCATCCGATTTTCTCTTGATTTTTTAAATCCATTTAGAACCAATTACCTTCATTGATGCCTTCTTGGGTACTAGCTCCCAAGTATCATTCTCTTGGAGTGCTTCTATTTCTTCATCCATAGCTTCCTTCCATTCTGCCTTGGTCTTTGCTTCTTCATATGAAGAAGGCTCTTGAAGTGACAAATCTTTAGCAAGATAAATGGAATGCTTAGTAACTAATGAAGTATCATACCCATATCTGATTGGCTTCTTGCTCTCCCTTTATGATCTCCTTAGACCTTGGTTGGATGATTCAGGTAAGTCTTCCAACCTCTTCATCTTGGCCTTTCCTTTTGACTTCCATGCTTTGAACTCTTCTAACTTGATGGTGTCTTCATCATCTGATTTGATGTCTTCAATTTGTATTGTCTCCTCCTTGGTGAGGCTTGGAAATTCCTCTTCCAACTCATATGGCAACTTGATCTTCCTGCATTCACTTTCAAACCAAGAATCATTCTCATCAAACACAACATCTCTACTAACCATAAATCCTTTGTTGGATGGATCATATAAAACCTGTATCCTTTCTGATTTAAATCATACCCTATGAATATGCACTTCTCTGCCTTAGGATCTAGCTTACCTCTGATTTGAGATGGAACATGCACATAAGCAACACATCCAAATATTCTACAATGATCAACTTATGGACTTCTACCATGCCATGCTTCATATGGGGTCATCCCATCAAGTGATTTGGATGGCAATCTGTTAATAAGATAAGTGGTAGTAGATACATTTCTACCCACAAATAATTTGGTAACCTTTTTCGTTAAGCATTGATCTAGCTCTTTCCACAATCAAGCTATTTCTCCTCTCTACTACCCCATTTTGCTCAGGGGTGTACCTTGTTGTAATCTCCCTTTTGATACCTTTGTCTTGCAAGAATGCATCAAATTCATTGGAGAAGTACTCACCTCCTCCATCTAACCTTATCCTCTTTGGACTTCTTCCTATTTGATTTTCCACAAGTGCAAGATACTTCTTGAAGCAACTGAAAATTTCATCTTTATGTTTCATAAAGTACAAGATAGTCCACCTACTGAAATCATCAATGAATGACACATAATACCTTGAGCCTAAAATTGAAGGGTCCTTTCTTGCTCCCCACACATCTGTGTGGACAAGTTCGAAGTAATTCTCATGCATGTAGCCTTTCTTTGTAAAGGGTAACCTATGTGATTTACCAAACTGACAAGCACCACATTTATAGATTATGGGTTGCTTGGATACATTAGGTATCCCAAGCACACATTGATCTCTACATATTTGCTTCAAAGTTCTCTCACCAATATGCCCTAATCTTTTATGCCAAATCTCAAGCTTAGACAATGTTTGATCCTTGTAATTATAAAGTGCAATGTTTCTAGTGTCCTCAAGTTCAAATGTAAACAATCTACTTGTTTTCTCTCCCTTGGAAATTCTCTTGAATCCATGTTGGGGGTCCTCCACAAAAGCTCCATATTTGTTGAACCTAACCTGCAAACCCTTTTCCACTATCTGTCCAACACTCATCAGATTCTTGGTGATTGTAGGTACATAAAAAACCTTGCTAAACAGATTTCTATTTCCATCAAAAGTTTTGACATTTCCTACCTGACCACTGAGTGCTTGGTGTCATCACTTGTTTGTACTTGGTGCTTTCCCTTGGGCTCCTCAAGATCAGAAAGAAGAGCTACATTGCCTGCTACATGGTTTGAACATCTTGAGTCAATATAGAAGAGGTGCACATCATTCATACCTTGTTTTGATGTCATATTCATAATGAGTAGAGAATCCTCTTCATCCTCTGTGTAATTATTAAAGTCCTTTCTTGATTTGTATCTTCCTTGATAATTGTTGTTGTAATTGTTGTTGTAGCCATGGTTGTCGCCTTGATTATGGTTGAACCTTCCTCTTGATTGTGAGTAGCCACCTCCTTGATATCCTCTTCCTCTTTGATTCTTGAAGTTCCTATATCACTCATCCATAGTGTGATTAGACAGTCCGCATATGTTGGATGGGGAAGAGCTGAAAGGTCTCCCCCTACCTTGCTTACCTCCTTTGCCCCTTCCTCTTGAGTTCCTACCTCTCCCTGCATAGTTAGCTTAAGAGGTAGTACCTTGATCCTCTACTTTCTTGTTATTCCCTTTATATTTAGACTTTCTTTTATCTGTGCATAGAGAAGAAGAGTTGTAACCTCTTGATGGTTATCCATTTTTGTTGAGCTTGGCTTCATGGCTAAAGAGTTGTCCCATGAGTGTGGTAAGATCTGGAATCTGCATGTCCATGTATAAGTCCATAGCAATTGTGAAGGCTTCCCACTTATCAATGCCTTGATGCCATTGAATATTTGTCTCACTATTTGCTCCTCTTCAATATCCTCTACTATGTTTGCCAATTGATCAGCCACATCTTTGACTTTGGTCACAAACTCTGAAACATTCTACTTGGGTTGCTTCCTTTGAGTGGTAAACTCAATCCACAATTTATTTTTCTAGCTCTTGTATTGGAAGAAAAGTATGAGAACAATGTATCCCAAATCTCTTTGGAAGTTTTACAATTCCTAATGTGTGGAAGAAGGAAGTTAGAGATAGAGTTAAGTAAGCATGACCTTGCTAGGCATCATTGGCAAACCATGAGTCGAGTCTTTCAAGCTCCTCTCTTGTGGGTTGTCCTTTGCTTCTGAAAATGGGCATCTCCTCATCTCTTGATATGTATCCATAGAGACTCCTTCCTTGTAGATATGTATTCATCCTCAAGGACCATGCTGGATAAATGTTCCTATCCAATTTATCAATAAAGGAAGGGAAACCATCTCCCAATTTACCTCAACTTGCTCTCATACCACTATTGGAAGAGATGGATAAATACCTCAAGGAAGTGAGGTGGTACTACCAAAACTTGCTTTGTACCTGCCCTATTCTACTTCAAGGTTATGTAGTAGGCCCTCTTAGCTTGCAAATGACACCAAATAAGCACCTATGTAATTTGGAGATGATGCTTCAAACAATTAGATCAAAACAGATTACTTTGCAAATAACTAGTGATTAAAAACTTGCTATTTTGGTCTTTATACCTGTTGGATCTTTTGCTTAGTGCTCTCAGTACAGTAGCAATCAGGAAAAGTCCTTTTGAGGGTATCTAATTAGATTAGATATCTAACGATTCCAAGTAGAATCATTTAAAATAATGGACCACACACTGAGAAATCAATTTAGCAGTTGGATGCTTACCCCCGACTTTTTAGGGACTGTACAGAGAATGACCAGAGAGCAATTCGACGCGGATTTCTCCAAATTGGCTGAACAAAATGCCTTCAAATTTTGATATCTTGAAGTGGACTTTGAGATGGTTCTAAAAAGCTATAGAACATGAAAAATGATGAAAAAAGCATTGAGATATGGTCATGCCAAGTACACTATTTTGAGTAGACATAGCAGAGAAGTCAACAGATGTGATCAATAATGTATATGTATTATAACACATGATTTCACAATATGATTTGCACCATAATGATGCCAAATGATAGTGAGATGAGTAGGCTATGGTGTAAGCCACTCAAACTCAATAGATTATCAAAGGAGGAGCTCTGCAAGAGGCGTGCCCTGTGAATTTTTACATGTCACATATATAAGTGTTTGATTCTAAGTTTGAATTTCAAAACTCAAACTTGGCTCCATTTGAAAAGGTGATTCCTATGATTTTTGGAGATATTCTCTCATAAAGAATTCGTAGCTAATATGCTCTCTACCTCCATGAGATTCAAGCATTTACAAAATTCTCTCATGAAGTTATCTTTCACAAATGGTAACTAATCAAAAGAGTTACAAGCCATGGTTCATATGATCCATCAAAATCTTCTTCAATGCCTAGGCAAATGTGAAGGCTTGACATTTGCACCAACAATATATCCCACCCATTAGAATGGAGGGTGCCCAATTTATATTCTTTTCAGCCAAAATAAAAAACTGTTTGAAGCACATAAACACTTACGACTTTGCTTTCAATGGATATACCCATGCATGCCTCGAAAAATCATCAATGAAAGTCACGAAGTAAAGATAGTTTCCAAAATAGGGTGTTTGCATAGGACCACATGCATCACTGTGAACAAGCTGCAATCCATGAGTAGCTTGTTGGAAATTTAGGTAGGCCCATAGCTCATATCACAGGTCCAAGGTTCCATATGTCCAGGATCAACAACATAGACTCTAGCAATCTTCCAATATTGACAAAACATGAACATACCAAACTTGATCATACAAATGATGAGACAAAGATATAGAAAAATTAGACATGTGTAAAGGGTTATGTAAGCCACTGGTTACTCACACTATCATATATACCAATGTTAAATGTACAATGTGGGAGCAAAACTCACAACCACTCTATGTGAATAGAAATAGATGGATGAGTGAATGTACAAATGTAACAAACATATTCAGATGTATGGATAGAAATCTGAATATATATGAGATGTGAGACCTAATAGGTTGTAGAAGAGTGAATATGAGTGATAGAAAGAGGAAGGATCAGTCTAAAACTGATAATCAACAAACTCTCATCTAACCTTAGGCTTATGGAAGACCCTAAGTTAGACACGTGTGTGAAAAGATCACATACTTACAAAATTAGCAAAGAATGCTAAAAAGTTTGGTGTCGGTAATATTCAAACTCATATACGTATACCTTCTCAAACACCTCATCCAAATATGCATAAAGCATATACGTACTGATTCTCTTGTACCTATGCCGAATAGGACTCCTCTTGATATGGATGTTATTGCCTCCATAAACTCCAAGGAGTACTTGTGTGCATAAAGAGAATATGTACATGAATTCTTAACATAAGATGCAAATCTTATGTTAACCACCATCCAATGACTTTGAAGTAAACCGAAATCTTCATGTAGAAGAAAATCTTCAAATACATCATGTGAATGGCCGATCCACACCATCAAGCTGCTGCGGGGTAAATCCTCTTCATAAGCAAGAGTATGAGCACACTCTTCTTCTCCAAGAAGAACTCCATAGCCGCTCCTTAACATGCTTTAACATAGCACCATGGATGCCCCATGTGTTAAAAGCACTACCTCTATTGAGGTACCAAAGCTCTCCATAGCTTGGTGTTGAAACTAGGTGATGGATACATAACAATGAGCCAGGCATGTACTTATATAGTCTTTGTGTTCCCTTCCAAAAGCAGTATCCTAATAAAGCACAATCGCTACAATCTTATGATCGTTACGGAAAAGCTTTAATCCGAAATCGTGTCGCCGTCGTGCATTCTTTAATAAAGCAAAAGATACACACTAAAATTTGCTTCGCAAAATCTACAGCCGATGGGTATTGAACCCTCGCCATCGCCTAGTGCTTTTGCTTGTACAAGGACAAACTAAAGTGAATAGCTAGACATGTTGTGATCTCTGAGCAATCTTGACCAATAGGACATTGTTTTCCAACAATCCCCCGTGCAATGTCATATTGGTACAAACTAAACTGGATCTACAAACTTCATAATCACAATCTGCAAACTATCACAAGCTTGAAGCTTGTAATCCCGAACTTACCTTCAAACCTTTTCTTCAAAAGTCTTCTTCAAAACTGAATTCAAATTTCCCTCAAACTTCAAAAACTTGAACTTTGCTAAATATGAACCATAATAGCCGAGAAAATATGCAAACTAGATATCCAATAGTGTAAGCAATCATTTGCTTGATAACAAATATAGCAAGTACTGACTCTGAACATGATATCTCCTATCTTTACAAACTTGAAAACATACACTAGGATCCACATATTTGCATTTACCTTACAAAAGCTTGCTCAACGTACTTTTGTTGTGTCATGTAAATACACTAAACAAAATCAAGAACTGAATCCTCAAACTTGTGCCTGACAACTCACAACTTAGTGTATTATGAACACTAGCTGGTTAACCTCTGACTATACTTCAAGTCAACTCAACTCAACTGAAATCAACTGAAATCAACTCAAGTCAATTGAAATCTGTTGGTGTAAATTACAAGCCTACACATTTGGCTCCAAGGATGCATTGAAGTCCATACACACATGAAGAAGCATAGGAACATATGCTAGTGGTTAATTACACTTTACCTCATTGTAAAAGTCAAATTGACTTGGAATCTCTTGTAATCACCTACCAAAAGGATTCGTGGAAAAATTAGTTGTTTGATTGAAAGAATATCTCCAAGCATTTAGGAGCTTGATCATAGGGAGCCAAAAGTTTGAATTTGAATTCAAATTTTTAGTCATCTCTTATAAAAATGGACATGAAAAGTCTCGGGCAAGAGAGAGCACTCCCGAGCCTAGCATTACTGATTCTTGAGTGTGTCTGAGGTCTACACTCTAGCCCACACCTCTCTACACCATTTGGCAATGATATTCATGCCAATGGAGTTGTATACAAATACAAATGTTCATTAATACATACATTCACATTGTCCATCTTTGAGTTCTCTGTTAGTCTACTCAAAAGTCTGTCAACTTGTCAAGGGCATATCTCAGTCAATTCTTCACCAAATTTAGTGATTCAAAGCTTTTTGGATTTAGCTTGAAGTAATCTACATGATGTCAAAGTTTTGAAGACATTCTATTCAGCCAGTTTGGAGAAATCTGCATCGAGGTAATCTCTGGTCATTTTCTCCTACAGTCCTAAAAAGTCGGGGGTATAGCTTAACTTGCTAAATTGATTTCTCTTAACATAGTTTATCATTTTACATCATTCCACTTGGAATAGGTAGCTTACTAAGTAATCAGATACCCCTAAAAGGATTTTTTCCAATTTCTACTGTGCTGGTCATACTGAGCAAAATACCCAGGAGGTGTCAAGACACAAATAGAAGGTTTTCTTGAGTTTGTGACTTCCAAAGTTATCTGTTTTGATTCAATCATTACACACATCATTTCCAAAGTAAATAGGACATTTTATGGTGTCATTGGAAAGCTAAGGAGGTCTGGTCATCAAGTCGGAAGCAAAATAGGGCTGGTACAAAGTAGGTTTTAGCAGTACCTACTCAGTCTCTTGGAGCATCCATCCATCTTTCCCAACAGTGGTATCAGAGCAAATGAAGGTAAAATGGGAGATGGTTTTCCTTCATTTATTGACAAATTGGACAAGAAAAACTATCAAGCATGGTCTCTAAGGATGAAGACCTACCTACAAGGAAGGAGTCTCTATGGATACATGTCAGGAGATGAGGTATTGCCCTCATTCAAAACAAGAGGATTACCAACCAAGGAAGAACATGAAAGGCTCAACACATGGTGTGCTAAGGATGCATTGGCAAGGTCTTATTTACTCAACTCTATATCTAATTTTCTTTTGCCACATATTAGAAATTGTAAGACATCCCAAGGGACTTGGGAAACCTTGTCATCATATTTTTCCTCCAACACAAGGGCTAGGAAAAATCAGTTGTGGATTGAATTCACAACATTAAGGAAGCAACCTAAGCAAGCTGTTTCAGAATTTGTGACCAAGATTAAAGATGTAGCAGATCAGTTAGCAATCATAGGAGAAGAGATTGAAGAAGAACAGATTGTAAGGCAAGTGATCAATGGGATCAAGGTTGATGACAAATGGGAAAGCTTCACCAGAGCTATGGATCTTTACATGGACATGCACACTCCATATCTTACAACTCTCATGGGACAATTATTTACTCATGAAGCAAAGCTCAACAAAAATGGAGACACATCCAAAGGTAATAACTCTTCTGCCCTATACACTGATAAGAAGTCTAAAGATAAAGGTAAAAGCAAGAAGGTGGAAGATGAAGGCTCTACTCCTCAAGCCAACTATGTAGGGAGAGGTAGATCTTCAAGAGGAAGAGGCAGAGGAGGTAAGTCAGGTAGGGGGAGACCTTATAACTCCTCACCATGCAACATTTGTGGTCTATCAAATCATACTACAGATGAGTGTTTCAGGAATTACAAGAATCAGAGAGGAAGAGGATATCAAAGAGGTGGCTACTCACAGTCAAGAGGATATCAAAGAGGTGGCTACTCACAGTCACCAAGGCTACAAAAATAACTACAACAACAACTACAACAGTAATTACAATGGCAACTACCAAGGAGGATTCAAATCCAAGAAGGATTACAACAACTACACAGAGGAGCAGGATGACTCTCTTCTAATCATGAACATGACTTCAAAATCAGGTACAAATGATGACCACCTATTCTACATTGACTCAGGATGTTCAAATCATGTGGCTGGCAATGTAGTATTACTCTCTGATTTTGAGGAACCAAAAGGTAAGCATCAAGTCCAAACAGGTGATGACACAAAGCATTCTGTAGTTAAAGTTGGAAATGTTAAGACTTGTGATGGAAATGAGAATTTGTTGAGCAGGGTACTATATGTACCAACCATTACCAAAAATCTGATGAGTGTTGGTCAGATTGTGGAGAAAGGTTTGCAGGTCAGATTCAATCAATATGGAGCATATGTGGAGGATCCAAGGCATGGGTTCCAGAGGATTGCTAAAGGAGAAAAATCAGGTAGACTTTTCACTATTGAGTTAGAAGATACAAAGAACGTTGCACTATACAGTTATAAAGATCAGACACTTTCAGAGCTTGAGATTTGGCACAAAAGGTTAGGGCACATAGGAGAAAGAACCTTGAAACAAATGTACGAGGACCAATGTGTGCTTGGGATACCTAATGTATCCAAGCAACATATGATTTACAAGTGTGGTGCTTGTCAATTTGGGAAGTCTCACAGGTTACCCTTCTCCAAGAAAGGATATATGCATGAAGACTACCTAGAGCTTGTCCACACAGATGTATGGGGACCAAGCAAAGACCCCTCAGTCTCAGGTTCAAGGTACTATGTGTCTTTCATTGATGATTATAGCAGATGGACTGTATTGTACTTCATGAAGCACAAGGATGAGGTATTTAATTGCTTTAAAAAATATCTTGCATTAGTTGAAAACCAGACAAGAAGGAATTTGAAAAGGCTAAGGTCAGATGGAGGAGGTGAGTACTTCAATGAATTTGAAGACTTCTTGCAGGACAGAGGCATCAAAAGAGAGATAACCACAAGGTATTCTCCTGAACAAAATGGGGTAGCTGAGAGAAGAAATAGATTAATTGTTGAGACAACTAGATCTATGCTTAATGAGAAAAAGTTACCTAACTATCTATGGGCAGAGAGTATTTCTACTGCCACTTACCTCATAAATAGGTTACCATCTAAGTCTCTTGATGGCATGACACCCTATGAAGCATGGCATGGTAAGAGACCCTCACTTGACAATTGCAAAATATTTGGATGTGTAGCATATTTACACATTCCTTCTCAGATAAGAGGTAAGCTAGACCCAAAGGCTGAAAAATGCATCTTTATTGGGTATGATTTAAATAAGAAAGGTTACAGGTTTTATAATCCCATCAATAAGGGATTCATGGTAAGCAGAGATGTTGTCTTTGATGAAAATGATTCTTGGTATGAGAATGAATGCAGGAAGGTAAAATTACCCTATGATTTGGAAGAGGAATTTCCAAGTCTTACAAAGGAGGAACCTACTCAGAATGAAGCCTCAAGTTCAGATGATGAAGATACTATCAACCTTGAAGAATTCAAAGCATGGAAGTCCAAAGGCAAAATGAAGATGAAGAAACTTGAAGACATACCTGAATCTTCAACTCAACCATTTAGAAGATCACAAAGAGAAAGCAAGAAACCTATCAGATATGGGTATGATACATCTCTTGTTACTAAACATTCTGTTTATCTTGCCAAAGATTTGTCAAATGAAGAACCAGGATCATATGAAGAAGCAATTACCAAATCAGAATGGAAAGAAGCTATGGATGAGGAGATTGAAGCACTCAAAGAAAGTGACACATGGGAGTTAGTACCTAAGAAGGAGTCAATGAAAGTAATAGGATCCAGATGGATCTATAAGCTTAAAAAAAATTCTGATGGCACAATTAATAGGTACAAAGCCAGATTGGTAGCTAAGGGTTTTGCACAAACCCAAGGCATTGACTATGAGGAGACATTCTCACCTGTGGCTAAGATGCCGACAATCAGAGTATTGGTAAGTGTGGCTGCATCAAAAAATTGGAATATGTACCAATTGGATGTCAAGAATGCTTTCTTGAATGGATGGATTTCAGAGGAGGTATACATGTCACAACCTCCTGGCTATGAAGACCCTAAGAAGGTATTATATGTTTGCAAATTGAAAAAGGCTTTATATGGATTGAAGCAAGCACCTAGGGCATGGAATTATAGGTCAACTACATACCTCCAAGACCAAGGATTTGTCATGAGCAAGGCAGATACTTCTCTGTTCATCAAGAGAAGTAATTCAAAGGTAATATACCTTTGTGTTTATGTTGATGATATCATCATTACAGGTAATGATGTCAATGGAATCAGATATATCAAAAGTCAAATGATGAAGGAGTTCAAGATCAATGATCTTGGTCTATTGAAGTATTTTTTGGGACTTGAATTAATCTACACTAATTCAGGGATATATATTACTCAGAAAAAGTATATACAGGACATGTTGAAGAAGTTTCACTTGCAGGATGCCAAAGTAGCAAGCACTCCAATGGAGGTAAACCTAAAACTAAGTGCCCATGAAGGTGATGAAGTCAATGACATTATAGGTTATCAAAGTATGGTGGGTAGTTTGAACTATGCTACCTTAACAAGGATAGATATTGCATATGGAGTTAGTGTGCTAAGTCAATTTATGCACAAGCCAAGGATACCTCACTTAGAGGCTGCCAAGAGAATCATGAAGTATCTCAAGGGTACACAGAACCATGGTTTGTATTTCCCTTACACTTCAGATATTGATATCAAAATTTATTCAGATGCAGATTGTGCAGGATGCAAGGATGATAGGAGGAGCACTTCTAGATATATTTCTTTTGGAGGTGACAAACCAATTTCATGGTCTTCAAAAAAGCAACCCACTGTTGCTTTGTCTTCCACAGAGGCAAAGTATAGAGGACTGGCTAATGCCACACAAGAAGCAATTTGGATTAAGCTTTTGTATACAGAATTGGGATTATATACTAGGTCACCAATTATCTTTGGAGATAATACAAGTTCTCTTCACCTTGCAGCTAATCCTATTTATCATGCTAGGACCAAACACATAGAGGTCCATTACCATTATGTGAGAGAGAAATTGATAAGCAAGGACATTCAACTAACCTATGTATCAACCAACATGCAATGTGCAGATTTGTTGACTAAAGCTTTGGATGGGACCAAACTTTGAAGGTTCAAATCCATGATTGGATTGCAGGATATATTTGAAGATTGAAGATGAAGACTTAAGCCAAAATGTTTGGCTTGAGGGGGAGCTGTTGGTGTAAATTACAAGCCCACACATTTGGCTCAAAGGATGCATTGAAGTCCATACACACATGAAGAAGCATAGGAACATATGCTAGTGGTTAATTACCACTTTACCTCATTGTAAAAGTCAAATTGATTTGGAATCTCTTGTAATCACCTACCAAAAGGATTCATGTCAAAATGAATATCTCCAATCATTTAGGAGCTTCATCATAGGGAGCCAAAAGTTTGAATTTGAATTCAAATTTTTAGTCATCTCTTATAAAAATGGACATGAAAAGTCACGGGCAAGAGAGAGCACTCCCGAGCCTAGCATTACTGATTCTTGAGTGTGTGTGAGGTCTACACTCTAGCCCACACCTCTCTACACCATTTCGCAATGATATTCACGCCAATGGAGTTGTATATAAATGTTCAATAATACATACATTCACATTATCCATCTTTGAGTTCTCTGTTAGTCTACTCAAAAGTCTGTCAACTTGTCAAGGGCATATCTCAGTCAATTCTTCACCAAATTCAGTGATTCAAAGCTTGTTGGATTCACTTTGAAGTAATATACATGCTGTCAAAGTTTGAAGACATTCTATTTAGCAATTTTGGAGAAATCTGCGTCGAGGTGATCTCTGGTCATTTTCTGCTACAGTCCTAAAAAGTCGGCGGTATAGCTTAACTTGCTAAATTGATTTCTCTTAGCATAGTTTATCATTTTACATTATTCCACTTGGAATAGGTAGCTTACTAAGCTAATTAGATACCCCTAAAAGGAATTTTTCCAATTTCTACTGTGCTGGTCATACTGAGCAAAATACCCAACAGGTGTCAAGACATAAATAGAATGTTTTCTTGAGTTTGTGACTTCCAAAGTTATATGTTTTGATTCAATCATTACACAAATCATTTCCAAAGTACATAGGACATTTTATGGTGTCATTGGAAAGCTAAGGAGGTAAGTTATCAAGTCTGAAGCAAAAGAGAGCTGGTACAAAGCAGGTTTTAGCAGTAACTACTCAGTCTCTTGGAGCATCCATCCATCTTTCCCAACAAAATCAACTCATGAGTCTCATCAAAAAATCTATGATGTCATCATGTCTTCATCCTTGTTCTACCTGAAAATCTTTCATACCTCTTTCCTTCAGAACCTGGTATAAACATATATGTGCGCACTTCTCAAACATACGTCTCTGAAATATCAAATTTCTCTTCAATAGAACTGTGGAACCTTCTCCTAAACAGAAACACCTAACATGAACTTTCTCCAGACATTCTCCTTCTTCCTTCTTTCAAAGCCGGAACATAAAGAGAACCTGAAAAAGGAAATATAGGAATACCTGTAGGTATGACTCTGTATTCTTTCACATATGGCTGAAAAATAAGCCTTCATGTTTCATCACTCCCCTGTATGAATTAACACTAGTATCTAGTATTCTTCTAATTATATTCAATTTTATGAAATCTTGGATGTCCTTCTTCATAAATCTGATCTTGAGTGATCAATACCTGTATCTGAAACAAAATCCCTGAACCCTTTTTATTAGCATTGCGCAGTTGCTAATAGGTTCCTCTGTAACTCTTCAGCTTCCCAAAATCTAGAATAAGTTTAGCTGATCTATCATAAAAACCTTGATGAAAGCATTTTAGGATTCATAACCTTCTGCAACATAACAAGTATCTTCTTCTATCTCTCTGCAATACAAATCTGATAGAACTTGAATCTTTGACTTAGTTTCTCAAATGCTAAGAACCTTCTCAAACAAAGGATAGATAACTGACTCATAAATACTCAAGATCATTCAAGATCTTTCCAGCAAAATATGTGTGTAGAATCTGCTCTCATAAAACCTTCATGACTGAATGTTTGATTTGTTACCTGAATGTCTCTAAGTGTCCATGCTTCTTACAAAGTTGTAAAACTTTTCTTCAAACAAATTCTTCCAACAATCTGCAACTCCTACTTGAAACATAAGTGGACAAACTTCTCACCTTGAGAACTCCAAAAGCTACAAGTTGATACTTCATATCCTTATATTCTACCCGGGTGAAATGTTATAGTATCTGCTTGACTATCTTTTGGCTAACTCCACTTCTCAATCAAGCGATAGGATTTGAATTGGAACACCTTTTCGAATACAAGCATGTATCCAAAAATCTAGACAATCATAGAAAGTAGATTCTCCATCTAAATGGTACATCAAAAAATTGAATTTTCTTGAATTTTTCTAAAAACACTGAATATGAGGTAACCTTACAAAATCTCAACCCAAGTCTTCAACATCTGCTATAAAAAACTCTTTTACCTCAAGAGTTAGATAAAGAAGAAATATACCAAGTAGCTCTGTATTTGACACCTCAAGAATTCTTTGAGGGAACATATAGCTACATGCTAAAAATCTTCAGCTTATACATAGCTCATACACATATGAGTCAAAACATACAAGTTGTCTTCAAAATCAGCTGCTTTTCTTCCTCTCAATGCAATTCTTTGTCAAATCTACTAAATCATGACCAAGTATAATGCAAAACAAGAAACTCCTTCTTCTTTAAACTATCTTTTTCACAAGATGTTCTTGTAGACTTGTCTTTGGACGTAGAGGATAAAAGTAGGAAAAGTATATGGAAAATATAAGAGAAAAGGAAGTCTTACTTTTCTTTTGGAAATATTGGACTTTCTTCTTCTGCATCTTTCTTCCACCTGATGATGATGTCAACATCTTCATACTTCTCTTCCCTACCTTTTGTTCTCTTCATCTTGAAGTAGCAAGCACTCTTGTCTTCTTCAAATGAACTTTTTCTCTTCCTCTAATGCTAAGAGTAAGAGACAAAATAAACATGCTATACAAATGGAAGTGAATATAGAAACATGTTTTACCATCTCCTCATATCTCTGAAAAACCTCTGCTTCAAATGTGTGAAATGATTAAATTCACCAACCTTTTTTCTGAATGATGAATTACCTTTCTAGAGTTACCTCACTAGATCAAATTTTGTACTTGGATATCCAACCAACTTACAACAAAAAATTGGCTGAACACAAAACTCATCCCATCTCCAAATTTGTTTGCTTAGATGAGCTTTCTGCCATGAAGAGATCTCTCAAAACTCTCTAGAAAAGCCTCTAGATACCTGTTTTGATGTAGCCTTTAACATCTTCTCCAAACCATTGTTCTTCCTTGAATTTGAAGTACCCTTCTCTTGATCAAGTCCTCGTCTTCAAATAATACTTTTGTAAAGTATTTGCATACTCTTCCAAAAATATTCGACTGCTAACAGATCATCAACTTCATACTCCACATTGATGAATACACATGTGACTCAATTGTCTAATTCTCAAATCTCTACTCATTTAGATTAAGTGTGTATGTCAAATGTCAAATGTTAGAAGATGCTCTTAAATCATATGTTGTAAACCCTGAAGTATGGAAACCTATGAATATAAGAGCCTCAATGCTCTGATACCAAAGCCCTAAAGCTCTGATACCAAAGCCGTAAAGATCTGATACTAAATGTTTGAAATTTAGGTAGGTCCATAGCTCATATCACAGGTCCAAGGTTCCATATGTCCATGATCAACAACATAGATTCTAGCAATCTTCCAATATTGACAAAACATGAACATACCACACTTGATCATACAAATGATGAGACAAAGATAGAGAAAAATTAGACATGTGTAAAAGGTTACGTAAGCCACTGCTTACTCACACTATCATATAAACCAATGTTCAATGTACAATGTGGGAGCAAAACTCTCAACCACTCTATGTGAACGGAAATAGATGGATGAATGTACAAATGTAACAAACATATTCAGATGTATGGATAGAAATCTGAATATATATGAGATATGTGACCTAATAGGTTGTAGAAGAGTGAATATGAGTGACAGGAAGAGGAAGGATCAGTCTAAAACTGATAATAAACAAACTCTCATCTAACCTTAGGCTTATGGAAGACCCTAAGTTAGACAAGTGTGTGAAAAGATCACATACTTACAAAATTAGCAAAGAATGCTAACAAGTTTGGTGTCGGTAATCTTCAAAATTATATACGTATACCTTCTCAAACACCTCATCCAAATATGCATAAAGCATATACGTACTGATTCTCTTGTACCTATGCCGAATAGGACTCCTCCTGATATGGATGTTATTGCCTCCATAAACTCCAAGGAGTACTTGTGTGCATAAAGAGAATATGTACATGAATTCTTAACATAAGATGCAAATCTTATGTTAACCGCCATCCAATGACTTTGAAGTAAAAGGAAATCTTCATGTAGAAGACAATCTTCAAATACATCATGTGAATGGCCGATCCACACCATCAAGCTGCTGCGGGGTAAATCCTCTTCATAAGCAAGAGTGTGAGCACACTCTTCTTCTCCAAGAAGAACTCCATAGCCGCTCCTCAACATGCTTTAACATAGCACCATGGTTGCTTCATGTGCTAAAAGCACTACCCCTATTTAGGTACCAAAGCTCTCCATAGCTTGGTGTTGAAACTAGGTGATGGATACATAACAATGAGCCAAGCATGTACTTATATAGTCTTTGTGTTCCCTTCCAAAATCAGTATCCCAATAAAGCACAATGGATACAATCTTATGATCGTTACGGAAAAGCTTTAATCGGAAATTGTGTCGCCGTCGTGCGTTCTTCAATAAAAAAAAAGATACACACTAAAATTTGCTTCGCGAAATCTATAGCTGACGGGTATTGAACCCTCACCAACGCCTTGGGAGGCTTTTGCTTTATCCACATCGCCTAGTTCTTTCGCTTGTAGAAGGACTAAAGTGAATAGCTAGACATGTTGTGATCTCTGAGCAATCTTGACCAATAGGACATTGTTTTCCAACAATCCCCCCTGCAATGTCATATTGGTACAAACTAAACTAGATATGCAAACTTCATAATCACAATCTGCAAACTATCACAAGCTTGAAGCTTGTACTCCCGAACTTACCTTCAAACCTTTTCTTCAAAAGTCTTCTTCAAAACTGAATTTGAATTTCCTTCAAACTTCAAAAACTTGAACTTTGCTAAATATGAACCATAATAGCTGATAAAATATGCAAACTAGATATCCAATAGTGTAAGCAATCATTTGCTTGATAACAAATATAGCAAGTAATGACTTTGAACCTGCTATCTCCTATCTTTAAAAACTTGAAAACATACACTAGGATCCACATATTTGCATTTACCTTACAAAAGCTTGCTCAACGTACTTTTGTTGTGTCATGTAAATACACTAAACAAAATCAAGAACTGAATCTTGGAACCTGTGCCTGACAACTCACAACTTAGTGTATTACGAACACTAGCTGGTTCATCTCTGACTATACTTCAAGTCAAGTCAAGTCGACTCAACTGAAATCAATTGAAATCAACTGAAATCAACTGAAATCAACTGAAATCAATTGAAATCAACTCATGAGTCTCATAAAAAAATTCTATGATATCATCATGTCTTCATCCTTGTTCTATCCGAAAATCTTTCATACCTCTTTCCTTCAGAACCTGGTATAAACATATATGTGCGCACTTCTCAAACATACCTCTCTGAAATATCAAATTTCTCTTCAATAGAACTCTGGAACCTTCTCCTGAACAGGAACACCTAACAGGAACTTTCTCTAGACATTCTCCTTCTTCCTTCTTCTTTCAAAGCCGGAACATAAAGATAACCTGATAAAGGAAATATAGGAATACCTGATATAGGAGTACCTGTAGGTATGACTCTGTATTCTTTCACATATCACTGAAAAATAAGTCTTCATGTTTCATCATCCCCCTGGATGACTTAACACTAGTATCCAGTATTCTTCAATTTATATCAGATTTTATGAAATCTTGGATGTCCTTCTTCATAAATCTGACCTTGAGTGATCAATACCTGTATCTGAAACAAAATCTCTGAACCCTTTTTATTAGCAGTGTGCAGTTGCTAATAGCTTCCACTCTAACTCTTCAGCTTCCCAAAATCTAGAATAAGGTTAGCTGATCTATCATAAAAACCTTGCTGAAAGCATTTTAGGATTCATAACCTTCTACAACATAACACGTATCTTCTTCTATCTCTGTGCAATACAAATTTGATAGAACCTAAATCTTTGACTTACTTTCTCCAATGCTAAGAACCTTCTCAAACAAAGGATAGATAACTGACTCATAAATACTCAAGATCATTCAAGATCTTTCCAACAAAATACCTGTGTAGAATTTGCTCTCATAAAACCTTCATGACTGAATGTTTGATTTGTTACCTGAATGTCTCTAAGTGTCCATGCTTCTTACAAAGTTATAAAACTTTTCTTCAAACAAATTCTTCCAAGAATCTGCAAATCCTACTTGAAACATAAGTGGATAAACTTCTCACCTTGAGAACTCCAAAAGTTGCAAGTGATACTTCATATCTTCATATTCTAACCGGGTGAAATGTGATAGTATCTGCTTGAATTTCTTTTGGCTAACTCCACTTCTCAATCAAGTGATAGGATATGAATTGGAACACCATTTCGAATACAAGCATGTATCCAAAAATCTAGACAATCATAGAAAGTAGATTCTCCATCTAATTGGTACATCAAAAAACTGAATTTTCTTGAATTTTTCTAAAAATACTGAATATGAGTTAACCTTACAAAACTTCAACCCAAGTCTTCAACATCTGCTATAAAAAACTCTTTTACCTCAAGAGTTAGATAAAGAAGAAATATACTTCTCTGCAACTTGTCATATACCAAGTAGCTCTATATTTGACACCTCAAGAATTCTTTGAGAGAACATATAGCTGCCTATTAAAAATCTTCAACTTATACATAGCTCATACACATATGAGTCAAAACATACAAGTTGTCTTCAAAATCTATTGCTTTTCTTCCTCTCAATGTAATTCTTTGTCAAATCTACTAAATCATAACCAAGTATAATGCAAAACAAGAAACTCCTTCTTCTTTAAACTATCTTTTTCACAAGATGTTCTTGTAGACTTGTCTTTGGACATACAGGATAAAAGTAGGAAAAGTATATGGAAAATATAAGAGAAAAGGAAGTCTTACTTTTCTTTTGGAAATATTGGACTTTCCTCTTTTGCATCTTTCTTCCACCTGATGATGATGTAAACATCTTCATACTTCTCTTCCATACCTTTTGTTCTCTTCATCTTGAAGTAGCAATCACTCTTGTCTTCTTCAAATGAACTTTTTCTCTTCCTCTAATGCTAAGAGTAAGAGACAAAATAAACATGCTATACAAATGGAAGTGAATATAGAAACATGTTTTACCATCTCCTCATATCTTTGAAAAACCTCTGCTTCAAATGTGTGAAATGACTAAATTCACCAACCTTTTGTCTGAATGATGAATTACCTTTCTAGAGTTACCTCTCTCGATTAAATTTTATACTTGAATATCCAACCAACTTACAACAAAAAATTGGCTGAACACAAAACTCATCCCATCTCCAAATTTTTCTACTTAAATGAGCTTTCTGCCATGAAAGAGATCTCTCAAAACTCTCTAGAAAAACCTCTAGATACCTGTTTTGATATAGCCTTTAACTTTCAAATAATGAAAGTGTATAAAGCATTCCTTGAATCCTTCAAATATCTTCATAATTGCTCTTCTAAGATATGACCTGCAAATGATAATCTGATAGTAAAAACTGATACCCTTGATTTGATGTTGATATGATTCCTTCATCTTCTCCAAACCATTGTTCTTCCTTGAATTTGAAGTAGCCTTCTCTTCATCAAGTCCTCGTCTTCAAATAATACTTTTGTAAAGTAATTGCATACTCTTCCAAAAATATTCGGCTGCTAACAGATCATCAACTTCATACTCCACACTAATGAATACACATGTGACTCAATTGTCTAATTCTCAAATCTCTACTCATTTAGATTAAGTGTGTATGTCAAATGTCAAATGTTAGAAGATGCTCTTAAATCATATGTTGTAAACCTGGAAGTCTGGAAACCTGTGAATATAAGAGCGTGAATGCTCTGATACCAAAGCCCTAAAGCTCTGATACTAAATGTTGGAAATTTAGGTAGGCCCATAGCTCATATTACAGGTCCAAGGTTCCATATGTCCAGGATCAACAACATAGATTCTAGCAATCTTCCAATATTGACAAAACATGAACATACCACACTTGATCATACAAATGATGAGACAAAGATAGAGAAAAATTAGAAAACATGTGTAAAGGGTTACGTAAGCCACTGCTTACTCACACTATTATATAAACCAATGTTCAATGTACAATGTGGGAGAAAAACTCTCAACCACTCTATGTGAACGAAATAGATGGATGAATGTACAAATGTAACAAACATATTTAGATGTATGGACAGAAATCTGAATATATATGAGATGTGTGACCTAATAGGTTGTAGAAGAGTGAATATGAGTGACTGGAAGAGGAAGGATCAGTCTAAAACTGATAATCAACAAACTCTCATCTAACCTTAGGCTTATGGAAGACCCTAAGTTAGACACGTGTGTGAAAAGATCACATACTTACAAAATTAGCAAGGAATGCTAACAAGTTTGCTACCGGTAATCTTCAAACTCATATACATATACCTTCTCAAACACCTCATCCTAATATGCATAAAGCATATACGTACTGATTCTCTTGTACCTATGCCAAATAGGACTCCTCCTGATATGGATGTTACTGCCTCCATAAACTCCAAGTAACCTGTGTGCATAAAGAGAATATGTACCTGAATTTGTAACATAAGATGCAAATCTTATGTTAACCACCATCCAATGTCTTTGAAGTAAACCGAAATCTTCATGTAGAAGACAATCTTCAAATACATCATGTGAATGGCCGATCCACACCATCAAGCTGCTACGGGTTAAACCCTCTTCATAAGCAAGAGTGTGAGCACACTCTTCTTCTCCAAGAAGAACTCCATAGCCACTCCTCAACATGCTTTAACATAGCACCATGGCTGCCCCATGTGCTAAAAGCACTACCTCTATGGAGGTACCAAAGCTCTCCATAGCTTGGTGTTGAAACTAGGTGATTGATACATAACAATGAGCCAGGCATGTGCTCATATAGTCTTTGTGTTCCCTTCCAAAAGCACTATCCTAATAAAGCACAATCGCTACAATCTTACGATCATTATGGAAAAGCTTTCATCGGAAATCATGTCGCCGTCGTGTGTTCTTTAATAAAGCAAAAGATGCACACTAAAATTTGCTTCGCAAAATCTATAGCCAACGGGTATTGAACCCTCACCAACGCCTTGGGAGGCTTTTTCTTTATCCATGTCACCTAGTGTTTTGGCTTGTACAAGGACTAAAGTGAATAGCTAGACATGCTGTGATCTCTGAGCAATCTCGACCAATAGGACATTGTTTCCCAACATAGCTCAAACTAAACCATCTTTTGGAAAGGAGGAACACTACATTTTTCCCAAAATAAAACCTTCACAAACATGTTTACTGGGTGCCTAAAGTTTGGGCAAAGAGGAAACCATATCAGATTTCTACAAAGTGTAGCAAACTAGCAAAATTCAGATGACCAATGTGTGGATGCCAAAGCTTTGCATCTGACATAGCTTGAGAATCATGTACTGCACATGCTAAATCATTAATATATTTTTCATAGTCTATGAGCTTATACAGCCCATGACATAAAATGCCGGAAGCAGTAATCATGTTTTCATTTGATAGATCATGAAGTCTACATCTATCATCAACAAATTTTACAACCAAGCCAATCTTGCCTAATGCAGAAACTGATAATAGATTTTTCTTGATCCCTAGCACAAATAAAGCATCCGACAAAGTGAAGGAACTGCCATCAGGAGTAGTCAGAATGATCTTACCAACTCCCATGACAGGATAAGAGGAGTTTTTGGTGCATGTGACAATATTCCTTGTAGGGGCAGGCTTGAGTGAAGTGAAGAAACTATGATGCGAGGTAATATGTTTGGTTGCCCCACTATCAAAGTACCAAACATCTGAGTCTACTGCAAACATACATTGTTCAGGAGAAGATGGGTCAAGACTTCAAACAGTGGTAAACACCCATTCTTCATTCTATATAAGATTAGCAGACTCTATTTTTGGTGTAAAGGCATCTGCAACAACCTTTCCAACCTCTTTTTTCTTTTGGACACTTCTTTATGACATGATTGTTTCCTTTACACTACTTACAAAAGAATTTCAGCTTTTTTGATTTCTTCTCATCTTTGTCTTCCTTATTCGAATGTGCAACATTCACAGATTTCTGCTTACTAGCAGATGAGCTACTATCTAGTTTATGTGTACAAATTTTTAGATCGTTGGGTTCATTAGTTTCAGAGAAATTCAAGTTTTGCAGTCTCAGGGTCATTCTCTACACATCCCTGAAAAATCAGGATGACACCAGTTGAGTGATAAGATGATTGCTTCTTGCTTGGTTCATATAAATTAGGGTTTTCTATTCATTATATCAAGTCAACCCTATGTATAAAACTCATTTAAGAGGAATTTTTCCAATTGTTACTGTGCTGGCTACTCGTAGTGTTTGAAGTCACAACTTCCATGCATTTTTAGAAGGTTTTTGTGAGCTAGTCAAGGGGCAAGTTATTTATTTTGCATCAACTTGTTCTTGTTGATGTTTCAAAGTAAATATTGGGTCTGATTGCACTAACCACAAGCCAAAAAGGTCTAATTTGCATATCCAAAGAGCTAGGGCTAGTCTTATGCTAGTTTGCTAGACCAACTTCACCACTTGACAACTCAACCTTCCAAGAATCTCCAAGCTTTTCCAACTTTTCTTTCAGTGGTATCAGAGCAACTTCAAGATGGGAGATGGATTTCCATCAACGATCAAGAAGCTTGATAGAAACAATCATGCTGCTTGGAAAATCAAAATGAAGGCTTATTTGCAAGGAAGAAACCTATATGGGATTGCATTAGGTGATGAAGCAATGCCTATTTTAAGATCAAAAGAAGGACCTACTCAAGAGGAAATAGATAGGCTCACACTTTGGCGTACAAGGGATGCTCAATCAAGGTCATACATAATCAACTCTATCTCTGATTTTCTATTACCACATGTTAGAGGATGCAAGACATCTCAAGAGACTTAGGATGATCTAGACACTTTCTTTTCTACTAGTACAAAGGCAAGGAAGAACCATCTAGAATGAATTCACTCAGATGAAGAGGAATCCAAAACAAACCATCACTGAGTTTGTTACAAAGGTCAAGGAGGTTGCTCATCAATTGGTATCCATTGGAGAGCTGATTGAAGAAGAAGCCATCATGAGACAAATTCTCAATGGGATTAGAGGTGATAAGGAATGTCAATCTTTCACCATAGCCTATGATCTCATCATGGATGTACAAACTCAAGACTTCAACATCTTTCTTGGACAACTCTTAAATCAAGAAGCCAACAAATAGCATAAAAGAAGGTTATTCATATCATGGTAGTTCAACTAGTGCTTTATATGTAGATGAGAAGGACAAGAAGCTAAAAGGTAAGAAGAAGGAAGAAGAGCAAGTGGAAAGGGAAGAAGAAAGGACCAAAGCATGAAAAGAACAAAGTCCAGAATGTTCAACCTTGTGCCATTAGTGATAAGACCAACCACACCACTCAGAATTGCTAGTTCAATGAGAAGACCTAGAAAGGAAGTGGAAGAGGTGGATATGGAAGCAATAGAGGCAGAGGTGGGCACAACTTGAGAAATAACAATAGAGGCCATAATAGAAGGGACTACAACAATTGTTGTGAAGATGAACAACATGAAGACTCATTGCTCTTGATGAATTTAAACCACAATTAAGGTAAAGAAGATGATCATTTATTCTACATAGGTTCAAGATGTTCGAATCATGTTGTAGGCAACATAGCTCTCTTATCTGATTTGGAAAGTCCAAACATAGACATGAAGTTCAAATAGGAGATGATACAAAGCATAGTGTGAAGAAGATTGGTAATGCCAAACCTTAGAATGGCAGGACAAATATTCTAAGCAATGTACTCTATGTTCCCAATATTATAAAAAACTTGTTGGGGGATTCTTGCACAAGAAGGGATTTGAGTGTTTTAGGAGAAAAGGGAAAGAAAAGAAGAAAGATACACACTAGAAGCCTCTGTCGATTGATTATAATAAGACAAATACAATGTGAAGCACAATATAATCCAATGCTTCTGTGCAAAATCCCACAGAGTACTCAATTACAAAATACCAAATACCCAAGGGACTTGTTGTTGCCGGCCTCCTCTGCACAAAACCTCCACCTTCTCCAAGCCTCCACTTGTGCACACCTTGCACCAAGCTTCCACTAAGGGGGAGGGATGGATACCTTCTGTCGGCACGCACACACTTCAATGAGACCTTGGGATCCTTGGGGGACTAGCTTAGCACTCCTCTGCACACTTCCTTGGTCACTCTTCATGCACACCTTGCACTTCACTTCTCTGCGTCGCACACTGTGTGTCTCCTGCACTTCTCCCTCTTGCTCCACTTAGACTATGCTTACTCTTGCTTACACTTAGAATATGCTTACTCTTGATTACACTTAGAATAGTCCAAGAATAGTCCTTGCCTTCATTTGAGTGTCGATTCACGTACGCTCCTAACTGCAAGAGTATCTTGGTGCTCACTTTGATGTCCCAAGATTGTCTTCACAAGTGGCAGCCAACGACTCCCTATTTTGTCCTGTAGTGACTTTAGTCTAAAACAAAAATTTTAATTGGGGGGCCATACTTTCACTTCTGTGTATGCTGCCGCTTTACATACCTTCACATTTTCCTTTTAATTCTTCACTTTTGCACATAAGAGAGGGTTCACCTGAACCTTCCAAAACACTTTAAAAACACTTTGAACCTTAGGGAAATTAGAGAAATACCTCTGCAACCTGCAACCCACTTTCTCCAATTTACCCTTTGTGGACAATTAATTATGCACTACCTATGCACTTTGACACCTGCACTTTAGCACTTTGACTTTGCACTAGTTGACTTTGACCTTGACCTTGTTGACTTTGACTGTGGTTGACTTTGATTGTGGTTGACTTTGATTGTAGTTGACTTTGACCAATATGACTTTTACGGGCTCAATAGTTGCCCACCACCTAACGTGCTCTTCGTCCCGGAGAGCTACAACCAAAACTCTGAGCATAGAGTATACCATAATGCTTGGGTTGCCAAATGTGCAAAAGGACACTTGAGCAACCACCACGTCCACCAGGAGCAAGAGAGAATAAGCACCAGAGAAGAACCAAAAAGTGGTTTTTTTGCATGGAAAAGCAAAGGAAGGAAACGAAAGGGTAGAAAAGAGGGTAAATGGAGGGCTGAGGGGCTGAGATGGATAGGGCAGGGAGGGGCAAGGATGTGGCTGGGCAAATGGGTAAAGGGAGGCTGAGTTAGAAGGATTATGGGGTCTAGAGAGGGGCAAAATGATCAAACAGTAGAGCTACAGAGGGTGCATATGGGAAATTTTGAAACATAAGGAAAAGCGAAGTGAGAATAGACCATGTGGACAATGCGGTAAAAGAAAAACATGTGAAAAATGTGCTTAAAACATGTGGGTTTTGACCAAAAGTCAAAGAAAATGTGGGAATTTGGAAAAATAAAGCCAAAAACTAAGTCCAGAGGTGCCAAAAAACATGCAAATCACTCCAGTTTTGAAAAAAAACGGCCATTCGGGGCGCGATCTAGAGCCAAAAGCTTTGAGCCATGAAAAATAAAAAAAATTATATTTTTTCTAAAAACAAAAAAGAAAATGTCCTCCTTCATTTTTTTTTCGAGCGCCCAAACTTGAACAAAAAAAATAAAATAAAAGAAAATAAAAAATAAAAAGAAAATTAAGATAAATAAATAAAATAAATAATAAAATATATATATATATAAAATAAAAAAAATATAAAATAAAAGAAAAATAAAATAATAAAAAAATGGGGGGGTGGGGATGTGTCAGCATCGGGGAGGGGGGGGTGTGTCATAACCGGGGGGGGGGGGGGGGGGGATGTGTCAGAACCGGGGTGTGGGGGGGATGTGTTTGTACCGGGAGGGGGGGGCACGGGGGGGGGGGGGGGGGGGGGGACGAGGGGGGGGGCGAGGGGGGGGGGAGGGGGGGCGGGGTGGAGGGGGGAAAGAGAGAGAGAGAGAGAGAGAGAGCGAGAGAGAGAGAGAGAGAGAGAGAGAGAGAGAGAGAGAGAGAGAGAGAGAGAGAGAGAGAGAGAGAGAGAGAGAGAGAGAGAGAGTTTTTTTTTTGAATTTCTGAGTTTTTTTTCTTTTTCGGGAAAATCTCCTAAGGGTCGAGGGCAATTTTCTCAAACCAAACCACAGAGAGCTTCCTTTATCCTTCTAATTTGGCACGAAAACGACTATTGAAAGGGATGAAAAATGATAGAAAAAATGCTAAAAAATGCTTGAAAATTTCCCAAAAAAATCCCAAAAATTTCCAAAAATTGTACTTTTGCAGAGGTTATGAAACGCCTTCTAAATTTGCTAAAAACTCAAGGAACAAGCATGAAATGGATAAAGAAAACTACTAAAACTGAAGCAAAATGAAATGAGAAGGCTATGTACAACCTGGACAGATTTTGTAGTTCTAGGTGATCCATAATTCATCAAGTGTGTTGATGATAGGCCTTGAGCCTTGATATGTTGACTAGTGGCAAGGCCTCTCCTTTTAGGGTCTCTAACTCCACAACACCCCAATTCAACATTGTTTTAACTCGATAAGGTCCTTCCCAGTGTGGAAGCCATTTTTCTCTTACTTGTGTTTGAAGATGAGGTCTATGGAGAAGAACTAACATGCCTGGCTCTATGTTGTTGTTCCACAGATTTCGATCATGACCTCCTTCCTCTTCATCTGAGTCTCAATCAATTGTTTTGTTGCTAGTAGACGTATCTCCTCCACTTTATGTAGTGCTCCAAGCCTCTGAGAGACATCACAATCTTTCTTTCCCTGCATGAATGCTACTTTAGGTGATCCATGTAAAAATTCAAAGGGCTCAATTTGCAATATGCCATAAACCAATTGGAATGGAGAATATCCCGTGGCCTCTTTGTAAGTTAACATGTATGCCCATAGGGTACCTTGAAAAGCAATGCCCTAAGAAGTGGGCTGTAACATACATTCCTTCCTTAACATGGAAATTAATACCTTCTTAGTTGATTCAGCCTGTCCATTGGCTCTTGGATAGTAGGCACAAGAGGCCTATGTAGGATTCTATACCTGTTGAAAATTTCCTATAGGACCTTATTCACAAAATGAGTACCCTGGTCTGTAGAAATTTCAAGTGGACACCCAAACCTGCAAATGATGCTACTGTAAATGAAATCAGCAACAGTTTGGGCAGTGCAGTCAGGGGAGGCGATAGCTTCAGCCCATTTTGTTGCATAGTCTGTGGCTATCAATAAATACTTCTCTCTTTTTGGAATTGACGGAGGGTAGATAGGCCCTACAAAATCTAACCCCCACTTCTCAAATGGTTGCCAAGAAGTGGAAATAATCAAGGGGTTATGCCTTTGTTTTGTTGTGTTAGGTCCACACCTCTGGCAAACCTCACATGCATTTCCCCATTCATCTGCATCCTTAAATAGTGTAGGCCACCATAAACCAACATCAAGTATCCTCTGACTCATAATATGCCCTGGAAGGTGCCCACCACCTATTCCTTCATGTGCAAATTGAAGGACTTCCCTCACTTCTTCTTCTTTCAAGCACTTCCTAAACCTGTCATCCTTTCCCTGTCTATATAATTTATCTTCAATGAAGGTATAAGGTCTACTCTTGATTAGCAGTCTCTTCCTCTACATAGCACTAGCCTTCTCTGGATACACTCCAATTTTAATGAAATTTTCGATATCATAATACCAACCTTGAGCTTGTACAAGGAACAGATTAGCATCTGGAAAATCGTCATTGACTCCACTAGTTTGATCCATCATATTGATCCTGGATAGGTGATCGGCCATAACATTTTCTTTACCTGGTCTATGGACTATAGAAAATCAAACTCTTGGAACAGAAGTGGCCACCTCCATATCCTCCCAGTTGATTGTGGCTTGTTCAATACATACTTGAGTGGTTGATGATCAGTGGTGATGACAAACTTCACACCTACCAAATAATGATGAAATTTTTGTACTGCAAAGACCATTGCTAGAGCTTCCCTTTCTGTTGTGCTATAATTCTTTTCAGCTTTAGTCCAAATTCTACTAGCATACTGGATAGGCCTATCAAGTTTGAATTCTTCACTATGTTGAGCCAATATTGCACCCACTCCATATGCACTGGCATCTACATGCACATAAAAAATTTTTGACCAATCTGGGGTGATAAGAATTGGTGCAGCCACCAATTTGGACCTCAATGTCTGATAAGCCTTTTCTTCTTCCTCTTCCCATTTTAAGGGCACTTCTTTACCTGTAAGTCTAGCCAGCGGCCTGGCTATCTCTGCATACATTTTTATAAACCTTCTGTGGTATCCAGTATGCCCCAAGAAACTCTGAATCTCTTTAGGAGATTTGGGTTTAGGCAATTTTAATATAGAAATGATTTTATCAGGATCTGGGGCCATACCTTTAGCTGACACCACATGTCCCAAGAGAGTTCCTTCTGTTATAAGGAAATGACATTTGTTTGGGTTGAGCTTTAGCTTAGTTTCCCTGCATCTCTTAAAAACATTCAGCAGTTGTCGCAAGTGATGGTCCAAACAATCTAAAGGGGTCTCATTGTGAGAACCTGAGGATGAAGAGAAGTCATCCATGAAAATTCTAAGTGTTTCCAGCAATAAAGGACCAAAAATGAGGTTGACAGTTCTGTTAAAGGTGGCTGGAGCATTTCTGAGACCAAATGACATTTTTACATACACATATGTTCCCCAAGGTGTGATAAAAGCAGTCTTTTCATGATCCTCTGGGTGTATTGATATTTGATTATAGCCACCAAAGCCATCCATAAAGCTATATAATGCATGTCCAACCACTTCTTCAATGACTTGCTCTGCAAATGGCATTGTGAATCCATCTGGAACGGTCACCTTGTTGAGTGCTCTAAAGTCAACACAAATTTTGATTTTATTGGTATTCTTCTTTGGTACTATAACCATAGGTGAGAGCCACTTTGAGTGTTCCACAAGAATGATGATTCCTGTATCCTCCATCTTCTTTTCAAGGAGCCCTGGGTGGTTCCACAACCAAGTGGCCACCAAAACTGGACAATTATTGTCTTGAGTGCCTAATTATATTTCTTTGACAGGGTTTCTCTCTACCATATTATCTTCGTGCTCATCTCCATCCTTGTTTTCCTCTGCAAGCTTTTCGTGCATTGTTTCATAAGCAGGGGTATTTTGGATCTCAATGCATTCCTCCTTATCCTGCATCCATCCTGCAGGGATTTCTTGAATTGGGAAAGATCATTCTTCACTAGTATGTTTTACCTTGTCTTTAGCTTTAGTAACTTCCTTCTCTATTGTTGTTACATCCTCCTCCAAGTTGTATTTGAGGGGTGTCTTCTTGCCCCTTCTGTGGTCTGTGATGGGCTCTCCCAATCCATTTTTCCTAAATTTCATCATAACCTTCAACTGTGCAAGAATTATTAAGAAAAATTCCAAAACAAGAGGAAGAGTTGCCTGCTTGGAGCCAATTTAGAATATCCTCTTCTTCCTCGAAATCTATTTGGGGTTGGTCCTCTGTTTTTGGTTCCATGCAAATGCCAACTGTTTGCATCATGCTAGTGTTCCCTTGATTATCTGGGCCCTCTTATAAATGTATCTGAGTCAACTCTTGCCCTTTCTTTTGTACCCACATAGTGTCTTTGCCCCAATCATGGATGACACTTGCATGCCTCAACCATGGTCTTCCAATTAAGAGGGGAAATCCTCCTTCAACCTGGGGCAGTCTTAAAACCACAAAATCCAGAATGAAGAGATTACCTTGTACTTCAAGTGGAACTTTTGGGATCACTCCTAAGGGCCTTACTTTGCTTTGATCTTCCAAAGTAACAGTAAAATTTGCAGGCCTGAAGGGTGTAGTCCAATCTTTTCCATTGTATGTTCAGGCATCAAGTTAATGCCAGAACCACCATCCACAATAACTCCTTGAAACTCATGACCTTTGATAGATACTGTCAGTCGAGGACTCTTATAATCTGTAAGGGGTGCTTCCCCTACAATTTTACCTTTATGTATAACAGCAGTCTTTGCCACCAAACTTGTAGTGGGAGCCTCATCAATTATCTGCAAGAGTTCTGATATGAATTTCCCTCCATCTTTATTAAATAAAAAATACTAACCTCCTTTTTCATGGACTTGAGTAGTTTTGAAGCCTCTGATTCCTTAAGAGCATGGGCTCCAATTGACTTATCAAACTCCTCATGAGCCTTGTTGAATGCATGCCCAATGACATCACTGGTACATATGAGATCTCCTTTTTGCCTTGTATCTACACATGCGGTGGCCTTGTCTTCAGGTGTCTTCTTGTCTTTGTTCAATCCATCAATTCTTGATTCTTGAACTATATCTACTTGAGCCTTTCCCTTGTTTCTTGTCTACACTATAAAAGATTCTATTTCTTCTAACTGCACCACCCTGGTAGATGGTGATGGCTCATTGACTTGATCTAACATTTCTTCTTTGTGCACAGAAATCATTTCAATATGGGGCCCGGATGAAGAGGCTTGATTCTTAGGACAACAACTTTGTATAGTGGTCTCTGGCCTCTGGGCAGTTTCTGCAAGGAGGGGCATTTTTTGGTAGAGTGCACCTACATTGATAGTGCCCACATTCTCCACATCTGAAACAAATGATTCGCCTTCTAGGCCCATTTCCAAAGTTATTCCTCTGTCTAGGATTGTAATTGTTACCTTGATTGGGTGCAGCTGCCATTACATTTGCTGGTGGTAGGGGTCCTCCTTGTGTCCAATATGTGGTTGCAGGTATTCCCCTTGATTGGCATTCCTTGGGCCTCATGACCAGGCAAGTCACACTTAATAGAGGACATTCACTTACTATATGACCTTGCTTGCTGCACATGGAACACCAAAGTCCACTCTTGATGCCACCCCCTTTGAGTTCTTGCAGCTCGTGTTGCAGTTGGGCCAATTCCTCTGCTTGGGCCTCCTCCTCCTTTTGGAGCTTTAATGCTTCAATCTCCCTTCTCAACTGAGTAACAACATTCTCCTCCTCTTTGTGGGGCTTATTCCTTTTTAAGCCCTCCAGCTCCTTCCTTAGCTGGATTACTGGATCCTCCATTTCTGTGGAATATTGTAGTTGAGAAGAAGTTACTCCATACTGTTGCATTATCTGCTCCAGTCGTGTAGCTGTGTTGATGAACTCCTCTATGGAGGCTGTAGGCAATACTAATTCCTTGATTTTGCATTGGGTGGCCACTGGAAGTGGCTTAGCTAACCATTTCTTAACAAAAAAATCATGTGGTGGATCTAGCAATTTAGCCATTAGTGTCTTGGCCCTAGTCACAAACTCTGGGAACTTTTCACCTGAGCCCAATCTCAAATTTTCTAGTTCCTCTATGATGATCTCTGCAGTATTTCCATGCTGGAATTGATTTTTGAATGCATCTTTCATCAAGTCCCAAGTTGTAAAATGGTTCTCAACAAATTGGCTGAACCATTTATCTACTAATCCTTCTAATGTAGCAGGGAAGAGTATCAAAAAGGCATCCTCCCTACCCATTAAGCCTCTGGTCTTGCATAGTGCCAAAAACCTTCTAATATTATCCTCAAAAGGAAACACAACAGAGAATCGATCCCCTTATTGCTAGACGCAAATGGAAATGTATGCAATACGGAAGAAGATAATTTTGGGATCATTGAAGGGCACTTCACGAGACTCCTGGGGACCTCAAACCCCCTCTCCCACCATAGAAGGGACTGTATGGCAGCCATTTCTAGGGTTTCCCCCCACAGGATACCACCCAACCTTCACTCTCTGCTTCATGCCTCTATCTCTGAAGCCGAAATCATTGAGGTCATTGATGCCCTCCCCTCAGGTAAAAGCCCGGGACCCGACGGCCTCACTAACGAGTTCTTTAAATCCTTCAAGTTGGTGGTTGCCACCCCTCTTCGTTTGGTTTGGCAAGAGGCACTCAAGTTTGGCGCGCTTCCTTCTTGTCTCAACAATGGCATTATCAAGTTAGTACACAAAAAAGGGGAAAAGAACAGAATAGAGAACTGGCGTCCCATTACAATGCTCCAAACAGGATACAAGATCATCGCCAAAGTCATTGCCAACAGAATCTCTTGCCACTTGAGAGCGTGGTTAAGCGAGGACCAAAAAGGTTTCATCAAAGGCAGGTCAATTTTGGAAACCATTATAGATATCTGGGAAGGTCTTGAATTTGCAAATGAGTCTAAACAAGAAGTAGTTTTCCTCAAGATCGACTTTGATAAAGCCTACGACAGGCTAGAATGGGACTATATTCTACAGTCGCTACAAGATCTTGGATGTAGTCAGAAATTCACCAAGATGATCGCGACCCTTCTCGGAAACGCATCGACCCAAATTAACATTAATGGAAATCTTTCAAAGGTGATCAAACTTAGAAGATCTATCAGACAAGGGTGCCCATTGGCTCCCCTTCTCTTTGCCATTGCCACGGAAGGGCTTAGCAGGCTGGTGGAGCATCAGGTGGAAGCTGGTAACATTAAAGGCCTTCGTTTGCCGCACGACCACAGTCAGATCACCATGAGACTTTTTGCTGATGATATGAACGCTTTTGTGCACAATGATAGTATCAGCCTTGAGACGTTCTGGAAGTGTCTTGCTACTTTTTGTGAAGCCTCTGGATCCATAATCAACCACTCTAAGACCGCCTTTAGAGCTATTGGTGGGTCACAGCCCGACCGTCTCATTGATCATGGCTGTCAAATCATTCCGCAGGGCCAAATTTTTCGGCTTCTTGGGATTCCCTTGGGGTTTGGCGTCTCTATGGAACAGCGGTGGAACTGGGTGCTTGCCAAACTCGAAAACAAGCTTAACTATTGGAGAGGTATGCAAATCAATCTTGCTGGTCGTGCTATGGTTATCAACACGTTCCTCTTATCTTCTACCATTTATTTCCTTTCTTGCTGGAGACCGAAAGAGCATGATCTGTCCAAACTGGATAGTATTTGTAGAAACTTCCTTTGGACGGGCGACCACAATAGGAGGGGGGTGCCTAAAATCAAATGGTCCATCTGCACCAGCCATAGAGATAGTGGGGGACTTGGTATCTTGGACATTGAGTGCATGGCTAACAAACTGTCGGCCAAATGGATGATTAAGGCTTGGTGCAACGGGGAGGCCTCGTGGGCCAAGCTGATCTTCAGAAACAAGAATGAGTTGGCGCTCATGGGTTTCCCAAATTGGAAGAATCTTGACATCCTGACCTTGCTGTTTTCCCCGATCCCCGTCTTCCCAAAAGGCTCTAATCTGGTGTGCTCCCTTTGGAAGAGTTGGAATAAAGTCAAAAGCTTCACAAGAATAAGTGAAGACTGGAAGTGGGCTGCCGGTATCAGACAAAACGACTCTATCTGGTTTTCGATCCATGGCATCCGGAGTGTGGAATCTTGGAACATTCAAAATGCCAAGAAGCTATGGAACAAAGGCTTCAAAAAATGGAAACATCTCTGGAAACAAGACACCAACCGCTGGATCAACTTTGAGGATATTGACCCTAGCATCAACATTTCGCATGAAGAATGGAACACTTTGCAAAGCAGATGTCTCGCCTGGGACCGACACAAAGTTCGCCTTCTCATGGGACACGACATGCCGAGCTCGCTTGGTCTCAAATGGCACAATGGGAATAGCCTATCAAAAATCCCGAACATCAAAGAAACGATTGCCTATCAGGTTAACCTCAACAAAAAGTGGTGCCTGTCATGGATGCGGCTTCAGTGGGACATGAAGTTCATGGCTATCTGGCACCCCCTCATAGAAATCAAAAAGTCTGTCCTCTTATGGCAAATTCTTCATCACGGAATCTGGACCAACCTTAAGGCTAGCAAAATTTGTGGGATCCCTCCCTGGTGCAAACGCTGCCATCGGTCTATTGAAGATGTCTCACACATCTTCTTTACCTGCCCCAACTCCAACACACTCTGGCAGGTGGTTGGAAAGAGAATTAGACTTCAAAAACGTCTCAGTTGGCAGCAAGCCCTGTTGGGAGAAGCGATCGGCTGCTCCGCGACTCTCTGGAACGCCATCAGAGGGGAGGTCCTATGGAAAATCTAGCGGGAAAGATGTGCTTTCAACTTCGGTGACTCCCCCAAGGAGTGGTCAATTGAGAAATCGCTGTTCCTCCTTGGCAAAAGGATTGTCAACTGTAAAAAATCCCCCCCCTTTAGGCATCATCAAGTACTCCTTTTGATCGATAACAAGCTTAAACCCAAGTGGGCCCCACATGAGGGTGATGAGAGGGTAATTAACCTTCTTTGTAATGTCATCTAAGCTCTGTAAAAGCTTCCCCTGCTTTGTGGGATTTGGGGGGTCCCGTGGGCACTAGTCCCCTTCTCTTGTACTTTTCTTTATTTAATTCAAGTCTGGGAGAGTAGGCTATTGCCGAACTTCCTTTATATTAAAAAAAAAAAAAAAACCTTCTAATATGCTTGTCCGGACCCTCCTCAGCTAGGCCTTTGAAACAAGGAAATTTTATATTTAATCTTGAGAGTAAGGTTTCCAAGTCTACCTGTCCTGCCATGCTCTTTACTGATGAGGTTGAAGATAGTGGAATAGAGGATCTTCTAACAACCTTCCTTCTTGTTTGCTTGCAGGTGACCCTCAATGTTTGGGACCGGGTTGCCGTCATGAGTTGTTCATAGTCCACTTAATATGAGACACTTGATAAGAATATTTACCTTTTGATTAATGAAGTAGCACTGTAGTACTGTTGACACTTGATCTCTTCTATACTTTGCACTTGGTTTCTCCTAAGCTCAAATCTCTTTGGAAGTCCCACCGTGCGTGCCAAATTTTGTTGGGGGATTCTTGGACAAGAAGGGATTTGAGTGTTTGTAAGAGAAAAGGGAAAGAAAAGAAGAAAGATACACACTCGAAGCCTTTGTCGATTGATTATAATAAGACAAATACAATGTGAAGCACAATACAATCCAATGCTTCTGTGCAAAATCCCAGAGAGTGCTCAATTACAAAATACCAAATACCCACGGGACTTGTTGCTGCCGGCCTCCTCCGCACCAAACCTCCACCTTCTCCAAGCCTGCACTTGTGCACACCTTGCACCAAGCTTCCACTAAGGGGGAGGGATGGATACCTTCTGTCAGCACGCGCACACTTCAATGAGACCTTGGGATCCTTGGGCGACTAGCTTAGCACTCCTCTGCACACTTCCTTGGTCACTCTTCATGCACACCTTGCACCACTTCTCTGTGTCGCACACTGTGTGTCTCCTGCATTTCTCCCTCTTTCTCCACTTAGACTATGCTTACTCTTGCTTACACTTAGAATATGCTTACTCTTGCTTACACTTAGAATAGTCCAAGAATAGTCCTTGCCTTCATTTGAGTGTCGATTCACGTACGCTCCTAACTGCAAGAGTATCTTGGTGCTCACTTTGATGTCCCAAGATTGTCTTCACAAGTGGCAGCCAACGACTCCCTGTTTTGTCTTGTAGTGAATTTAGTCTAAAGCAAAAATTTTAATTGGGTGGCCATACTTTCACTTCTGTGTATGCTGCCGCTTTACATACCTTCACATTTTCCTTTTAAGTCTTCACTTTTGTACATAAGAGAGGGTTCACCTGAACCTTCCAAAACACTTTAAAAACACTTTGAACCTTAGGGAAATTAGAGAAATACCTCTACAACCTGCAACCCACTTTCTCCAATTTACCCTTTGTGGACAATTAATTGTGCACTACCTATGCACTTTGACACCTGCACTTTAGCACTTTTGACTTTGCACTAGTTGACTTTAACCTTGAACTTGTTGACTTTGACCCATTTGACTTTGACCTTTTGACTTTGACTGTGGTTGACTTTGACTACAGTTGACGTTGACCAACTTTTATGGGCTCAACAAAACCTTATAAATGTAAGCCAAATAGTTGAGAAAGGCTTGTAAGCTAGGTTCACCCAACATGGAGCCTTTGTAGAAGATCCATGTAAAGGCTTCAAGAAGATAGCCACGGGTCAGAAGCATAGTAGGCTCTTTACTTTTGAAGTAGGAGAAACCAAAAACATAGATCTATTCACCTTTGGGTCTCAAACCCTAAGTGAGCCTGAAGTGTGGCATTAGAGGCTAGCTCATGTGAATGAAAGAACCTTGAAAGATATATGTAGGGATCAAAGTGTTCTTGGATTTCCAAACATATCAAAGCAACACGTGATCAACACATGCATGTTAGATTGGGAAGGCACAAAGACAACCATTGAACCACAAAGGCGGCATCCACAACAACTTATTAGACCTAGTACATACAGATGTATGGGGACCAAGTCAAGAACATTCATTGGTAGGATCAAGGTATTATGTCTCATTTATTGATGACCATAGTAGATGGACTATTCTATACTTTATCAAGAGTAAGAATGAAGTGTTTGATTGCATCAAAAAGTATGTAGCACGTGTGGAGAATCATACAGGTAGATCACTGAAGATGCTCAGATCTGATGGAGGGGGAGATTACTTCTCCAAAGATGTTGATGAGTTCTTTTAGGATAAAGGTATCAAAAGGGAAGTGACTACCATGTACTCTCGTCAACTAAAAGAGAGAAGAAACATGACATTGGTTGGATTAGCTAGAACAATGCTTGAAGAGAAGAGGTTGCCACATTATCTATGGGTAGAGGCTATTTCATTAGTTGTGTACCTTGTCAATAGACTACCATCCAAATCACTTAAAGGTATGACTCCTTATGAAGCATGGTATGGAAGAAAACCTAGTCTTGAACATTGCAAGGTGTTTGGTTGTTTAGCTTATGTTCATAGTACCATCACAAATAAGAGGTAAGCTAGATGTAAGGGCAACAAAGGCAATGTTTATTGGGTATGACTCAACTCATATGGGTTATAGGTTCTATAATCCTTCAACCAAGCAATTCACTACAAGTAGGGATGTTGTGTTTGAAGAACACAGGTTTTGATATGATGAAGACAAACAAAAGGTAACCCTTCCATGTGATCTTGATTCTGATTCTCATCAATTAGGAAGCAAGCATGATACACAAGTCTAGGATCCAAGAAGTGATACAGATGATGATCAAGATGAAAAGGAAAAGGATTACAAGCTATGGAAGTCAAGCGGCAAAGCAAAGATACAGGAGTGTGGAGAATGCTCTAAGCAAGCTCTTAGAAGATCAACAAGGGAGGAAAAAAAACCAGAAAGGTATGGATATGATTCCACATTTGCTACAAAGCATTCAATATACTTGGCAAAGGACTCAATTTCAAAGGAACCCTCAACCTATGAAGAGGAAAAGGGAAACCCTAATTGGGAAAAATCCATGAAAGAAGAAATAGATGCATTGAAGGAGATGGGCACTTGGGATTTGGTTCCAATGTCATCCAATCAAAAGGTAATTGGTTTTAGATGGGTGTATAAAGTTAGAAGAAACTCAAATGGATCAGTTTATAGGTATAAGGCAAGATTATTCACCAATGGATGCTCACAGACACATGGTATATACTATGAGGAAACATTCTCATCACTTGCAAAGATGGCTACAATAAGAACATTGGTAAATGTAGCTGCTGCAAGGAATAGGAGATTCCTCCAACTTGATGTGAAAAATGCATTTCTTTATGGTTGGATAAGTGAAGATGTATACATGTCATAACCACCAAGTTTTAAAAAACCTAATCTTATATCTTATGTTTGTAGACTTAAGAAAGCATTGTATGGATTGAAACAAGCTCTGAGAGCTTGGAGTTATAGGTTGGTTACATATCTTCAAGATCAAGGGTTCAAACCTAGCAACTCACATCCTTCTCTATTCATCAAAAGATCACAATGAGGTTTTCTATCTATGTGTATATGTAGATGACATAATTGTGATAGGTGATGATGTGAATGGCATTCAAAGGATCAAGAGACACATATAAGAGGAGTTCAAAATTAGGGACTTAGGTGACCTATGTATGCAAGTGATTTATATAGATGAATGGATGTATCTAACTCAGAGAAGATACATTCATGATCTACTTCTCAATTTTAGAATGGAGAACACAAAGCTTGCAAGTAAACCTTTGGAGTTGAACCATAAACTAAGTGTTTATGAAGGTGAGAAGATTAATGATCCTAAATAGTATCAAAGTTTAGTTGGTAGCTTGATATATGCTACTCACACAAGACCAGACATATCATATACTTTGGGAGTGCTTAGTCAATTCATGCACTTACCTAGAAGGCCACACATGGATGCTGCAAAGAGAGTACTCAAGTACCTCAAAGGGAAACTTAATGAAGGTATCTATTATCCTTACTCTTCAGATTTGGATATAAGAATCTATTCAGATGCAGATTGGGCAGGAGCAAAGGATGATAGAAGAAGAACCTGTGGATACTTAGCATTTGCAGGTTCAAACCTAGTGTCATGGAGTTCCAAGAAGAAACCAACAATTGCTTTATCTTCAACTAAAGTAGAATATAGAGGTCTAACTATTGCAACTCAAAAAGCAATATAGCTCAAGGAGTACTGAGATTTGGGACTTGTAAGTTCCAAACCTCACTTACTTGGAGATAATGTAAGTTCCATGCATTCGGTTGCAAATCCAATTTTTCATGCAAGGACAAAGCACATAGAAGTCCATTACAACTTTGTAAGAGAGAATCTTATGGCAAAGGAAATCGACATTTCATTTGTTCCTACTGAGAAGCAAATAGCAGACATGATGACAAAAGGCACTTGATGGGATAAAGCTTTGTAGATTAGAAAATACGGCAGATATTCAACCTATCAGAAAATGAAGAATCAAGCATACTTTAGCTTGAGGGGGATCTATTGGAACAAAAATCTTTCATTATTCTTGAGGTGGATATGCTCTACATCAAATCCATTATTTGGATGCTATGGATATGCCTTGAAGAATAGCACTCACGTGCACATATTTTCTTTGTATTAATTGGTTGATCATATATGATCATTTCTTGTAAGGTTGGAGGTATTTACCTTTGTAAGAGAGAAGAGTAAAATTCCTAAAAAACATGAGTTAGAAGTACTTGGGATTGATTCTCAATCAATTAATCAAAAGATAGATGTGATTTCAACTTTCTCTTTTCCTAGATTGTAGGAAATATGCCAATCAATCTAAAATAACAAACCCACCTAATTTCGAATTCAAATTCATGGAGAAAAGGCATGGCCATATCCTCAAGAAACTATATAAAGACTCCACAATATTTCTACACTAAGAAGATTGATGATTTGAAGCAATAAATATACTTCTTATTCATTGCTTGGTGACACTTTAGTTTACTGCTCCTTCCTCAGATTTAGTCAACTTGCAGAGAGTGCTGATCTCTCTATAGAGCTTCAAATCCAGTGTTTAAGCAATCATTCCAAAGGTAATACTATTTAATTTATGTGTACGAATTTTTAGATCGTTTAGTTAATCAATTCAATAGACATTTGAGTTTTACAGGCTCGGGGTCATTCTCTGCACATCCCTAAAAAATCGTGATGACACCCGTTTAGTGTTAAGGTGATTGCTCCTTGCTTGGTTCATATAAATTAGGGATTTTTTGCATTATAGCAAGCCAACCCTATTTGTAACACTCATTTAAGATGATTTTTTCCAATTGTTACTATGTTGGCTACTGGACCAACTTCACCACTTGACAACTCCAAATTTGAGAGAGATAGAGAGAGAGAGAGAGAGAGAGAGAGAGAGAGAGAGAGAGATGTTGGAGGAGATGGTGGACACCTTCCACAGATGAGATGGTGCTACAAATTCGTGCTTCACATTAGCCAAAACTAAATTGAGAAGTATAAGGTAGACCTCTTGAGGTTTCCAAGAAGCCCAAGTGATCACCCGAGTACTTTGGAAGATGGTACTCAAATCATTGGATCAAAATAGATAACTTGCACTTTTCACTATGAACCAAAACTTGCTATTTTGGTTATCATACCTGCTCAAGAAAATGAACAGTACTCCTTTCCTAGTAACAATTGGACAAAATACTTTTGGGAATATCTAATTGACTATGATAGCTAACATTCACAAGTTATTTCACTTGAAATGATCAAATATGCTCAGAGAATGATGCTTAGCAAATCAGATGTCTATTCGACATTTTTAGGGGTTAACAGTATGCAGACCAGAGGGTGTTAAACCTTTGCTAGTTTAATCTATTTTGAGTCCTGGGTTCTTGGGATGGTTAGGGGTCTGTAAACAAAGGCCCTATTTGTATTTTCCCAAATCTACAGATTAAGAATATAATACTTCACTGAATTAATGCGTTAACTTGGATAATCTTCCCAGTACTGGTTCGAATACGTTCTTCAACACACTTCCACATCAGAGAGTGTACCGTACAACTTCTTCACTTATCACCTTAATCAATTGACTTAATACTTCATTTAACTTCACTTAATGATTAAACTTAGTCAACAGAATTGACAAAAGACACAATGTTACACAGAGTTTGGCAACAGTGCTTCGCTTCCGGCTCTCACCCAGACGAACAGTCGAGCGGCTACCCCTCTGCTTCATGCTACTATTTCTCATTAATATTCCCCCAAAGGTTACAACTTTGCGCTACGCCTTTTCATGATGCGTGCGACTTTTCTGAGTATATATTACAAAAGTATGAGTTCCTTTCCGACGGCTTACACTGGCACGCACGATGGACTCGAACCCAAAAATGGTGATTACAAAATCAAGGTTCATCTATGATTCCTTGAATATACATAGTCTGAGCTAATTTAAATGTACGTGTAATCTTTTGCTTGAGGGAATCTAGCATATCTTTCAAAATAGCTGGTTCTATAAGTTGTGCATCAGTTCTAACCGAACTGGTAGCTATAACCTGGCTGATAAGTAATTCGGTCTGAGTCTGCAAAAAAGATTCCTGTAGATAAAAATCATTGGCCAGAGCAGTGTCTCGTCACACCTTCATTTCTGCTATATCTACATCAATACGCGAGAGCCTGTCTGCCTGAACACCCAACTGTTTTTCTCTTCTTTCGAGCTCCTGAACTTGAAATTGCATCGTTTTGTAGAAATATTCTCTCTCTTTTTTAATAGCTTCCATCTCCTTTAACTGAATAGTCAGGCCAATCTCTGCTTGCAAATCATGACTTTTCTGAAAAGTTCTTTGGACACCTTCTTTAATTCTTCAGTGTTCTGCATAACAAGGTCTACCATTTCCTGTCCTTTTTGCTCCACCAAAGCAAGATCTGCACGTGTATCCTCCAGCAGATCTCCTAGCGCAACCGTGGCATCTTCTTTATCACGTACCATTTGTTCCAATTGAGAAATTTCTTCATCGCGAGCAGCAAGGAGAACGTTCTTCTCATTTAATTCGGCTTCTAAAAGATGAATCCGCTCTTCACAGGTACTGGTTTGCAGCGAGAACTTCCTCTTGAAGGGGTGCGATATCTGCTTCTAGAAGGTCAACGTTACTCTGCAGCTCTTGGTGAATTGTTTGAGTTGCCATCTTCATCTGGAAAGGAAACTGTTAAGAAAATTGAATGAGAAGTTGGCCCATAGATGCCAATTCCTTGAACATTACTACTGGGGGGGGGGGGGGGGAAGAGAAGGAGGAGGCTGTGATGATGAGGCAGAGAGCAGATGAGGTGAGGAGGGTGGAGAGTAGTCGGGGGAGGAGAGGAGATGGTTTGATGCCTCATGAATGGCAGTTGAAGGCGCAATGGGAAGAACGTCAGCAGCATCAGGAATGGTAGTTGGAGGAGGAAGAGGGATAAGGGCAGTCGGAACTAAAACTATTCCGGTCTCAATCTATGGTACTGACAAGGCGGCTTCGATAACTACCTCTGCATTTCTAGTCAATTGATTGACTGCATCTGCTTGGGCATCTATGGTTGGTGAAGAAGGAGATTGACAGTCTGTAACAACAGTAGCTTCCACTATCTCCTTCACAGCCTCAGCATCTAGTTGCTGAGATTCCTCCCACGATGAGACTTCAGCTACATCTTCCATAATAATGTCCTTTTTTGGCTGCTTACTAGGAGAAGACGGGACAGATTTGGCCTATAAAGAAGTGGCGGTGTCATGGAAGACTTCAACGTCTTGAACCGCAGTGGAACCCTGCACTTGGCTTTGCGATGGGCTAATTCGTCTGTGTTTTTGTTGGAAAAAATGGAGTAGGTCTTCATCATCGTCGTCTTCCAGCATCTGTGTAGATTCCTCGTGTAACAGAATAGTATTGGTTGGAGGGGGTTGCACGGCTTGGATCACCAGAAGGAGAAGGGTGAGGAGGTGGGGCAATCGTGTATGGGGAATGTCATGCTTGGCGAGTTGTTTTGTAACTGCTAAGCATTCACGGTGAATGCGCCGGAAGAAAAAGGATGTGAAATTGACCCCCTCTCATGAGGCAGTGTCAATCATCGAATAAAAAGGCATGGAGATGCCATACGTGCATTTTTGCAAGTCTAATGCTACTACAAGAAACTGCAGCGTGGTACGCTCTGGCTCGGGTCGGCAGAGAATGGCAAACTCATTAGATGAGTGCCGCGGTAAAAGTTCTTTCATAGTTGCTAGTGGAAGGAGTGGTCCATCAACCAATCCTTCCTGAGGGAGATGGAACCCCTCAGCAACCATGTTTAGTGTAACTACTACCCGGGGGTTTAAGCACGTTAATGGCTAGCACTTCTCTGTAGCAGGCGTGGCGGTGATGGCAGAGATAATCTGCACGTGAAAGGGATGACACTCCACTGAATGCCAAGGCAATTCAGCGAAGGCCAAGAGTCCCTGAGCATGCAAGTACTCACTCACATCCGGAGTGAGACCTGCACACAAGGTTACTATGTTCGCAAGAGATTCCATGCGCACTTAGAGATAAGTGAAAACACAGAGCACACACTGGGCGTAAACACACAAAGACACAATAGAGACTAACAACGGAAAGAACAAGATTAAGTAGGAACACTAAAAAAATCAGGTGGCAAGAAACCTGATCATAACGCAGTATTGGAAATATATAGACATAATGGTGACATGCATGTATTAACAAAAGAAGTGACACAGAGGCGGCTATTAATCATGGTTAGATAAGAAAACGGAAGGATTACAGTCAGTTGGTCAATCGAAACACGGAGATCAGAAAAGAATGGCGATGGAAAAGAGTAACAAGCATAAAAGAGGAAAAATACCGCAGACACCTCACGAGGTGGTAGACAACGGATAATAGGGTCGAAGCTTAGAACCATTAATCACTTTAGGGAGAAGGTGACAAGTTAAGGTGGATAACCAAAACGTTGTGGGTCTCACTTGTTCAGCAATCCGGTATGGACCGAACCATCGTAGCTTAAATTTTTCGGCGGATCTATTAGACTTGGTGTTATAGAAGAGGACTAATTGGTTTACCGTAAACACGGGGGTTTTGAGAAAGCGATCGTGAGTTTTGGCTTGTCTCAACTGCACTTCCTGCATCACCACAAAACTCTCCAGACGTTGTGCATCCAGGGATCGTAAGGCCTCCAGTCGAAAGGGAAAAGATTCTTGTGGTAATAGCTTTCGATCCAGAGCCACACGCAGATTGGGAACCACCAGTTCCATGGGAGCAATCGCTTCTAATCCATACGCCAACTTAAAAGGAGTTGTTCCGGTCGCCACTTTGTATGTAGTACGATAAGCCCATAGTACAGCAGGTAGAAATTGGTCCCATATCTCTGGGCAATCTAACACCAGTTTCTTCAAGATGTTTAAGAGCGATTTGTTGGTACTCTCAGCAAGGCCATTGGCTCGTGGGTAATAGGGAGAACTGAATTTGTGCACAATCTAGAATGTTTTCGTAAGCACTTGCATTAATGTATTTGCAAAGTGCGTACCTTGATCAATTACTATCTCCAAGGGTAATCCGTAGCGCGAAAAGATATCCTTCATTAAACATTTAACAAGTGCAGCCGCTGTGGTTGATCGTAGAGCCCATGCTTCGGCCCATCTAGTTGTGTAATCTATGCATGTAAGAAATATCTATTAGTGGTGACTGTTGCTGGAGGTGTAATCGGTCCGATAAAATCCAAGCCCCATTTTTGAAAGGGTTCCAAAGGCACAACGGGTTGGAGAGGAAAGTAATGTCTCTGTAAAGGTTGACCGGAACGCTGGCACTCATCACACTGTTGTACATACTTGGTCACATCACGATACATAGTGGGCCACCACAATCCACTCTGGAGAATCTTTCGGTGAGTCAGTTCAACCACAAAATGTCCTCCGGTTGGGGCAGTATAGGCCATGGTAATGACTGAAGCAATTTCATGTGGGGGGACACACCTGAGTAATACTCTTGAGTGATCCATGTAATGTAATTGTGCGACAATCAACCAAAAGCATCGACTGTACGTGGCGAGTCTTCGTCTAGTAGCTGAAGAAATCATACCAGGCAGACATCCACTAGTCAAGAACAGAAGCAAGGTGTCATAGTAAGAAGAGGGTATTGGTAATTCCTGTTGATCATCCTGTATTGTCTCTGTTGCATAGATGGTTGGTGTTGTATCATCAATTCCCTCCAGAGGATCACTAGAATCCAACCGAGAGAGAAAGTCAGCAAGAGCGTGTGCTAACCCTAGTCAATGTACGACGGAGTAATCAAATTCTTGAAGCAGCAAGACCCACCGTGCTAACCGTCCTCCCAAATGTTGTTGTCGCACAAGATACACCAATGTTGCATGATCTACATGGAAGGTGAAGCGTCTGCCCAACAGATAATGTCGAAATTTTTTCACAGAATATACTAAGCCAAGACATTCTCGTTCAGTAAGTGAATAGTTACGCTCTACCGAGGCCAACCTTCCAATGGCACTATTGGATGCATCCACAAAGACATGAAATGGCAATTCCCAATTGGGTGCTTGTAAAATGGGAGCCTGAGTTAACAATGATTTCAGTCTATCAAAAGAAAGTTGACGCTCTTCGGTCCATTCGAACTGACGCGGGCTACTGGTGATCAATCGATTAAGTGGTATGGCCAGATGAGCAAGCCAATGCAGATGTCTCCCATGCCACCGGATTTGGCCCAAAAACCGCATCACGTCTTTAGGTATCTTAGGAGCAGGAGCCTCCAGTATGGCCTTCACATTGTCTGGATCCACTTGAATGCCTTTTTTTTAAATAACATGTTCAAGAAACTTGCCACAAGATATAGAGAATACCGATTTGTTCGGGTTCAAGCACAATCGATATTCCCGAAACTTTGAAAAGCAACACCGTAAATGGTATAGATGCACTGATGTATCACCGGATAACGAGAAATCATCTAGATACACTCTCATAAATGTAGTGAGATAAGGGGAAAATATTTCCTGCATGCAGCATTGGAATGTACTAGGAGCATTGCGCAGTCCAAACCACATTACGGTACATGCATAGACACCCCAGTTTGTATTAAATGCAGTCTTGGGTATATCCTGCTCAACCATTCGGACTTGATTGTAACCACTGTATCCATCTAGAAAGGAATACATTTCCCAGTCCACCACGTTGTCTAACATGGTATCCAGGAATGGCAACGGAAACGGATTAGGTACGGTTGTGGCATTGAGCTTTCGATAGTCCATGCATATCCGCAGCTGCTTGTCTTTCTTCAAAACTATAACAATGGGAGAGATCCATTCTGCATGCTCAATAGGCACAATAAATCCCACCTTCAACAATCGATCAAGTTCGGCTTTAACCTATGCCGCATAGTTAGGATTCATCCTCTAACTAGGTTGTTTGATGGGTCTCACATCTGGTTTCAGCACCACTCTGTGTTGATAAATCTGCGGGTCCAACCCCTTCATATCCCTGTAGTCCCATGCAAACACATCAACGAACTCTCATAGCAGCTGCAACAGGTGCTCCTGGAAGGTCTCAGACAGTCCTGCTTTTATTTTTACTCGTTGTGGGTTGGTTGGTCACCTAAATTGCAGGTGATCAGCTGATCTTCCGATACCAAGAACTGTCGGGGCTTCTCCAAATCGTCGCCTGACTGAAGTAATTGTTGGAGCATCATATCATCCAAGGTCTGCTCTGTGCTTGACTCATGCTTTCCAGTTAGTGGTATCATCGTACAGGCTATCGGACTCTAGTTATCAGCCACCGTTTGTAAATCTATAGTGCCAAGTGCCATCAGATCCTTGTTGGCGATAAGAAAAGCTTCCTCCTCATCATCGGAGAGACCATCCAACATGTGTACAGGCTTCGCTAAATATGGTCATGCATGTAAGTCACAGGGTTTCATGTCGTCCAATGGGAGAACATATTTCCGGTGATTATTTTTAAAGACTAATTCATGCGCTGTTCAGTCTTGCACTACCTTAGCTTGTTTTAGCTAGTGATGTCCAAAGAGTAGATTGTAATCCAGGCTTGATTCTATTAAATCCAGCACAACAAAGGTCATTTTCAAAACACAACCTTGTAGAGTGATCGGAATATCTAGCACCAAGCCCACCGGATGGACTCAAGATTGATCAGCCATGTGTACAAAGAATTGAACAGGTTCAATTTGCGTCCACCCCAGCCGTTTGCAAAGTGCTGCTGTTGCAATGTTGACACCAGATCCTCCATTAATTAAGACTTGTGTGATTTTATGGTTTTTGTACCATAACGTAATCAATGGTACCGTATGGTCCACCGTTGGGTCCAATTCCGGTTGGATTGTAGCTATTGCGGGAGCACTCGAGGGTCCTGGACTGACCTACTACTGGAACTGGTGATGCACTCCTGGGACCAAAGCCAATAATTGATCCAAGGGCAAGGTAATTGATGCCTTGGATAGCACATCCCATACCGAATCAGTTTTGGTTGTTTCCAGTACGGTCTCCGATGTGGACTCCGATACTGTGTGAGTTAGATTTCACCTTTCTAGTATGTTCGGTGGTATGCTTTGCTGCATCACCATAATTGGGTCAGGGAATATGATTTGCTCTTGTGTCGCCCACTTGCTTGCTCTTGTAAACACCTTCTGTTGTTCACGAATGCAGGGTTCAAAAATCTCTACAACTAGCTGTAATTGCTTTCCGGAACATGTTTGGACCACTACTAATTGCGTGTCTACTGGTGAGATATACACCATATTTGCCATTGGATGTTGTCGTTCTTTTTTCTTTTTATCATACTCCGCTGCATCTTTGCAGAACCTTTGGATATGCCCGATTTCACCACAAAAATGACATTTAGGGGGTGGGGGAGATGTACCTTCTCCTGATGGTCCTGCATTCCGGCGGGCTTGTCTGAAATTATTTGACCGTCCTCCTCCATAATTCTTGTATCCCTGGTACTGGGTATTCCTCATCTGTGGTGGGACATAATGGCTGGCCGGTTGCCCTTGTTCCTGAATAATGGCATTAACAGCTTCTCTGTTTTGTACCTTGGCATTGTATGGGCAAGTCTCCGTAGTTTGGTCTGTTGTGAATGGCAAATGGCACAACACAGTTGATTCAGTGCACATGTTGAGCTGCTCTGCCTTGGATTTTTGCATTTGGTACAGTATATCTGTTTCAAAGGATCCTCATTGGATTGCCTGGACGCCTTCAACCACTCTAGGTCTTGGGTGAATCCACCCACTTTGTTTTCTAATTGTAATGCCATAGCAATTACGGCGTTCAAAGTCATTCCACCCACGCACCGTATGATCATAATCTGCTTCAATTGGGGCTTTAATCCATTGATGAACCACTGTGTGATAACATCATCTGGTAAATTAGCATGTGCTGGTGGTAACTACCGTAAATGAGTCCGAAATAGCGTGGCATAATCCTATACAGTTTGGTGTGGTTTCTGCCTATTGTTCTGCAAGTAATCAAAAATTTCGGCAGGGTTCTTCCTTAACCGAAACCGTTGTAGAAAGGCATCCTTCACATCATCATACTACCAAAAGTGGTTCAAATCATATTCGGTTAGCCATCGTGCAACTTCATTAACTAGGGTTGAATGGAACACAATAGCTTTATACGTAGGATCTACGAATAATTCAGAACTGCATAATTAATCTTTAAGGTCCATACATGCACATAGGGATCATCCCCCGAAAAACCTCCAAATTTTGTGTATGTGACCCCCGCTGGTACCGGGCGCAGTGGGATAACCTGTTGCTGCTGATGTTGTGGTTGCGGTTGTGGTAGTGTTTGTTGTTGTTGTTGTGAGCCACTCATGGTGTTGTTGTTAGTGGCATTGTTGTTGTTACCTGAAAATTGGGGTGGTATCTCTTGATATTCCTGAACTGTATGGTCAACCTGCTCACTTTCCAGTCCTAAAATGTCGTTGAATCGATTGCTTAACTCCAAATCTAACAACCCTTCCTCGACTTTCGTGTTGAAATTAGCTAATTGTACACCAAAAAACGGTGAGCCCAGTAAGTGTCCACCAAACAGCACCACAGTTTCACCGAAAAGCTTTGAATCACCACTAGGTCATACCGAACTCTCACCGAAACTCTCCGAATTCTCACAGGACCAGACTGCACTGTCACCGGAAACGTGCTCATCGAATAACGTGAACCTATCACCGAAAGTGACCAAATTTTGACCAGATAATGCGGAACTGTCTCCGCACTGTGCCTTTGTACAACAAGAGATTACCGTACTTTCTTCAGAAGGTACCGGACTCACACCGGAACGCACCGGAATCTCGTCGTGTGCTATCGAACTACCACCAGAATTGCTGCTGGCTGGCTCTACTGAACCTTCTGCAACTGGACTTAATTGTCCTGTACTTCTACCACCAGGGGGTGTTCCTAATAGGTTCGGAACTGCCCAAGGATGTTGAGCTCTGCGGTATTTGGGGTATGATTCGTCGGAACGTGTTACAGGCATATATCAAAGAATTCTTCGTCAATCTTTAATCTTCTATACAAACAACTACTCCATTTCCCACAAACGGCACCAGTGTTAAACCTTTGCCAGTTTAATCTATTTTCAATCCTAGGTTCTTGGGATGGTTAGGGGTCTGTAAACAGAGGCCCTATTTGTATTTTCCCAAATCTATAGATTAAGAATATAATACTTCACCGAATTAGCACGTTAACTTGGATAATCTTCCCAGTACTGCTTCGAATACGTTCTTCAACACACTTCCACATCAGACAGTGTACCGTACAACTTCTTCACTTATCGGGTTAATCAATTGACTTAATACTTCGTTTAACTTCACTTAATGATTAAACTTAGTCAAAAGAATTGACAGAAGACATAGTGTTACACAAAGTTTGGCAACAACACTTCGCTTCCGGCTCTCAAGATTTTCAAATTCAATTTGTTCATCTTCTGAGTTGACATACTCTGACGTATGTGGTTCTTCTTTGGTCAGATTTGGAAAATCATTCTCCAAATCATAGGATAGCTTTATTTTTCTACAATCATCCTCAAACCAAGAGTTATTTTCATCAAATACCACATCCCTACTAGCTGTAAATCCTTTATCAGTGGGATTATATAACCTATATCCTTTTTTATTCTGATCATAGCCAATAAATATGCATCTTTTAGCTTTTGGATCAAGCTTTCCCCTAATTTGTGAGGGTATGTGTGCATAAGCAATGCACCCAAAGATCTTACAATGATCCAAAGAAGGTCTCCTGCCATTCCATGCCTCATAAGGTGTCATCCCATCTAGAGACTTGAATGGAAGCCTATTAATTAGGCAAGCGGATGTGGAAATATCCTCTGCCCATAGATAATAAGGGATTTTTTTCTCATTCATCATTGATCTTGTAACCTCTACTATTAATCTATTTCTTCTCTCTGCCACTCCATTTTGTTCCAGAGTATACCTTGTTGTAGTTTCTCTCTTTATGCCTCTGTCCTGTAAGAGGGAGTTAAACTCATGTGAGAAATACTCACCACCTCTATCAGATCTAAGCCTCTTCAAACTTTTACCTGTTTGATTCTCAACCAATGCCAAATACTTCTTGAAACAAGTGAAGACTTCATCTTTATGCTTCATAAAATAAAGTATTGTCCACTTACTATAGTCATCTATGAATGAAACATAATACTTTGACCCTAAAATTGATGGTTCTTTGCTAGGACCCCACACATCTGTGCGTACAAGCTCCAAGTAGACTTGATACATGTATCCTTTTTTGTTGAATGGTTGTCTATGTGACTTGCCAAATTCGCATGCTCCACATTTGTAAATCATGTGTTGCTTGGACACGTTTGGGATGCCAAGCACACTCTGATCCCTGCATATTTTCTTCAATGTCCTTTCACCTATGTGTCCTAGTCTCTTATGCCATATCTCCAATTCAGATGGGGTTTGATCCTTATAATTGAAGAGAGCAATATTTCTTGTATCTTCAACTTCAAAGGTAAAAAGTCTACCTGATTTCTCACCTTTTGCAATCCTCTTGAAGCCTTGATGAAGGTCCTTCACATATGCTCCATTCCGTGTGAATCTAACTTGTAAATCCTTCTGAACAATTTGTCCAACATTGATAAGATTCTTGGTTATTGTTGGCACATACAATACCCTGCTTAGAAGATTCATGTTATCATCATATGCTTTAACATTTCCAATCTTCTTTACTGAGTGCCTAGTGTCATAACGTGTCTAAACTTCATGCTTTCCTTTGGGTTCTTCAAGGTCAAAAATAATGCAACATTGCCTGCTACATGATTGGAGCAAGCAGAACCAATATAGAATAGGTAATCATCATCTTTACCGTGATTGGCTGTCATATTCATGAGTAATAGAGAATCCTCTTGATCATCTCTATAGTTGTTGTAGTCTCTTTGCAAGAGAACTACAAATTATGACCACCACGTGCTAGAGAGATGACTCTCCTCCCAAATTTATGCTTGTATATATAGTTGCTCGAATCAATGAGGACCACAAATGTAACTAGAGTCCACAAGTGCATGTGCAATCTCGTCCACTTCTTTAATATCTTCCACTAGAGCCTAGTAGTGGTTGGAGTGATCTCAAGCACTGCTTTAGTACCTTCCACAAGAGTCCACTAGTGGTTGGTGACAAGGTAGTCCTCCTGGTCGGGTGAAAAAATCATGTAACCTTTGGATGGGAATAAACCATTATACAAACATCCAAGTTCGATGTTTGGGCCAATGAAACTTCAAGCTTTCGAAATCAAATTCAATTCTATGAAAATCCTTGATTTCTTGGGGATGATGGGCTTCAAAGCCACTAGTACACCTATGGAGTTAAATCTTAAACTTTCAACAAGGGGTGACACACTAGAAGAAGATGCTATAAACTACACAAAGCTTGTTGGGAGTCTTATTTTTGTGCAACACTAGACCAACTATAACACGAGACTAGATATCTACTATGTTGTTAACATATTGGTAAAGTTGTCTACCAACAAAAAAAGAGCCACTAGAATGCATGCATGCAAACTCTAAGGAACATTGTAGGAACCTTGGCTTATGCTCATGCTTTTATGTGCATGCTAGATGCATGGTTACGTGATAGGTGGTTCACATGATTTCTTCTTCGATGAGACATTTGTGATATGAGTTATGCATATGGATATAGGTATGATCCTATTGGTGATAGAGTATTGTTTCTAGTCTCTCCTCATATTATCTCTTAGGATGCACACTTCAACATATCCTTTCAGTAGTTATGCACTCATTCTTTGATTCCCTCATGCCAGATGTTGACATAGATATATTAGGACATGTTGTTCTTAATGATGGACCTGCTTTGGATGCCTTGGATACAGGCATGGGTGACATGCTTAGGTTAGCTAGGATAGCATAAGTTTCTTTAGCATTTGGGAGTCTCATGTACGAGTTGTTATGATCGAGACCAGACATTGTGGTTGCTATTGGAGCATTTGCACTTGGAGTTGTCAGTCGTTTGATGATTGACATAGACATAGAGTGAGTGGGAGCTTTGAGAGGACTTCCTTAGTTCTTGCATAAGTAAGATGTGAGCTTGAATCTTAGCGATATGAGTCTAGAGCAATTCCAGATGCATGGATACACATTGTTTGAGGTAGTTGGTGTAGGCTAATCCGTATGGGTTGAGATCCGGACTCTTCTTGTACATTATTGTATAGTCCAACATCATTCTTTGTATGTGTTACCACTTATGGTCAGATTGATCCTTAAGTGGGAGATTGTTGGGGATGTAAGGGTCATGTGGCCTTACCTCCATATTCATATATATATATATATATATATATATATATATATATATATATATATATATATAGAGAGAGAGAGAGAGAGAGAGAACATTGCCTCATAGAGATCATTATGTGGGTTTAGAGGCTCCCACACATGTCTGTGCATCTCTTCTCTCCTCTCTCTCCCGTCATCTCCTCCTTTCTCCTCTTGTTCAACACCCCAAAGTCCTACAATGACCTTGTGGGCATAGAACCATACATCTGTATAAACAATATCTAAAGACTGAATTGAAGAGTCAATGTGCATCTTATGTACATTCTTATTTTGCTTTTTATATTGACAATGCTCGCAAAATGAAAAATTAAAGAAAGACAACACATGTAAGTAGTGATAATGAGAAAGATTTTCCAATCCACTATAAGATATGTGGCCCGATTGGCCATGCTAAAGACAAGCCATAGGTTGTTGAGTAACAAATAACAATTGTTGTTTTTGTGATAAAAATAAAGGATAAAGTGAGCTAGCTTTGCTTCTCTTTGCAAAAACCATATTGCCCTTTGATATACAAAAGGACTAAGCATAAAAGACCACCCTATCACCAAGGCCATCAAGTTGACCATTTGTCATCAAACTACATGATAATTGAGGTACATGGCATACATTATGCATGATAAATTTTGTGCCATCAATGAGCTGCACAACCACATCTCAAATCCCAACAATGTCACACTACTAAGAGTCACCAAGTCTCATAGTACCAAGAGACTTTGCTGCATAAGTAGAGCATTATTCTCTATGTGGTGTCACATTGAAACAAGGACCAGAACCTAGGAGCCACATGTGGGAAAGGGAACTTGCCATAAGAGCCTCAGTAGGCAAAGTACTATCAAGTGTCAACACATCAACATCATGAGATATAGAATTGATTTCTTGAATCTTCATAGTCAAAGGAGATGGTGCAGGTAGCTATTTAACATGCTCATCAACATTTTGTCCTTTACCTCTAGCATTCTTTAATGCCTTCATGTGTTGTTTTTGCTCCTGCCACGTTGTTGATTCTTTCCTTGGTAAGAATCACAAACATTATATGCATGTCCACTCTAATTGCCAACCATAGATTTTCTAGAGATCTCCTCATTCAAGAGTGCTCCACATATGTCATTATAGACCAGTTTACCACTAGGTGTAATATTGCTAATAGTTGTGCAAAACATATCCCATGATAATGGCAAGGTGCATAACAACAAGATTGCTTTCATTTCATTATCCATCTCCATTTTTTGAGCCTATAACTGATAGTATATAGCATCAAACTCATTCAAATGATTAGCAGCACTATTTGTGTCCATGCAAAGGGCATATAACTTTCGGATCATATACACCTTATTTGATGTTGTTTCTTTTTCGCATGTATTGCATAAATTCTTCCAAAGCTCCTCTACACTTTCATAGTCCAATAAAAAGTAAACATTATCTGCTAGGTGCAATTCAATTGTAGACCTAGCCATTTCATCCAGCTCATCCCAATCATTTTCATCCATTTTAGTAGGATTCTTTGAGATTCCATTTATTGGCTTCCATTGCCTCCTCTAAATCATTTCCATAGAGCAAAGTTTGTGCCATCAAAATTTTGGATCTCAAAATATTCTTTGCCCTGCAAGTTGTAGCTCCTCTTGGGAACACTCGCACTAGACCATGAACCACCAGATGTGCATGAAGTCTTTGATGCCATGATTATAGAGAATTGACTAGAATGATAATGGAGCTAGAAGAGTCCAAACCCCACTAAGACTCAAAAAAGGATGATCAAGTGTCAGATTCTAGGAAAAAATCAACATAGTCATCCCATAAAATGTATTCATGAATAGTAATGACCAACCAAAAGGAACTGAAAAGGTTGAATTCACAACGCAAACATTGGATGTACATAAGCAATATCCTTAGCAGGGTATATAGTGTGTATATTCTCAATACATGCAGTAGAATGGCACTAAACGATGGGTGCACATAAGCAATATCCACAAAAGCATACATAGTGTGTATATGCTCAATGTATGCAGTAAAATGGCATTGAAATACTGAATTCACAACCCAAACAATAGCCAACAATGCTTGCAAATGTCTCCCAACTCTGTTCTTTAGGCTCAAAAACTTTCATAAACTTGTGGTGGCTACTCCCACTACAACTAAAAATCTTTCAAGAGATGTATAGATTTAATAGTGTGGCTGAAAATAGAGCCCCAAAGGTGAATATTCATTGTTGAAGAAGTACAAAGAGAACCCTTCTTGATGTTCTTGAACCTCTAAAGATAACTATGTGCAAAAGTTTTCCAAAATGGCTCCCAAAATCACCCCAAAAATGCTTCAAAACGAGCTTTCAAAGCAAAGAATGAAGCTTTGAGGGCTCAAAACATGTTCAAGCTAATGCGAGCCTTAGTCTTTCCCCTTCTTCAAACACCACAAGAGTGTAATTTAGTGGCAAGTTATTGTCAGTTACACGTGTTGAGATATTAAGCTCAACATGTGATGATACAGGATGACACGTACCAGTTTTTCGTTTCTCTCACATGTATAGTGGTCACGCCTGTATATGTCAGGGATACTTCATTGAGCTTTATTAGATTTATCTACCAAGAGTGATGGCACAGTTGTTCCTTGCCAGCTCACTCATTCACAGACATTAGGTTTTTCCTTATGTACAGATCTTTATATATTGCACTTGTTGTATCTTGTTTTTAGGTCATTTTTGTACATTCCTTTTTACGTAATAGAAGAAGAAGAAGAAGAAGAAGAAGATCATTCTTCTTTGCCTCAATATGTGTGTGTGCTTCTCCTTGAGAGTGAGAGTGTGTGTGTGAACTCTCTTCCTTATCTCCTTCCTCGTGACATGGTATCAGAGTCAGCGTGGTTGTAGAGAGCTTGTGGAGAAGGCGACAGTGAAGAGTACGTGGCAAGGCATGGAGAAAACGCGATTCACAAACGACCTTCATTTGCTACAAAAATCGGCGTGAAGGTAGAAGACCTCAAAATATTTTCAAGAGTTTTCCCTTTAAGGTCACTTTTTTTCCAAATATAACAAAGAATCTTTTTCTGTTGGATAAATGGTTGACCAGGGATTACAAGTCAGGTCCAATGCTGATGGATTATATACAGAAGAGTACAAGCAGGATGGACAATTGGTTGCCAAAGGAAACAAAGTGGGTAGGATGTTCACCGTAAATGTGAAGATTCCTGACATGAATGCAGCCATGTTTGCAAAAGGTGCGGGATTTATTGCAGATATAGAGATATGACACAAATGGATTGGACATGCAAGCTTGCAAAGGCTGAAATTGATGGAGTCAAAGGAGATTGTCCATAGACTACCAAATTTCAAAGTTTCATAAATGCAAAAGGTATGTGCAGCATGTCAATTTGGTAAACAATCAAGAGCATCATTTCCACATGACAAGCATGTTAGTGAGAATGTACTAGAAGTAGTACATACAAATGTTTGGGGTCCTACAAAGACCACATCTATAGGCGGTTGTAGATTTTATGTTACTTTCATTGATTAACATACACTCAAACTATGGGTATATTTCATGAAAGAGAAGAGCGAGGTGTTCACTCAGAATTTTAAAGCTATGGTGGAAAAGCAGATAGGGAATTACAACATATTCAGACATTAAGATATGATAGAGAAGGTGAATACATGTCAAATGAGTTCAACAATTTCTAAAAAATCATGGAATTCGGCGTCAATTTTCATGCAGGTACACACCACAATAGAATGGCATTGCTGAATGCAAAAATAGACATATTGCAGAAATAGCAAGAGCCTTGATGGCTGAGAAGAATATGCCTCATTGTTGTTGGGCAGAAGCTATGCATACTACTATATACATCATGAACAGAACTCCGACTGCTATTGTACATCAAGTTACACCTAAAGAGAAGTTTACAAGTAAAAAGCCAAACTTATCACATCTGAAAGTTTTTGGCTGTATTGCATACGTACATGTCCCAGATGAATTGAGTATGAAGCTTGATCCAACAGTAGAAAAGTGTGTCTTCATTGGATACTTCCTTGAGCAAAAGGGATATAAATGTTATAACCCACTCACACGACAGGTAAAGGTGAGTGGAGATGTGGTATTTGATGAAATCTCAAGCTTCTATGTAGATGCCAAAGAAGGACTGAATCTTGAACCAAATGACAAAGAAAATTATGAAAAATCAAGTCCAGAATCTCAAGCTTTGAGTGGTCCGGATGCATCACCAAGCAATAGTTCCAACTCAAATCCATGGAGTGGAAGATTTCGTGGAAATTTCAGTCCAGCAAATTCATCAGATACATCCAAGAAAGGTAAAGAAAAACTTTCTGCAGGTCATAATACATGTGCAAGCTTTGAAGACGTTGATGGAGATTCAAGCTATTCAGAAAAGAGTCTTGATGAGGAGCTTGGACTACCCTCTGTGAAGACTCCAGGACTAAGAAGGGCACATGCAGATGATACAAGAAGAAGTGACCCAGGACCAAGAAGATTTGGGAGGATGCGGAATTCAGTGCAACGATTGACATAGGATAGTTATACGGCTCGTCATTGTGCCTACATGACAAAGGTAATAGAAAATGCTGAACCTTCTTACTTTGAAGATGCAATTGGAATTGAAGATTGGGAAAAATCTATGGATGAGATGGCTACACTTTATGGAAATGATACATGGAAGCTAGTTCCATTGCCGCAAGGAAAGAAACCCATAGGCTGCAAATGGGTTTACAAGGTAAAGCATAATGTTGATGGTAGCGTAAGCAGGTATAAAGCATGATTGGTAGCCAAAGAATATGCACATACATATGGCATTGATTATGAGGAAACATTCATCCTTGTAGCTAAAATGTCTACTGTTAGAAAGCAAAAGGATGGACTTTGCATCAAATGGATGTGAAGAATGCTTTCCTACATGGTGAGTTATAGGAAGAAGTATATATGGACCAACCACAAGGATATAAAGATTCAAAGCATCCAGAATATGTTTGCAGGTTGCAAAAGGCTTTGTATGGGCTGAAGCAAGCCCCTCGCGCATGGCATGCAAGGATTGCTGATTACTTAACCAGCGTTGGGTTTTCAATGTGTGATGCAAATCACTCACTATATGCAAGGAAAGCTGATGATGGCATCACTATTGTGGCTATTTATGTTGATGAACTGATTATAGGTGGTGATAATGAAGTAAGCATCAAAGAGGTAAAGCAAATTCTTATGCAAGAATTTGACATGAAAGATCTTGGTGTGCTGCACTATTTCTTGGGCATTGAGTTCATACATATAGAAACAGGTATATGGATGTCCCAAAGGCAATATGCCTTGAATATGCGCAAAAGTATCGTATGGCTGATTGTAAGCCAATTTCTATTAATCTTAGAAGCATACAATAAGCACGAAATCCTATTTTCCATGCTAGAACAAAGCATATTGAGGTACATTATCACTTCATCAGAGAGAAGGTATTAGCAGGTGATATTGATCTTGTTTATGTGAGAACAGATGAGCAGGTTGCTGATATTTTCACCAAAGCACTTGGAGCTGAGAAGTTGAAGAAGTTTTGGGAGATGCTTGGATTACAGGATATGGCGTTGAGCTTGAGGGGGAGTGTTGAGATATCAAGCTCAACATGTGATGATCCAGGATGACACATACTAGTTTTTTCTTTCTCTCACATGTATAGTGGTCATGCCGGTATATATCAGGGATACTTCATTGAGATTTATTAGATTTATCTACCGAGAGTGATGGCCATTTTTTCCTTGCCAGCTCACTCATTCATGGACATTAGGTTTTTCCTTATGTACTGATCTTTATATATTGCACTTGTTGTATTCTTGTTTTTTAGGTCATTCTTGTACATTCCTTTTTATGTAATAGAAGAAGAAGAAGAAGAAGAAGAAGATCACTCTTCCTTGCCTCAATCTATGTGTGTGCTTCTCCTTGAGAGCGAGAGTGTGTGTGTGAGCTCTCTTCCTTATCTCCTTCTTCGTGACAACACGGGCTTTGGGGGGACTAGTACTGGGATGGGTGACCTCCTTGGAAGTATCAAGAACCTCCATCTTCCTTGATCATTGAGGTCCTCCCTCCTGCACAGCCAACGGTGCCAATGATGACTTGGATGAAAAGGTATGTCAAGGTCTATGCCTTGGTCTTCACCTCATAAGCTTGTTTTACTAATTATTTTTATAGCATCAAATATTGATATAATACATAAATATAATTAAAAGAGTTAATTATAAATATAAATATAGTAAACACTTGAATTATCTTCAAAAATATGTTTTTCAAGGAAAGTGAAATAGGACCTCAAATTTAGTTGTCATAAGAAACCTTATCACAAATGTAATGTATGAATTTAGAGCTTTGAAAAAAAATCCAATTTGTTAGTAAATCAATTATCTGCAATTTAATCTACCAAATACTGGTCACTTGATTGAACATCCCCAAAAGTTTGTAGTGTTTAAAAACACCATTAAAATTTAATACATGATTTCCAAAATTTTAAGATTTTTTAGAGCATTTCTTAATATATTTTTGAATCTGAGAATATGTTTCTCTATCACAAGGTGTTTGATTTACAATTGTATTTCATGTATAACAACACCTATTCTTTGGGAAAATCCATCCAAGAAGCCAAAGAACCATTGTTTTGGACAAAAATGTTTCCAATTTTGATGATTGACTCCATAGCTTTGATAGAACCAATTTAGCCCCTTGCATATTCCAAATTACATGATACAATGTATCATGAAAAATAATGATATTATTTCCATCCAAGTAATGATATATTTTCCAAGATACATCCAAGCTCTTATGATGCACACACATATATCCGATGTGTATATCAATTCTTTCAAATGCACTCTATCATGTTATAACATGAAACCTTTGCTAGTTTTTTGGAAAACATAATGTGAGTGTTCTTCAAGATCTTGACAATGTTTTTGTGGTCCAAATCCACACTTCCAAAACATCAATAGAAAACTTAAATAATTATAATGCATCCTTGCAAACATAATGAGAAATTCTCGAGTTCTATTCAATAAAATCCATATGATTTTGCAAAGATTTAGAAACTAGATGAAGAATTTCCTCATCAATTGTGTGAAACAAAACACCATTCATTTCAAGAATTAACACTCTTCTTTCATCCCTTGAGAGTTAACAAAATCTTTGCTTTTTGTTGAAGATTATCTATATGTAAAGATGAGCAACACATCAATGTCAACTTTGTGATTTATTTGTAATTTGAATGCAAATGAGCATAGATTTATGCACAAAACAAACAAAGCTAATTAGAATTATATTAAAATGAATCAAAATTGATGATATATTAAAACTTTATTACATGATTTCCCGATTTTATATCCAGCCAATCCTAACTCAAAATGATTTGAAATTGATGATACGCAAAGAATGTATTACATGATTGAAATGCATGATTTTATATTCAAGATAGTCTTTATCAATGCTAAACTACAAATTAATAGGATTGATTTTCAATTAATATTAAACTATAAAATTTTCACCATAATCGTTTCTAAAATATAAACAAGGAAATAAGTACAAGGAATTATTTCTTTGTTTATAATTTAAATTTTGTTTCTAAAAAAAGAGTCTCTCATAAGAAATCATGAGATGATTTCAAAATTCCACCATGCCATGGATGGTTTTCTTTTTTGTATAGATATTTGATGGTAGATATAAGAAGGCATATATATATATATATATATATATATATATATATATATATATATATATATATATATATATATATATATATATATATATATATATATATATTATATAAAAAACATTTTTCTTGTTACTTATAAATTCAAAGTATGTATGTCTTTTGTAACCTCCCTATGTATGCTTTTGCTTCAACTCCACTTACAAAACTACCTTACCGATATCCCAACCTTAAAGCATAAATTATTAACGATTTCTCCCATAGTTTTGCTTTTGTAGCACATTTGTAATAAGTTTAATTGCTCTTTATTTAAATCTAGAACACCAAACGTTGGCGCCAATGCGGTTAGATCTACCTTTTTCATTTCCTTGGAATTCAATAGAAAATATTGCTTTTTCTGATAATTCTTTTGCACTTGAGAGTCAGCGAAAGATTACACTCTCAAGTTACTTGAACGATCATTTGATCCACTTAATGTTTCATGATCAAACATAGGTAAATGCTCCTACAAACCCAAACATAGGAGATAGGGCATTTTTTGTGATAGGTGATTTTCCAATTCAATCAACCAAAACAAATCTTTGAATATCATCGAGATGGATTAAGCTCAAAAGGTAGGGTAAAAGATCATTCAATAGTGCATGATCATTTCTTCCTTGATAAGAGTTAGGTCATGTGCAATTTTCTATTGGATTGATACAACCTTTGAAGAGACTATCATCAAAGCGAAATGTATTTTTTATTGTGAAAAATCCTTGGAAATGCCATCGAGCTTTACGCAATAGCTTAAACATAGCCTAAACGATCAATTTTTTGGTCTATATATTTATTCTAGATGATGCATATAACAATCTTCTTCACTCCATACCATGAAAAAGGGATATCTATTTTTGTATGTTCTTCGATGAAGCTCACATAAGCAAAACATTAATTTGCAACATGGACAAACAAACACCAACGTGAATATGTTGAAAAAGCAAATCCAAAAATTGAAAACATCCTAGATGTATAAATATCTTTATTTTCTTCACCATTTTTTTGAATTTGACATATTAATTCTTTGATGTGTTCCATCTTATATCCTAGCTCAATATAAGTCCATTTACATCAAGGAGAGCATGTTTCCTCATATTGATTGAATAATGAATATTTTTTTCTTATAAAACATAAGAATTGTAAACAAAGCTCAAGATTACTTATTGATATGAATATATTCATATTCTTATGGAATACGTATTACTTGTATTTTTCTCCCATTTGATATAAGGAATGGATTTTGATTGGAAATAATATTTTAACCTCCAAAGATTAAAAAAGTAGGTTTTTAAGAGTTAAACTCAAATAAAAGGGAAATAAATGACCAAGAAGCTTTACAACACCATCATCAATTATTAAATGTTTATCTTTGTTTGCATCTATACAAGGAAAAAAACTATTTTAAAAGATATCAATAATTATTCAATACCACGTTAAAAACATATCAATATTTAATTTTTCAATTAATTCACTTACCTAAATGAGTAGCTTATGCCTATAAACAAAACCAAACCTAACAAAATACATTTACAAAAACATTGAATATATAATCAATGAAATGATGAAAAGGAAGATTGAATTCTTCCTAGAACCCTTCACCCTAAACAAAGCCTCAATATTAACTTGAAGCATGAGCCTTAAGTTTGAACTCTTAAGTTTGGATTTAAAATGCAGCCTATAACCTCCTATGAACGGAGAGATGTTTGAGCTTAAGTCCGAGCCTATGTCAATATAAAAAACTTAAGTTTGAACCTCTGAAGAGAGGAGAGGCACACTTACACATACTATTGTGAAGTAAGAATCAATGTTGAGTCAGACAATCACAATAGATTTTCATTCACACTTATACACTCATATTCACATTCACATACTATCGGATGAAACTTTGTTGGATCCCTTTACAATTCAAGGATCTGAGAAGGGATTAACAAGTCTAGAAGACAAAGCCATCTTGAGACCTAGAAAGTTCTAGTTCACTTATTAACACCTTCTCAACCCTTGAATTATAAAAAGGAAGATAAAACCTTTTCCAACACATACAATAGTTTTTAGTTCACAATCATACACACATACACATGCGCATACACAATCACATTAGATTTTCACTCACGATCATATTACATACACACACATACATATACATAGACTATTGTGAAGTAAGAATCAATATTGAATCAAAAAATCACAACACATTTTTACTCACAATCATACACACACATACATATACTATTGTGAAGTAAGAATCAATGTTGAGACAAACAATCACAATAGTTTTTAACTCACAAACAAAAATATTTTTCTTTATTGTTTTAATGCTAAAATATTAAATATTTTTTTACAAGAGCTTATACCTTGTTCTTTGTAGGACACTGTAAGTTCATAGAAAACAAAGTATCTCTTATGAGAAATGACTCTACGTGTATTCTTTTATAAAATAATATTTGAACAAATTATTTTTTCTCCAAAAAGTATTCAACCGATAGTTTTTTTATCGAAAGCACTTTCCATAAAAAATGCACCAAATTTCCATGCAAAAAAGCTGATGTGGCACCGAATAATTCGGTCTAATAATAACGGTTTAATGTAAAATTTCATAATCATTCATGAATAAATGAATTGTCGAATAAAGAATAATGCAACCTAGATTCCAACCATTCATCTTCTCCATGTGTCTTACTGCATTTTTGCTACTTGTGTGTGCTTCTTATGTGTCTCTTGCACTTCTACACACACCCAATGTCATCAACGTATACAACAATGATGAGAAGTACATCATTTTCATGCTTAACATATAAGATGCTCTCAATTGTACTATTCTCAAAACATGTGCAATTAAGTAGGCATGTATCTTTTCATACCAAGCACTTGATGCTTGCTTCAAACCATCTAATGTTTTTTTCAACCTACACATGTTGTTTTCATGCATTTCTTGCACAAAACCACATTATTGAAATACATAAACTTCTTCATGTATATCACCATTCAAAAATGAAGTTTTAATGTCCAATTGATGTGCATTCCAACCTAGATGAGCTACAAGTGCAGAAAATTCTACCGAGTGGTCATTTGGCATGTGAGAGCAAAGATCACATCAAAATAAATGCGTCTCTCTTGAGCATAATTTTTGGCAAAAGCCTAGCCTTATCCCTATCAACTATTCCATTAGACTTACATTTTAGATCATATACCCATTTAGTGACAATGTCATTTTTTCATGTCGACAAATCACATGAAGAACAAGTACCATTCTTGATAATAGCATCATAATATGATTGCAAACAAGCCATCCAATTTTCTAAATCTTATGCTTCATCAAAAGAAATAGGCTCATTCTCATCACAAAGACTAGAGGAAGCCATTGCATAACAATCTCATGAAAACTAAGCACCATGAGAGCTTGATTAGGTATGATATGATACAAATGCATCCAATTTGCTATGTATCAAAGTTTCCATTATCCATTTAGATATAGTTTTAGCCTCTTCTATGTTAGCTTTCTCATGAACAACTTCATCATGTAAATATACATCAGAAGTGGAATGATCTACATCATCATGTGGAGCCTATAAAGGATGAAAAATTACCTCATTTTGACTAGAACGTGTCTATCCACCTGTAAAAAGAGGCAACAACGTGTCATACACATCTTTAGATCTAACTAGAGTATCCTTTGTACATGCAAGTAATGGCCGATTTGCATCTTCCTTAAACACAACATGATGGGTAACTAAAATGCATTTTGTCTATGGATGATACAAAACATAGCCTTTAGTTTAAGAATTGTACCAAACAAAAATACATTTCACTGCTTTGTCATCCAATTTCCTAGCGTTTTTCCGGCACAGATGTATGCGCAAGATAACCAAAGACACATACATGAGAAATAGATGGGTTGTGACCATGCCAAGCCTCATATGTAGTGATCAATTGCACTGCTTTGGTGGGACACCTGTTAAGTATATATGCTGCACACAGAATAGCCTCAAGGAAGAAGCTATGTGGTGAAGCATGACTTTTGACCATACAAATCACCATCTCTAAGCGAGACATGTTCTTTTGTTCATTAACTCGACTTTTTTGAGGTATTTATGACATTGTACTAATTGTTTATCCCATGCTTAGTGAGAAATGTGTTAAAATCAAAAGACATGTATCCCTCCAATCAAAATGGAGGGTGTCGAATTTACATGGTGATATATTTTCAGCCATACAAAACCTATTTGAAGCACATAAACACTTTATAATTTGCTTTCAATGAATATACCCCTGCATGCATGGAGAAATCATCAATAAAATTCACGAAGTAAAGGTACTTCCCAAAAGAATATGTTTGCATAGGACCACATACATCATTGAGAACAAGCTCCCTTTATGTGCAATGCGAAATGAACCATCTTTTGGGAAGGAGGAACACTACATTTTGACCAAAATATAGTCTTCACAAAGATGTTTAGAAGGTGTCTCAAGTTTGGGTAGAGACAATACCATTTTAGATTTTTGTAGATATGGAAAGCTTAAAATTTAGATGATCAAAGCATGCATGCCAAAGCTTTGCATATGAGATAGCCTAAGAATCTTGAATTGTACATGCTTAATCACTCATAAATTTTGCATAGTCTATGAGCTTATACAACCTATGAATTAGAATGCTAGAAGAGATAAAAACATCACCATTTGAGAGACCATAAATTGTATATTTATCATAAATAAATTTGACAACCAAGCTAATCTTGGCTAATGTTAAAAATCACAATGAATTTTTCTTGTTCTTTGGCACATATAAAGAATCTCACACTTTGAAAGAACTTTGATTAGCATTAGTCAAAATGATCCTACCAATTCCCATTGTAGGACAAGGGGAGTTGTTAGCACATGTGACAATATTCCTAGTAGGGGTAGGCTCAAGTGAACTAAAGAAATTGTGTTGCAAGCTAATATGTTTGGTTGCCTTGCTATCAAAGTATCAAACATCTGAGTCTACTATAGACATATACTACTCATAAGAATATGGTTCATAGCTACAAACAGTAGTTGATTCCCATTCTTCAATTTGAACAAGATTAGGAAACTATTTTAGGTGTAGAGGCATCTACAACTACCATTCCAACCTCTTTCTTCCTTGCTTTCTTTGCAAGTAGTTTAGGACAACTCTTTATGACATTTTTATTTTCCTTATAGTATTTGAAAGAATTTTTTAGCTTTTCTATTTTCTTCTCATCTTTGTCTTCCTTCTTTGTTTTTGCAGCATTAGCAGATTTCAGCTAACTAGTAGATGAGCTCCATTTTCCTTGCCCCTTCTGACTAGCTAAGAAACCTTGATCTACAACATGCATAATTGACCTGTTCTACCACGACTAATCTTTGTGCAACAAAAAAAAAGACTAAATTCTCACATATTTAGGCATTTTGATTTCCATTCATCCTCAATTACACAGTAGAAGCAAAACTCCGATATGAATCTAGAAGACTATTAAGAATTTTTTGCACAAGTGAACTATCTGGTAAGGCTTCATTAGTAGAAATCAACTTCTCCTTCAAATCTCTGATCTTTGGAAAAAACCTATTCATAGGATCTTCTTCATGCATATGCTCACTCTCCAAATATTTTTTGAGGTAGGCAACATGAGCCTTATTTCTTTCTTACCTGGTATAAAGTGGTAAGTGTATCCCAACCATCCTTTGCTATTTTGGAGAAGCAAATGCGAGGGATAATGGCACATTCGATAGACAAAGCTATCAATGCATGTGCTTTATCATCTTTGCAATCCCAAAGAACTTTCTCTACAACAACAAGAATCATAGCATGAATAATAATGTGAAGATCATCATCTTCAATGCCATCTACATCACCTTCAATAACCGTATTGGAGGTGTAATTTGAGATTTTTCAACACTGTGTACAATATTCCACAACCCACTTGTTACCAATACATGGAGCATCACATATGCCCATAAGTATCATCCAATTATCCTCAATACTTAATATATTAAATACATCATTGCTTTCAGACATGGCTAGTGATTAAATAGCCTAATGCAAAAAAATGGTTGTATCTCAAGAAGTTGAATAGAAACACCATGTTGAGCTCCGTTAAACCTATCATAGACTTTGCGATGCTACCTATATATGTTTGGTAGAAAAGGAAAAATTTGCATGCACAATCAATGCGATAGTGCATTGTGAAGCAAAAATGAGATCATATCAAAATTTTGGTGGCACATAGCAAAGTTGTTTTAAACTCTTAATTGCCTCGAGTATGCTCATGAATTTTCCTATGATTCTGAGACTATGATCAGAGGGGTGTGATATTGCCTTAGATGAAGGAATGAATTGCTTTGATCCCGATTGTTGGAGTTCAAGGTTTGTGGAAGCACACACACAATGCTAGGAAGAAGAAGAAGAAGCTTGAAGCACAACACAATACAAAATGTATTACAAAGTGAAAAAAAACAAAGATAAGTCCCCCATTAGGGTTATAGGCATATATACAACCTGGGGAAAATACCTTTTAAAGAGGAAAAAAAATTGCATCGGTAGTCCTAAGTGTGTTCACACACATCACTACCAAAATATATCAACAGATCTCTACTCTTGCCTTGGGAGGATCACTCTACTTTTTTTTTATATTCAATCACTAAAGTAGAAAGAAGTGGGTGTATTTTTTTATAAGGAAGGTTGATGAAGTTGAGAATTTTAAAATGTGACACAAGATTGTTGAAATCTAAATGGTAGAAAATTGAAGAAGTTCTATACAGATCTAGGAGGAGAATTCTTACCGATAGAATTCACAAATTGCTACAACGATCATGTAATCAAGAGGTAGCTTACCATAGCCCACACCTCAAAAAATGGTGTTCTTGAGAGATAAAATAAGAGAGTGTTTGAAATGTCCCACTACATGTTGAAAGCTCAAGATATGCCTGATATTTTGGGAAGAAGTAATGAATATGGTCAATGTGTACATTTATCAAAGTGACAAAAAAGTATCCCCTCAAATGGTGTTCTTGAAATAAGCAATGCTTTCATGGAGGAAATGAAGTCTATTTTGCCCACCATAAGTGGAGAGGTTTTCTCCTATGTTACTTTTACGAAAATGGATTGTATACGATTATGGTTGAAAGCTAAATATATACACAATGGGTCTCCTCTCTCGTGCCAATCTAAAGGTTTCCATTTTTTTTCTTTTAAAGGAATTTGATGTTATGGCCTACAATGCTTCTAGGATGGGAGATATGAAAAGATAAAAAATAAATACCTAGAATGGCCCCTTTATGAAAGAAAAAAACTTTTCAAGTTATCTTCAAGTGGTTAAAGATGAATTTACAGTTTTCCTCTTTCAATGGACGCTCTATTAACAAATATGCTTGGAAGTTTTCCTTTTTTTGATAAACTTTATGTAATATCAAAAAGAAAACTTTGAATGAAGGTCTCAAGTAATTCACGATGAATTAATAGTTTTCAACCTTTTTGAACACTCCATTATAGTTGTGTTCTACCCATGATACTATAAGTCTAGTTTATAGTAGTATGCTCTACAATCTGCCTCTAGTTATTATAGTAATAGGTTCTACATTTCAATACCTTCCAAATCGGATCAAAAGAAAGTGAGAGACACTCATTTCAAGTGATCGAGGATGAATTGAACATTTTCTTGAGTTCTTGTGCACTCTACTTTACACAGAAGAGGTGGAGGTCGAATTTAAGCACATAAGAAACATCTTCCAAGTATTGAACAATGAAATTATAGTTTCTTTTTCTTTTCATTTTTCTAATTTTATCAAAGAAAGTTTAATCATGTGCCAAAAACTATGTTTTCTATGACCTAAGCTTTTATATGCATAAAAGAGATGAGGCATTTGCAAAGCATCTCAAGCATTTTGTCATTGCTGCATAGGATGCATGACACTTGTTAGATGAAACGATGCAAATAATATAGTGTTACAATAAGAAGAGGAAGATGGGAAAGAAATATTTATCTTACATTGCAACAAAAGTTTTATAGTCAATGAGGAGCCTAACCTTACAATGATGGACCTACCCCATCTTGTTACTGGGGGATTTGGTCATGATAAGAACGCACCACAAGTAGAAGTTCTCAACTTACTAGAAGAGAGTGATGAAATAAGTGGATAATTTTCACATGGTGTTGTGGAGAAACCATTGGAACCCACTCTACCAAAGGTAGAGATGGAAATAATTTCGTTCGTGCTTGTAGATGGAGAAAACAATTTGTTCCTACCTGATATTGAGAAGGCATTTGGTCTATGCCTTGATGAATATCTTAGATTTTTTTGTGTTTGATATATGATGTTACCATGGATAACTCTTTAGAATTAATTAAAAAATCAAGTCTTCAATTTTTTTATTTAAACACTATTGCATTGGAGTCTGAGGAGATCTTGAGTGATGCTATTCAAAGTGCCATTGAAGAGGATTGGGCTACAACAAGGGAATGGAATTATGGAGAAGAAGATTCCAACATCACCAATTGTGGAACAAATTGGCATGGCTCACTCTTCAATTCCTCTAGACACATTGGGAAAAGGTGAGGATGATGATAGGCTTCAAGATGTAAGTGTCTACTAACTATTATGATTGATTATGGTTCATATTTTTATTAATAAATTTCTATCTGTAGGAAGCTATTGAAGTCGTTAAATTAACAGCAATGAGTGGTGGTTACTAGGTTTCCCATGGTGGTGGGTCATTCTTGGTAAACCACATTGGGAAATTTCCAAAGAAATATTTTGTGATTTTCGACAAGGACTATTCTCCTCAAGACACTTCATGACTTGCAGTCTAAAGGTCTTTGTGCCTATCTACAATATTGCAAGGGACCAATTGTATAGTTTTGGTCAAGAATTTGTTTTCTCTTACTACCCTAGTAGTAAACTACCCTACTTTTTTTGTTTCAAAAGTGTTTTATTCGTACGATGCTACTCAGTTTTCCTCCAAATCCTCACTGCATGTTTCTTGTATATCCTTTTCCAAAATTACTAATTTCTTGTCCCATTTTTCACTAAGTTTATCCTTGTGTTGCTTCCAAGTCAAGTTCTTTTTCTTCTCCTTCTTTTTCCTAGATGATTGGAAATCAAGGTTTTGAGGAGATGAAGTATCTTTTTCCTCATTTGATTATTTGATCACATGATCCTTGGCTTGACCTTTGGCTTTAGCATGTGTTACTACTTGAAGAGTCGCTTGCTCTTTAGAATCACTACCACCTTCTAGGATCTTAACCATTTTCACTGAGGTGTGAGCATTGCTTTGAGGGTTCTAAGGATAATTGTTGATTATGTTTTCTTTCCCACAATCCACAAAATCCTTCAATATTCTAAGTTAATTTCCTAGATGGCTTAAGAGAATACTTTAGGAAGTTTTGACTACCACATCTCTAACATGGACCTTTAGGATCAAGTGCATCCGTCATCCATTTTTGTCTTTGGGTAGCTCCTCTCTCTAGATAGTAAATTCTTGCTCTAAATTGATCAATCCAATGAGGGTTCTCACTAGTGTTTGCAAGATAGTACACTTCTTCTTGATACCATTGGTCTTACAGTGTATGTATCATCAAGGTACTCATTTCTATTTTTTGGTTACATTTCAATATATCTAGGGCTTGTTTTTATCATAGCTAGTTCTATTGGGACCATAGCCCTTTATGTGTTTTCCTCTACATACTTGACAAGACCAACCTTTGAAGATGGAGGTCACTACTGATTAAAAACTAGCCTTGTGAGCTCTTGGTTGCCTTGATTACACATAGGTTGTCCAAAGTAAGGTTCTCTACAGTACTGCTATTTGTTGGAAGTGAGGTAGGCCCTTAGGCTCATGTCAAAGGTCCATGGTTCCATAGTTCCAGTCATGTACAACATTAATTCCAGCAATCTTCCATATTGACAAAACACGAACATACCACAACTTAATCATACAAATGATGAGACAAAGATAGAGAAAGAATAGACGTAATGTGTAAGGTGTTACGTAAGCCAGCGCTTACTCATAGTATCATATATACCAATGTTCAATGTACAATGTGGGAGTAAAATTCTCAACCACTCTATGTGATGAGAAATAGATGAGTGAATGTACAATGTAACAAACATATTCAGATGTGTGGGCAGTAATATGAATATACATGAGATGTGTGACCTTATAGGTTATAGAAGAGTGAATATGAGTGACTGAAAGAGGAAGGATCAGTGTGAAATTAATAGTCAACAAACCCTCATCTGAACTTAGGCTATGGAAGACCCTAAGTCAGATACATGTGTGAAAAGATCACATACTTATAAAGTAGCATAAAATGCTAACAAGTTTGCTGCAAGAAATCCTCAAACTCATGTGAACACACCTTCTCAAACACCTCATCAAAATATGCATAAAGCATATACGTACTGTTTCTCTTGTACCTATGCTGAATAGGACTCCTCTTGATATGAACACCACAGCCTCCATAAACTTCAAGTAGTACTTGTGTGCATAAAGAGAATATGTACCTGAATTCTTAACATAAGATGTGAATCTCATGTTAAACACCATCCAATGTCTTTGAAGTAGCCTGTCATCTTCTTGTAGAAGACAATCTTCAACCTAATATCTTCCTGTAGAAGATAATCTTCAAATACACCATGTAGATGGCACCATCCAATGTCTTTGAAGTAGCCCGACATCTTCTTATAGAAGACAATCTTCAACCTAATATCTTCCTGTAGAAGACAATCTTCAAATACACCATGTAGATGGCCGATCCTCACCATCAAGTTGCTAATGACCAAGTCTTCTTGCCATGAACAAGAGATAACCTCCTCTCCATGAGCTAGAGTGTGAGCACACCCTTCATCTTCTCCAAGAAGAATCATTAAGAAAAACTCCATAGCTGCTCCTCAACATGCTTCAAGTTAGCACCATGGCTGTCCCATGTGCTAGAAGAAACACCACCTCTATTGAGGTCCAAGCTCCAAGCTTGTGTTGAACACTAGGTGAAGGATACAAACAATGAGCTCAAGTCTCTTCTTATATAGTGTTGTGTATTCTCTGAAAAGCTCCTCAAAAGCAATAAAACAACTGCGATCGCTATGCGCAAAACGCATCAAGGAAGCCTCCGTCGTCCGCCGTTTGCGTTATGAAAAGCTTGACATCGTTTATTTGAAAAGAATGGTCATAAAAGATTCTCCACGCATTATGCCGCTGGCGGGATCCGACCTCGGATGAGTTCTTTAAGAGCTTCTATCCTATCCACGTTGCCTAGTTGTTTTGGTTATACAAGAGCTAACTGAGTAATTATACATCCTGTTTATGCCCGTCGATTCTGTACGGGTGAGTGATAAGACACTCTATACTTCTTGTATATTGGAATATTTTGGAGCATTTTGGACATTGATTCCAACACTATTGATCCTTAGGAGGATTTCTATATGCATCCATGAGAGGATTGGCATAGGCAGAGGTCAATATCGTGATGTCTACTAATATTTTTGTTGTTGGTACAGATGTTGAGGTGGTCCATTTTACTTTGAATTGATGCGTACCTTTTCATTTTCTTGCACGTGTAAGTAAGGTGATCCCCATTATATTGTTGATGTCTCATAAGATGTTTTGGTCTCTGGCCATATGGAATGTTACATTGCTCTTTTGCTTGTTCCATCTAAAGCTTCTTGGCTACCATATCTACAAGCTCTTCCATCAAAGATTTTGTTGATATATTTAGGTAGTGATGTATGTGAACACACTAGGACTGTCGAGGCACTTTTTTCCCACTTTAGGAGGTTTCTTTCCCCCAGCTTGTATATATGCCTGTAGCCCTAACGGGTTACTTATCTTTGTACATTCTAGTTGTAATACATTCAGTATTGTGTGTTGTGCTCCAAGCTTCTCCTTCTTCCTTGTGCTGTTTGTGTGCTTTCGCAAACGTCTAACTCCAACAGATTTCAATGAACTAGGGGAGGTGAATGCTTCAGTCTTTGAATTAGATGGTGAAATCTTGACCTATAGAGCTAAATTTTCCTTTAAGTCCATGCACTCTATGATAGATACGTTTTAGGTATCAAGCCTTTGAATGTATACTAATGTGCATAATTTTTTGTTAGTAAATCCCTTTACCAATAGAGAGATGAGCTTTTTCTCTAGTGGAATTTTTCCAGGTAGACATCTATTGACATATTACTAAAAGTGCATTGTTGCTACTCATAGAGATTCATGACTTGCTTCTTGAAGATATATATTAAAGAAAGGTTAATCATGCTTGACTCCTCTTTTTCAAAACACCATGATGAAATCTTATACAAAAACTTCCAAGTTTGTAATTCGTGTTTCTAGATAGAAATCATGGTTTCAACTTCTAAATTTAGGGTAAACATTTTTCTCAAATAGAGAAAGGTTTTGTGGTGTGCCTACAATTAATGAGATGTATTCATATGTTAAGAAAAGGTTGAATCAATTCAAGTGAATAGAGCAATCCAAGAACTTCTGATGAGTCTAACTGCTTTATCATTATGATGTGCTTCTTCCCTCAAATTCTTTACCTTGATCTTTTTTCCTTTAAGCTATAATACACGGCCTATATAAATTATTATTATTTTTTTAAAGGACATGACCAATTGAAGTGAATAGAGAAATTAGAGACCTTTTGATGGCCCTATTTGCTTGAATTGGTCATGCCTTGTATCCAAGAACAATTCAAGTGATTAGGGCGACGAGAGAATCTCTGATGGCCCTTATTGGTTGAATATTTCCTCTTTTGTAGCTCCTCCAAATGTTTGCATTTTGAAATATTTTTACGCTCAAATGATATATCTAGACTTATCCATCATTGCAATGGAGAAACACTTCATCTCTATCTTTATCCTTCATCTTTATCTATCTAGATAGATTAGTTTTTAACAATTATTTTCTCAAAGAAAGACTTTGAAAATAGAAACTTACCAAGATCAATTATGTACAGAATAAGAAGCCACTATGAACTTGAACAACACAATCATTGAATACCCATAAATAAAAATAAGAGAAAATATATCACATTTTGTTTCTCTATTTTCATTGAACATGAAATATTATCATTTTTTGTGGAAAAAGAAAGGTCAAGTGTGATTGTTACATTCTCGAAGGTTGGAGCTTGATCACTTAAGGTGGCAAGTAAGTAATGCAAGATAATGTTTTCTCTAATCTAATGTTTACCATTGCATCATCAATTGAGAATCTAAATTATAGTGGAGCCTCATCAAGGTACTCTAGAAACTCTCTAACATTTTTGAGTTTCCAATTTCTAGTGACTATTATTTTCGTAGGTTGAAAATATGGATGCATCAATAATTCTAATTCAAATTGTGGATAGTTCTCTTCTGAATCCAATAGTATCTAATCTCCAAGCTTTTTCTTCCACCTTCTATATTCATATCTTAACAATAGAGATTCTCATGATATTTGATATGAAATTGAAGGAATTTGGGAACAAGTTTACATAAAATGATGTCACCTAGTTTTGAACTTCTTTGCTATCCCATTCCATACCTAAAACATCCCCAATCTCTAAAATTAAAAACTCAACCACATTGTTTTTTTCTATAATAACATGTTCTTAAAACATGCCACAAAAAGATGAAGAGGAATAAACATTGAATCTTATCCTTCGAGATATTTGGGTTGGTGACATTGCCCTTTGAATGTCATCTTTCATCTTGCACAAAAAACTTGGAACTTTCCATTGATCAAGAGACTCCTAGTTGAATGAGGAAAGTCCAAGAGCATAGATGTACAAGATCTCCATATCCATTCCTCCTTGATGGTATCTAATATTCTACAAAATAGACAAATAATTGCATGCTATTGAAAATAGTAATAGATTTGTCTCTATATTACTTGTGCATAGTCCTTATGAAAAACTTTGAATGTTCTTGTTAAACATTCATTAGGTTGCCAGTCTTGAGCATTAGAAGGAAAATATCTTTAATACAAAAACATATATCTTGAAAAAAAAAACACTAAAGATGTTTAAAAGAGCTTAATTTTCAAACTTCACTTACAATACAATGGAAAATGTAGATAATTGTTTAGCACCTGATCCTTAGCACTGTACACATGTTGAACTCTTGCAAATCAGCCATATCTTCTTAATTCAAAACCAATAATATGACCTTCCCAATGATTCTTTGTGTCATCTCTTTTAGCTTGCTTCACTTTATGGGCATCTATGCAACCATGAAGCATAGTCACACCATTATTTACCTACACGGAAAGAGCTTAGCATTAGGAATCTTCTCTACTTCTGTAAACCTAACATGAGGCTAGATGGTTGGAACGATGATGAGAAGAAGAAGTCATTTGAATACTTAGAGAATAGAGAATGTTCAAAGCCGAAAATGGAGACTCACAAAGTTTGTCAGTATTTACAAACAAAAAATTGTGATGCACACGTGGAAAAATGAGACTCACAAACTCTTGATTTGATGTATCAAGAATGACCAAAAAATCATAGAATTTTGTGAAATTGAACATCTTTCATATCTTCAAATAAGTTTTTTTCTTAAAATTTTAAAGATTTGCATTGTGTAGTATGCAAAAATATTCAATTCTATATGAAAAAAAATATTACATGGAATACAAGAAATATGTCGCCTTAGTAGCATTTTTAGAGCATATATACTAAAAAGAAGCCTCTCTTCCTAAAATTAAAAGACACCAGAATGATGTATTTTTGTACACATAGAAACACTCTATTTTTCCATTTTCTCAATCCTTCATTAGTAAATGGGCCCTTTTTGACCATCTTTTTCTCTAATGTTCATGAGCTTTTATGCATGTCTATGGCACATACATGCACACAGACATATACACCATAGATACACATATGTATACGTGCATGAGAACACACACAAACACACACCCCCACATAGATAAATACTTGCACACATACACATGCAAAAAAAGACTTATAAACACATACATATAGCTACACACACATAGATGCACACGCACACATACACATATATAGAAACACACACATACACACATATATGCATATAAAAGCATACATATAAAAATAGAACATACAAAACACACAAATACACATCCACAAGACATACACAACACAACACATACACACATGTACATACGCAACACACATCTCATATAGGCAAACATACATCCATACATATCACACAACACACATATATTCATGCATATACATATACACAAAACACATACACATACACACAACACATAAAGATACACATACACACACATGCATGCACAAAAATACAAACACATACATCCATACATGCATAGATAAATACACAAACATACACACTGCACATATGCATACACATCACATATGCACATACACAATACACACACACACATACACACACAAATATAAATAACACACACACATCATATACATATATACATGCATACATGCATACACATACACAAATGCATGTAAACACATATACAACACATATACACACATAACTTCATACTTAAGAACATGTATTGATACACATATATCTGATCACAAACACATACAAAAAGACATAAATACACATTTATACATTTACAAAGGCATAGATGCACACAGACATAGATAAACATACAAACATATACACACATTATACACTAACACACACATATATATGCATATATGTGTGCACATATACACACATGCACACACACACATATGCGTATACATGTACACAATAGGCACAAAAACATAGATAACATGCACACACAAATAGATACATACACAAAACATACCCACATAACACACATACATAGCACACATACATAGCACACACATCACATATACATGCATGTACACATATATACACACAACACATAGACATGTACACACATGCATATAAGCACATATACACAAAACATATACACACACATGCATAACCAGCCACAAACACATACTCATATACACTCGTACATGAATGCATGCACATAGAAACATATGCAAGTCACATACACGTGCATGAACATTGCACACACAACCACACATATATGCATGTGTACATATATATGCATGTGTACATATATATGCATGTGTGTGAGTGTATTTATATATAAATATTGCATGCGAATCCATAATTTTATTCTTTTAAAGTAGTGATAGGATAGAGGAGATATTGAGCATAAAACAAAGTTTTCTATCATAAAGAGCCCTTGAGGAAAATCCTTCAACCTAACTTATTGTATTGGTAATGGAAGATTACGTTCATTCCACTAACACGAATCTTGACCACTTTATTGAGATGATTGGGTCCATTGGTAGGCCTCGTCAAATATGGTAAGGCTTATAAATTGACCCACATGTAAGAGGAAGTCAACCTTCAACGCACGTGTAAGGTTTTTCAAAATAATTTACTAATTTTAATGACATATAAATATAAATGTTTTAAACTTTGTCCATCTGGTTATCCATTGGAAGCATTTGCTTATAGTTTACAGTTATGCAAGATGGCTTTATATTATAAACCATGATGATTTAGATTTTACGCGTCACATGAGAGACCTGTGCAGTTCATATCTTAGATTATTTGATTTAAAATGGAAGTAAATACAAATTTATTTAAAATTTTAAAATATAATTTTTCCTTTCATTTACATGATTATTTTTCTTCAATGCAGTGAATTTAGTGATAAGGATAAGACATATGTATTTAGTTCTTCAGACTAGGATTTGTGTACTCGCTAGAGTGAGAAATCGTGGCCAAAAGAAATGTAAGAGCTTATGGCACAAATTTATGATAATGCACGATAAATATATCTTTTATTTTTTATGTGTATATGTATAAATGTATAGATATATAAATATGAAAATGTATGAATGTATGTATGTATATATATATATATATGTGTGTGTGTGTGTGTGTGTGTGTACCTGTATACTACATCACATAAGACATCAACTATGGGGTTCCTCCAATCTGGTGTTATAGGCACTTAATATAGCATCAAATGTTAAGTTGGTGGTCTCTCGATGCAAAAATTGGCAAGTGATAGCCCACAACATAAAATTCCAAATGCAATAATAACATCACTATTTGAGATCATGGACTGTACATCTGTCATCAAAAAATTTGAAAACCAAGTCAACCTTGGCTAATGCCAAAACTGAGAAAAGATTTTTATTGATCCTTGATATAAACAAAGCATGTGACAATGTAAAAGAACTATCATGAGCAATAGTCAGAATGATCTTACCAACTCCCATTACAAGATAAGAGGAGTTATTGGTGCATGTGGCAATATTCCTTTAGGGGCATGCTGAAGTGAATTGAGGAATTATGCTCCGAGGTAATATGTATGGTTGCCCCACTATCAAAGTAGCAAATATTTGAGTCTACTCCAAACATACATTGCTCATGAGAAGATGGGTCAAAAGTGCAAATACTAGTAAATGCCCATTCTTCATTCAGAACAAGATTACTAGACTTTGTTTTAGGTATGGAGGGCTCTACAACAACCACTCCAACCTCTTTTTTCTTTTCCTCTTTAGCAACTAATTTTGGACAACTCTTTAAGACATGATTCTTTCATTTAAAGTATTTGCAAAACATTTTTTGCTTTTTTTATTTCTTCTCATCTTTGTCTTCCTTTTTAGACTGTAGCAGATTTTTGCTTACTAGTAGATGAGCCTCATTTACCTTTGCCCTTATGACTAGCTACGAAAGATTGATCTTCAACATGCATAATGGACCTCTTTTGCCTAGTCTGATCTTCTTGCAATCAAATAGAGACTAAATCCTCAAATGTTAAGGCATTTAGATTTCCTTTGATCATGAATTGAAGAGTAGAAGCAAAACTCTAATATGAATCCAAAAGACTATTTAGAACAATCTGCACAAGTAAACTGTCTAGCAAGACTTTATCAAAATAAATCAATTGCTCCTTTAAATCTTTGATCTTTCTCAAAAAACTATCCATGGAATCTCCTTCATTCATGCACTCAATCTCCAACTATTTTCGGAGATAAGAAACACGAGTCTCATTTCTTGCCTGGTATAAGCTTGTAACTCTATCCCAAGCTTCCTTAGCTATTTTGCAAGAGCGAATATGAGGGATAATGGCATGTTTGATAGACAGAGCTATCAATGCATTTCTTGAGCATCTCTGCCATCCCAATGAAGTTGCTCTACAGTAGCTAGAACAAGAACCGTAGCACGAACAAGAGGAATTTGAAGATCACCATCTTCAACACCATCTCCATCACCTCCCATAACTCTATTTGCAAATGTAATAGAATATTTTTCAACACCCTTGACAATATTCCATAGTACTTTTGTAATCAATACATGATGCATCATATATGCCCATATTGGATAATTAATACCATCCAATCTATCCTCAACAACAACATATAGAATACATCACTACTTTCAGCCATGGTGACTCACTAAAATACCTTGATGCAAAAAAATGTCTGTATCTCAAAAAGTTGAAAAGAACTACTATCGAGCTCTCTTATATCTATAGCAGACTTTGAGCCACTTGTACTAGTGAACAAAAAACTCTACATATGTTTGGCACAAAGGGACAAATTTGCCTACACATGTGCTATGATACTACAGTTGGAGGCCCAAACAAGCTCAAATTGCAATTTCCATACTAGAGAATAAGGATGTTTTGAGCTCCTAATTACCTTGAGTATGGTCACCAATATTCGTGTGATTCTTAGACTCTTACTAGAGAGGTGTAGATGATGCCCTAGATGAAGAAATGACTTGCTTTGATACCAATTGTTGGAGTCAAGGGTCTATGGAAGCACGTGAACAACACAAGGAAGAAGAAGAAGCTTGAGCACAAACCATAATACTAAATGTATTTCTAAGAGAGTCACCCATTAGGGTTATGGGCATATATACAATCCGGGGGAAAAAAACCTCATAAAGAGGGAAGAAAATGCCCCGACTATCCTAGATTGTTCACACACATCACTACCAACATATATCAAGAAAAGGTACACTTCTTGGCCACATTCTTACTCTAGGTTGCATTATTCCTTATTCGACAATTCATTTATTCGTGAATAATTACTGAATTTTATGGCAAACCCTTATTATTCAACCGAATTATTCATTGCCACATTAGCTTATTCGGACAGGAGCAAATACCTCTTGCATAGTAATTTGGTGGTTTTTCAATCCAAAGCACTTTCAATCAAAAAGCTTTTCAATCAAAAACTATTTTGATAAAAAAGGTATCAATCGAATACTTGTTCAATCCAAAATAATTTGGTCAAATATTGTTTTATAAAAAAATTGGCTTAGAGTTATTTTTCAAAAGAGTTACTTTTGTTTTATGAACTTACAGTTTTGTACAAAGAACAAGGTATAATCTCTTGTTAGAAATATTTAGTTTTTTAGTATTAAGACAATAAAGAAAAATATTTTTGTTTGTGAGTTAAACATGATTGTGATTGTTTAACTCAACATTGATTCTTACTTCACAATAGTATATGTATGTGTCTGTATGATTTTGAGTACAACTGTATTGTGATTGTTTGAGTCAATATTGATTCTTATTTCACAATAGTATGTGTATGTGTATGTGCATGTATGTCATATGATTGTGAGTGATAATCTAATGTGATTGTGCATACGCATGTGTATGTATGTGTATGTATGTGTATGATTGTGCTAGGAAAACCAATGGATTTGTTGGAAAAGGTTTTATCTTCTTTTTTATAATTCAAGGGTTGAGAAGATGCTAATAAGTGAACTAGAACTTTCTAGGTCTCTAGATGGCTTTGTCTTGTAGAATTATTAGCACCTTCTCAGATCCTTGAATTGTAAGGGGATCCAACAAAGTATTATATGATAGAATGTGTATGTGCATTTGAGTGTATAATTGTGAATGAAAATCTATTGTGATTTTTTGACTCAACATTGATTCTTATTCACAATAGTATATGTAAGTGTATGTGCATATGATTGAGAATTTAAAATCTATTGTGGTTATCTGACTTAACATTGATTATTACTTCACAGTAAGTGTTTGTGCATATGATTGAGAATTCAAAATCTATTGTGATTGTCTCACTTAACATTGATTCTTACTTCACAATAGTATGTGTGTGTATGATTGAGTATTAAACTACTATGGTTGCTTGATTCAAAAATGATTTTTGTTTAACTGTATGTGTGTGTATGATTGAGAAATAAAATCTATTGTAATTATTTGAATCAACATGGAATATGACTTCACAATAGTATTTGTAATTGTATGTGTGTATGATTAATGAGAATTAGAATCTATTGTAATTATCTGAATCAACATTGATTCTTACTTCAGAATAGAATGTGTAATTGTATGTGTGTGTATGATTGAGAATTAAAATCTATTATGATTTTCTGACTCAACATTGATTCTTATTTCACAATAGTATGTGTGTATGATTGAGATCTTTAACATATAGAAAATGTAAATACATAAACTAATAGATGGAAAAACTTTAAGAGAGATTCAAAGTAGTTTGTATATATTTTAAGATATATTTGGTGGAATGTATATCTTATTTGATATTGATTTATGTTCTTTGTAGATATAAAGTCTTCATAAAGCAAGCACTATGGGAAAGGGAAGAGATTGGTGATATGTGATTATTCATCAAGAGGGTGAAATAGTCTCCACAATACAATGCAAATATTGTGGACATCATTATGTAGGAAATGCAACTGTGATAAAAGAGAATCCTTTTAGTGCAGGTAATAATGTGGCAAGATGCTCTAATCTAGATAGTGATATATGGGTACAGTTTGCAAGTTATGCAAATAAATGTAAATCTCAAGGTATCACATCAAAAAGATTTAAAAGGATGAGCAGTTCATAACACTTTTGAAGTAGTTTAGGCACAAAGCAAGACAAAGTAGATGCATGAATGACAACTGAGGATCCTTATGATATTTCTACTCAATAATCTCAAACTATTTTCGAGAATAATCAAGGTACATGTACTTCGTTTTCTCCAACTATGTCAAACAACAGTGTACCCCAGTGAATGTAGTGAAAATGGTGGACCTAATAATTTGTCACCATGCTTTCTATGTACTAAATCATAGAATACAATACCTATAGCTTTTGAAAAGAAATATTGTCTGGAGATTCATCTTAAATGGACTCAAGCGTTTTTAGCATGTGGAATTTCTTTTAATGTTATTTGTAATCCTATTTTGAAATATTCCTTGATTTCAACTACACAGAAAGGATTCACCATTCTCGATTACAATCAAATGCGAACAGAGTATGTAGATAAAGTGAAGAAAAGTACTGAAGCTATTTTAAAGTGAACAGTGCTTGATTATGAACCCATGTATGGATGCACAATAGCATGGATGGATGAACAAGTTGTTAGAAGAATCCATTGGTTAATGTCATGGTTATATATCCAAAAGGAAGCATGTTTTTGGAAGCTGTTGATACTTCTCTTAAAGAGAAAATTTCAGCTTTTCTTGTAACGATATATGAACATGCTATATCACGCATGGGTGGTCCGAAGAATGTGAATGCGATAGTAAGTGATAATGCATCTAATTTTTGAAGTGTTGGAATTGCAATTCAAAACAAGTATGAAGGCATTACTTGGGTTCTCTGCATAACTCATACACTAAATCTATTATTGAAAGATATGGACTGATTATCTTTCATTAAACAAAGTTTATGAGATGAAAATCATGTGGTCAAATTTATGAGAGAGCATCAATTTTCATATTTTCTCTTTTGTTTAAAATCTCCCAATAAATCACTTCTTATCGTTTGTGCTACATGATTTGCAACTGCATATATTATGCTCAATGGATTAGTGGAAGTCAAGCAACTCTTGTAGAAATGATTGTTGATTGACATGTAAGGCACGGCCAAAGAAGTATCCTTCTCATTGAGTTGTGACTTTGAAGTGTATATTATCTCTAATATAGTCACAAATTGTTTGGCATATTCTTGAAAAAATGATATGTATCACTAAACCTTTTGTGGAACTTTTATGAATTGTTGATACTAATAAGATTGTGATAGGAAAAGTTTATTGGATTATATAAAAAATTATTCAAAAAGTTAAAGACTTTAATCAATTTTCATTACGAGAAAAAACATAGATTGTATCATTAGTAGAGAAAAGATGGATGCAAATGCATACTCATTTACATGAAACAACATTCATCTTGGATCCAACATTTTAACTCAATGGTCAAGCATCAAACAAATAATTCATTGAAATTTCAAAACCACATGTAAGTTATTACTTCCAGGTATAGATGGTCGAGATGTGTTCCACTAGAGAGTAGCTTATGTAATTCGAGAACAATGTTTTGGAGATTTATGGCACATTGAAGCGATTCAAAAGCATCCACCTCATATATGTTGGAAATATTATAGAGGTGAATCAATGGAGTTTCAACATATAGCTATGAGAGTGCTTTTAGTAACAAGTGCTAGTTGTGAATGTAATTGGAGTGCATATGATTTTCTTCATTCAAAATGAAGAAATATCTTAAGTGTGTCACATGCCAATGAGTTGGTATACACTTTTTGTAATATGCATTTGTTACATGCTCCAACCAAGATAGTTTCTACAGTAGCACAACAAATTTTTTGAGAATTTCAAACTCATTAAAGTTTAACAAATGATTCATGGAGTGATCACAATTTAGATATAGATCACAACAATGGTTTAGACATGGAAGAAATAGATAACATGGTACTTGCAATAAATGATGATATTCAAAATAAATAAAATGATGTACTTTGAATACTTTGGTTCGATTCAATTGTAAAAACAATCTCTTTATAATATAGTGATGTCTTTGATTACAAAAGGAGGGATGTCTATTCAATGTTTTTTTTATTGAATAATTCATCGATATTGAACCGATCAAAAGATGATGATGATGCCTCTAAAAGTCTTCCATATCTATTCTCATATGCATCCAGAGATATTTGTAAATTTTTTACTTGATTTTCTAAATCATGAATACTCTTTTGTTGATCATCAATTTTTCTTGGTATCCAAGAATGAGTAATCCTTCATTGTATAATTCTACTCCCTCTGATGATAAATAATGGATAATATTTTGTTCTTTAGGTAGTAGAATGTAGGACCGCTTTCAAGGAATAGGGCCTTCATTTCCTTGATTACAAAATTCTACCTCATTTTGAGGATGACCCAAACCTATACCTACATTCTTCAGCGATCATCCTAATGTACATGTCGATAAACAATATCTTATAAAAAAACATTTTGAATGAAATATGGTGCTATTTGATTATTATTTGGTAATGATCTCTAAACTTGCACAAAGCATCAAAGTAGACTTTTTGCTAATCCTTTATGTTTTAAGTTAGAAGGCGTTAATGGTGCTGTTTATTTCACCCTTCATGTAACTCAAAAGATAACATCATGAAGAAAATGATTTGGACATAGATTTTTTACTTCTTTCATTGAAAATGGTTCCTCTTATAGTCCCTCTTGCTCGAAATCTTGGTGGAATAAAAATGCTAATTTGGATTGCGCAAATTGAGCATTATGCTCAGAGAAAATTCTTTGAGATTTAGCATGATCAAGGTCATTATTCACATCTAGCATTCTTGCCAAGTTTTACTTTCAAATATGCAAAACAGAAACAATGATTTTATCTTAGAAGAATCTGTATAATCTTATTCATAAAAATAAAATCATTAAAATGATACCATATCATTTAATCCACATAATTCAAATGAATCCATATCATTCAATCCACATAATTCAAATGATACCACTTCATTTATCCACATAGTTCAAAGATATTACTTCATATAATCAACATAATTCAAATGAATCCACATAATTCAAATGATATCACTTCATTTAATCCACTTAACTCAAATGATACCACTTCATTTAATCCACATAGTTCAAATGATACCACTTCATTAAATCCACATAATGCAAATGAATCCACATCATTTAATCCACATAATTCAAATGATACCACTTCATTTAATCTACATAATTCAAATGATACCACTTCCTTTAATCTACTTAACCCAAATGAATCAACATATTTAATCCACATAATTCAAATGATACCACTTCATTTAATCCACATAATTCAAATGATACCACTTCATTTAATCCACTTAAATAAAATGAATCCACATTATTCGAATGTTACCACTTCTTCAAGACAAATACCTGAGGGAAATGAATGAAGTGAAGGGAGGATCATTAGTTTTGGTGCACTAGATCCCACTAGTACTAGCTAAGCTGGAACCTAACTAGGCTTGAACTTAAAAAGTAGTGAAGGTACTACCCTAAGGAGCAACACAATTGGAAGACTTGAAGGATGAGAGTATGCCCCTATTTAACATTTATAGGGTGAAGACCTACTTCAATTGATGCAAGCGTGGCCAATGATATATCCACTATATATACCGTGACTCCATTTAATTTATGTATTGTAGTTCATTTCTTTCATAATGAGGAATCTACTTGTAAAAAATTAAAAAGGAAGCCTCTACCGAGACGGTGCAATAGCACTATGATGTGTTATTGACTATTTCCAAACATAATGACTCACCAAACATTCACCCAACATGGCACTCCAAAATAAGATGCCTTGATATGAGTCACCCAATTATATGCATAATCCAAATCATCTTTGCTTGGAGCCAAAACAAGATGTCCATTCCCCCTATTTTTGCTTGGATCTTGGAGGCCAAATACGAAGGTTCCCACTTGCCCCATTGGCTATCTCATGAAAAAACAATAGCTTCCTTGTATATCTCATAAGGAGAACATAAGTGGAAGCTCCTCTGAAGAATAACAATGGCATAATGGACATTAACATGAAACTCTTGCTTTTCATCATCATCTTCCTTCTACTTCGAGAAGGGCTAGATAGAATTGTGGTAGAAGTATTAACTCCATATTCTTTTTGGCTAGGGGAATTACCAGCCACATCATCAAGTATGAAAGAGGAGTATGAGACACCCTTGTTTTCCACTTGCTTCCTTTTGGATGGACCTAAAAACAAGGCAACATGGCTGCTTTTTTCTTCTTGCACTTTCAATGATAAAGGAGGGCGACCTTATTTCATGCAATTAAGGTGACTAGGATACAATGTAGGTGGCCTTCCTTCTCGTGCACTTCCAATATTTAGGCAACCCATTTTTTGTGCACTCCTCACACATGTTCTCATGTCTAGCTGCAAGGCGATTTTGGAACTCTCATATGCACACTTCCTCTTGACATGGGGCGACTCCACCTCCAAAAAAACAAGGAAAACTCAAGTCCCAAACTCCTTCGAAGTAAGCATAGAGGCCAAAATTGGGGCAGCTCTAGCCCGATATCACCAATTGGAGGTAACTTCTTGTGGATGACCCCCCATGATTTAGGGCAACCTCACATATCAAAGGCGACCTCATATGTCAAAGGTGACCTCCATTATTTCTTCAATGTAATAGACCAAGGCAATTTACCTACCTTCTTTGCATAATCAGAGTGGCAACCCCATTTGGGCAACCCTTGGGTGACACCACCACCTCTAATGTACATCATTGGGCGACCATTTTGAGCTTGTGCACTCTAGGAACCAAGGGTACATGACTTCACTAAATATTGCATTACTCCTCAATCAAGGTGACTTACATGAATAAGCACACATAAGGATACTCCTGAATATGGGTGACCCTACGCTCTTGTGCAACCCACTCTTGATAGAAGATGACTTAATGTGGCATGACTTCCAAAATAGCATGACCCCAACTCCCATTTGTGGCATTGATGCACAAATGAGGCGACAATGTGACCATTCAAATATGGGATTTTGACATGACACGTGGTAATTGTGATTTTTTTCATTAAGACCTTGTGATTTTTTTTTTCATTCTTATTCTTTTCATTTGCAAAGTTTCTCTCTTTGCATACGCATGTAGAGGACTTATGTGTCTATGTGGATGACATTATCATTAAAGGGAATGATGCCAATGGCATGAGGCAAGTTAAAGCTCAACTAATGGAAGAGTTTAAAATAAGTGATCTTGGTTTGTTAACATACTTTCTTGGTCTATAACTTGTGTATATAGATTTTGGTGTGTTTATTACTCAAAGAAAGTATATCCATGATATGTTGGTGAAATTCGAGATGAAAAACACCAAAATTGTAGGTACACCCATGGAACTCAATCATAAGCTTAGTTCTCAAAGAGAACTTCTTGAGAATGTTACACGTTACCAAAAACTTGTTGGAAGTCTCAACTATGCAACCCTAACAAGAGTAGACATTGCTTATGGAGTAAGTACATAAAGCCAGTTTATGCATGCACCAAGAAAGCCTCACATGGAAGCTGCCAGGAGGGTGCTAAAGTATCTAAAGGGTACCATAAATCAAGGTTTATTTTACCCATTCACTTCTAATTTAGACATAAAGATATACTCTGATGCAAATTTGGGTGGCTCCAAGCATGATAGGAGGAGCACCTCAGGATACTTGTCTTTTGCAGGTTCAAAGCTTATATCATGGTCATCCAAGAAGCAACCAATTGTGGCATTTTCATCTACAGAGGCAAAATATAGAGATTTAGCAAATGCAACTCAAGAAGCTATGTGACTCAAGCAACTCTACATAAATTTAGGGTTACATTCTTACACTCCAATAATTTTTGGAGACAACACTAGCTCACTTCATTTAGCTACTAATCCTATATATCATGCAAGGACTCAACACATTGAAGTGCACTATCATTATGAAAGGGAGAAATTGCTTAGCAAGGACATTCAATTTTCCTATGTATCAGCTCATTTACAATGTGCAGATATACTCACAAAATCTTGGGATGGAACAAAGATAAGCAAGTTCAAATTGATGATTGGTTTGTAGGAGATCAAGGAGGAATGAAGAACAAGCATGTTAGGCTTGAGGGGGAGTTGTTGGGTCAAGAGAATCCAAGCCCACATACTTTGATGATTAGCATATTTCTCATGGAGGCTCATATGACCAATCCCTTGTAAAATTACTTAAATTTACCTTTGTAAAAGAAACTTACTTCCATGAGGAGTTAGGAAGCATCAAATATTGTTTCATTTGGTAGTTGAATGATGAGAGAATATATACTATAGTCTAGGATTTATTTTTAGGTGAACTTTTGAATTTGAATTCAAAAGATTGCCTCTAAATTCAGCTATAAAACTAGATAAAAAATACACGCATGTATATGCCTCAACTAAGAGATCAATTGAGAGGGATACATTGTGATTTAAGAGCTCACTCCATAGCTCAATCACATTCCTCACATTATGCAATATGTTATTGCAAATGACATTGTATTTCTATGTGATATAGTACATACATTTTGATTATATCTATACTTCACTTCTCTACCATGACTACATCAGTATAGTGGTGTTCTTAGAGCTTGTTCTGAGTGTATGATTGATCCCTTCTTGTGATTCAAAGCATCATAGATTAAGTATATTGTCTAGTTTATAGGTACAAAATCTCATTGTCATTGACTCTGTGAATCATGAGATATATTCACTTCATTACTCTCTGCTTTGTTGACTAATGCATCCCGAAAATGTCGGGCAAGTCTCTACATTCTTATAAACATCGATTGGTGAATTCAAAAATCATGAAACAACTCCTACAACATAGCACAAGTGAGGTCTTGTGATAGTAGCACAATTAAGGCTTCCTTTGTGCTCCCCTATGTTGTGATAGTAGAACATCAATTGGAATTCAAAAATCATGAAACAACTCCTACAACATAGCACAAGTGAGGTCTTGTGATAGTATCGTCTTCAAGAGATTTCCCTTCATCTACATATAACCTAGTGTTAATCTAGAATTCTTTCCAAATTTCTGCTTTGATCCATTTGATATATGCATCATCACTTCTTGTTATAATCAAGTCATTCGATATAGCATACATAGAGATTAGTCCTCCATCACTCTTGAGGCATAAGGAGGGATCTACATCACTAGTCTTGTGTTGACACCTGCATAGATACTCCACAAGCCCTAGGGTATTTTTTAAACCATACAATGCTTTCCTAAGTTTACAAACAAAATTTAAATATTTAGGGTTTTCAAAACCTAATGGTTGAGACGTGGACTCTCCCATGCCAATTACCATTCTAAATAGCATTCTTCACATCCAATTGATATACTGGCCTCCTGTTAGATGTGAAAATATGAATAATTTCTCTAACTATGGTCATTGTTACAATTGGTTTGTATGTTTCTACATAGTCAATCCCATATGATAGAGAAAATCCCTTTGCCATAAGCCTTGCTTTGTACTTAGCAATTGAATCAACTCAATTTCTATTGGCATTATATACACACTTGTTGGGAATAGCCTTCATCCCTTCTTGTATTGAAACTAGAATCCATGTGTTGTTATTTTCAAGGGCTTCATATAATCTTTTTCCATAGCTTCTTACCACTCCTTTGTGTCCTTGACCTCTTCATAGGTAGAAGGTTCATGGTGTTTGATAACCCTAAACATGAAATCATAGTTCCTAGCAATATAACTATCATAAACAAACCTTGAGATTGGATGTTTTAGCCTTGTTGACCTTCTTTCTTCTCCCCTTATTTGGGTAAACCTCCCTTTCCATGGTGCTTTTATCTTCTATTTTGATGTTGCTCCCCCTTCTAAAATAGGTTCTTCAAAGTCTTCAACCTCATGTCCATCTTCACCAAGGTCCACCCATCTTTCTTTTCCTATACCTACAAGTTATTTTCCTATTTATCCCTTGGTCCTACAAGAAATCATTAAAGCCATGGGAGAATTCTTCTCCTTCTCCATCTGAACTTAGGGTTTTGATGTAGCAACTTGTCTCCTTCTCAACCTATTCCTTTATCCTTATGAACACATCAAACATATATGATTTTTTCTTTATAGGATACAACAATACCTTATAGGGATCTTTGGTTGGCCTTCACATATCTCTATACACAAGGTCTAACACACCATGTGCTATATATCAACACTTCTTGAAGGGCTCCCTAGTAGACTTGACTATTATGCAAGCTTCTCACATCTCAAGCAACATTTGTAATGAAAAATGTGGTAAACGTCTTACCAAATTCTTCTTCTCCATGTTCTTTAATCATTGAATATTGATGTTAAAACACTATTTGTGCTGAATATATAAGTTGCCTCTCCTCTTGTCTATGTAGGTGATGAACATTGCATTGTTGCTTTGAACCTTTCCAATACAAAGAGTGAACATCTTTTCTACCTTCTTTCCCTTGGTTGTCAACTCATAACCATTCCATGGGTCTTCAATAAAGCATCTTTTGTGGTTAAAACTCACCTGGTATCCACTGTCATTTCTAATTTGGTCTTCTTTATAAATGAAGGAGAATCTGCTTTGCTAGCCACAAGCCCTTGATCCTACAGATATGTAACAAGCCTATGGTTCCAAGCTCTAGGAGCTTGCTTTAGGCCATAGAGTGCTTAACTAAGCTTGAATACAAAACCTGGTTTATCCTTATCTTCATACCCTAGTGGTTGAGCCATCTACACTTCTTCTAAGATCCATCCATTTAGGAATGCATTCTTAACAACTAACTGATATAGGTTCCAGTTCTTGGAAGCAACAATACTTATCAAAACCATAATTGTTGGCATCTTAACCATAAGTGAAAAAGTTTCTTCATATTCCACTCCATGGGTTTGAGCAAACCCCTTTGCCACTAACCTTGCCTTGTATCTATTTATAGAACCATCTAAATTTTTCTTGATTTTATGTATCCACCTGGATCCTATTATTTTCATGCTTGGCTTCTTGGGAACCAAGTATCAAGTATTGTTCTCCTGAAGTGCTTCAACTTCTTCCTCCATGGTTTCTCTCCATTCTTCCTTCTTATTGGCACCATACCTTATTGTTTTTTTACTCTCCCTTTGAGATCTCCTGAGTGCTTGATTGGAAGATGCTCGAATATCTTCCAATTGCTTGAACTTGGTGTTGCCTCTTGACTTCCAAGCTTTGAAGTCAATTTTCTCTTCATCCTCTGAATTGACATCTTGTGGTACTTGTTGATCTTCTTGAGTGAGTTGGAAAGTCACTTTCCAAATCATAAGGTAGCTTGATCTCCCTGCAATCATCCTCAAACCATGAATTATTTTCATCAAACACTATATCCCTAATAACTATAAATTCTTTGTTAGTGGGATTATATAGCCTACAACCCTTCTGGTTTTGGTTAAAGCTAATAAATATACACTTTTCAGCTTTAGGTTCAAGCTTCCCTCTAATCTGTGAGGGTATATGTGCATAAGCTATACACCCAAAGATTTTGCAATGGTCCAAATGAGGGTCTCCTGCCATTCCATGCCTCATAGGGTGTCATTGCATCCAAGAATTTGTTGGAAGTGAGGTAGGCCCTTGGCTCATGTCACAGGTCCATGGTTCCATAGTTCCATTTTGTACAACATTAATTCCAGCAATCTTCAATATTGACAAAACATGAACATACCACAACTTAATCATACAGATGATGAGACAAAGATAGAGAAAGAATAGACGACATGTGTAAGGTGTTACGTAAGCCATCACTTACTCATAGTATCATATATACCAATGTTCAATGTACAATATGGGAGCAAAACTCTCAACCATTCTATGTGATGAGAAATAGATGAATGAGTGATTGTACAATGTAACAAACATATTCAGATGTATGGGCAGTAATCTGAATATACATGAGATGTGTAACCTTATAGGTTATAGAAGAGTGAATATGAGTGACTGAAAGAGGAAAGGATCAGTGTGAAACTGATAGTCAACAAACCCTCATCTAAACTTAGGCTATGGAAGACCCTAAGTCAGATACATGTGTGAAAAGATCACATACTTATAAAGTAGCAAGGAATGCTAACAAGTTTGTTGCCAAAAATCCTCAAACTCATGTGAACACACCTTCTCAAACACCTCATCAAAATATGCATAAAGCATATACGTACTGATTCTCTTGTACCTATGCTGAATAGGACTCCTCCTGATATGAACGCCAGGGCCTCCATAAAATTCAAGTAGTACCTATGTGCATAAAGAGAATATGTACCTGAATACTTAACATAAGATGTGAATCTTATGTTAAACACCATCCAATGTCTTTGAAGTAGCCCGACATCTTCTTGTAGAAGACAATCTTCAACCTGATATCTTCTTGTAGAAGACAATCTTCAAATATGTCTTTGAAGTAGCCCGACATCTTCTTGTAGAAGACAATCTTCAACCTAATATCTTCCTGTAGAAGATAATCTTCAAATACACCATGTAGATGGCCGATCCTCACCATCAAGCTGCTAATGATCAAGTCTTCTTGCCATGAACAAGAGATAACCTCCTCTCCATGAGCTAGAGTGTGAGCACACCCTTCATCTTCTCCAAGAAGAATCATTAAGAAGAACTCCATAGCTGCTCCTCACCATGCTTCTCTTGTTCATGCTATAGACTCTGGACATAATGGACCGATTGGAACATTGTTCTCCAATAATCCCCCCTGCAATGTCATATTGGTACAATCTGAACTATATCTACAAAGAATCTGCAAATTATCACAAGCTTCAAGCTTGTACTCCCGCACTTCAGAACTTGTTCTTAAAAAGTCTTCTTCAAAACTGAATTTGACTTTCCTTCAAAAAACCTGAACTTGCTGAATATGAACCATAATACTTGAGAAAAATATGCAAACTAGATATCCAATAGTGTTCTCATCAAGCAATCATTGCTTGACAGCAAATGTAGCCAGTACTGACTCTACACCTGCTATCTCCTGTGTTCAAAAACCTGAAAACATACACTTTTGCATTTACCTTCCAAAAAGGTTTCTCAACGTACTTCTGCTGCATTATGTAAATACACTAAACAAAATCAGGAACTCAATCCTGGAACGTGTGACTGACAACTCACAACTTAGTGCATTATGAACACTGTTGGTTCATCTTTGACTGTACTGAAGTCAAATCAACTCAACTCAATTGAAATCAACTGAAATATGAGTCAAAAAATCTATGATGTCATCGTGTCTTCATCCTTTAAATCCTTCATACCTCTTTCCTTTAGAACTTGGTATAAACATATATGTGCGTACTTCTGAAATATACCTTTCTGAAATATCAAGCTTCTCTTCAAATAGAACTCTAGAACCTTCTCCTGAACAGGAACATCCTAACAGGAACTTTCTCAAACTCTTCTTCTTCCTTCTTCTTTCAAAGCTGGAACATAAAAAGAACCTGACAAAGGAAATATAGGAATACCTGAAATAGGGATACCTGTAGGTATGACTCTGCATTCTTTTACATATGGCTTGAAAATAAGTCTTCGTGTTTCATCACCCCCTTGGATGATTTAACACTAGTATCCAGTATTCTTCAAATATATCAGACTTTATGAAATGTGGAACGTCTTCCTTCATAAATCTGATGTTCAGTGATCAATACCTGTATCTGGAACAAAAATTCTGAATCCTTTTTATTAGCATTGATCAGATGCCAATAGCTTTCCTTGTCATTCCTCAGCTTTCCAAAATCTAGAATAAGGTTAGCTGATCCTAACATAACAAAATCTTGCTGAAAGATTTATAGGATTCATAACCTTCAGTAACATAACAAGTATCTTCTATCTCTCTGCAACACAAATCTGATAGAACCTGAATCTTTGACTTACTTCTTCCAATGTTAAGAATCTTCACAAACAAAGGATAGACAACTGAATCATAAATACTCAAGATCATACAAGATCTATCCAAGATCAATGATCTCTTCTATGTAGAATCTGTTCTTCATCAAACCTTCATGACTGAATGTTTGATTTATTTACCTGAATGTCTCGAAGTGTCCATGCTTCACATAAAGTTGTAAAACTTCTCTTCAAACAAATCCTTTCCAAGAATCTGTAACTCCTACTTGAAACATAAGTGGACAAACTTCTCACCTTGAGAACTCCAAAAGCTGCAAGTTGATACTTCATAACTTTCATATTTTACCCGGGTGAAATGTGATAGTACTTGCTTAAATTTCTTTTGGCTAACTCCACTTCTTAATCAAGTGATAGGATCTGATGGAACACATTATTTGAATACAAACATGTATCCAAAAAATCAAGACAATCATAGAAAGTAGATTCTTCAACTGACTGGTACATCAACAAGATTCTGAATTTTTTGAAGTTTTTTGAAAATACTGAATATGAGGTAACCTTTTCCAAACATAAAACCTCAACCCAAGTCTTCAACATCTACTACAAAACAACTCTTTTACCTTAAGAGTTAGATAAAGAAGAAATATACTTCTCTGCAACTTGTCATATACCATGTAGCTCTGTATTGACAGTCCAAGAATTTCTCTCAATGCAATTCTTTGTCAAATCTACTAAATCATGACCAAGTGTAATGCAAAACAAGAAACTGCTTCTTCTTTAAACAAGATGTTCTCGTAGACTTATCTTTGGATGTAGAGGATAAAATAGGAAAAGTATATGGAAAATATATGAGAAAAGGAAGCCTTACTTTTCTTTTGGAAATGATGGACTTTCCTTTTCTGCATCTGTCTTCCACCTGATGATGTCAATATTTTCAAACTTCTCTTCCATACCTTTCTTCATCTTGAAGTAGCAAACAGTCTTGACTTCTTCAACTGAACTTTTCTCTTCCTCTAATGCTAAGAGTAAGAGATAAAACAAACATGGTATATAAATGGAAGTGAATATAGAATCATGGTTTATCATCTCCTCTTATCTCTGAATCAAAATTCTGTTTCAAATGTCTGAAATGACTAATTTCACCAATCGTTGTCTGAATGATGAATTACCCTTCTAGAGTTACCTTCTCTAGATCACATTTGTACCTTGATATCCAACCAACTTACAACAGAAAATTGGCTTTAAAAAAAAAACTCATCCCATCTTCAAATTTGTCTTCTTAGATAAGCTTTCTTGCCATGAAAGAGATATCTCAAAACTCTCTAGAAAAACCTCTAGATACCTGTTTTGATGTAGCCTTTAACTTTCAAAAGATGAAAGTGTATAAAAGAACTCCTTGAATTTCTTCAAATCTCTTCATAACTGCTCTTCTAAGATATGACTAGCAAATGATAATTTGATAGTAGAAACTGATACCTGTGATTTGATGTTGATCTGATTTCTTCATCTTCTCTAAACCATTGTTCTTCCTTGAATTTGAAGTAGTCTTCTCTTCATCAAGTCTGGGTCTTCAAACAATACTTTTGTAAAGTATTTGAATACTCTTCCAAAAATATTCGGCTGCTAACAGATCATCAACTTCATACTCCACACTGATGAATACACATGTAACTGAATTGTCTAATTCTCAAATCTTTACTCATCTAGATTAAGTGTGTATGTCAAATGTCAAATGTTAGAAGATGCTTTCAAATCATATGTTGTAAATCTGGAAGTTTGGAAAAAACTGTGAATATGAATGAGCCTTAATGCATTGATGCCAAAGATCTAAAGTTCTGAAACCAAAACCTTAGTGCTCTGATACCAAATGTTGGAACTGAGGTAGGCCCTTGACTCATGTCACAGGTCCATGGTTCCATAGTTCCAATAAATACAACATTAATTCCAGCAATCTTCAATATTGACAAAACATGAACATACCACAACTTAATCATACAGATGATGAGACAAAGATAGAGAAAGAATAGACGACATGTGTAAGGTGTTACGTAAGCCATCACTTACTCATAGTATCATATATACCAATGTTCAATGTACAATGTGGGAGCAAAACTCTCAACCACTCTATGTGATGAGAAATAGATGAATGAGTGATTGTACAATGTAACAAACATATTCAGATGTATGGGCAGTAATATGAATATACATGAGATGTGTAACCTTATAGGTTATAGAAGAGTGAATATGAGTGACTGAAAGAGGAAAGGATCAGTGTGAAACTGATAGTCAACAAACCCTCATCTAAACTTAGGCTATGGAAGACCCTAAGTCAGATACATGTGTGAAAAGATCACATACTCATAAAGTAGCAAGGAATGCTAACAAGTTTGTTGCCGAAAATCCTCAAACTCATGTGAACACACCTTCTCAAACACCTCATCAAAATATGCATAAAGCATATACGTACTGATTCTCTTGTACCTATGCTGAATAGGACTCCTCCTGATATGAACGCCACGGCCTCCATAAATTTAAAGTAGTACCTGTGTGCATAAAGAGAATATGTACATGAATACTTAACATAAGATGTGAATCTTATGTTAAACACCATCCAATGTCTTTGAAGTAGCCCGACATCTTCTTGTAGAAGACAATCTTCAACCTGATATCTTCTTGTAGAAGACAATCTTCAAATATGTCTTTGAAGTAGCCCGACATCTTCTTGTAGAAGACAATCTTCAACCTAATATCTTCGTGTAGAAGATAATCTTCAAATACACCATGTAGATGACCGATCCTCACCATCAAGCTGCTAATGACCAATTCTTCTTGCCATGAACAAGAGATAACCTCCTCTCCATGAGCTAGAGTGTGAGCACACCCTTCATCTTCTCCAAGAAGAATCATTAAGAAGAACTCCATAGCTGCTCCTCAACATGCTTCAAGTTAGCACCATGGCTGCCCCATGTGCTAGAAGAAACAACACCTCTATTGAGGTCCAAGCTCCAAGCTTGTGTTGAATACTAGGTGAAGGATGATTACAATGATCCCAGCTTGTGTTTATATAGTAGAGCTTTGATTGAAAAAAGCTATTTCCAAAAGCAATAAATCTGTGATCGCTATTGATCGTAATTGGGAAAAAACACGTCTGTTAATAGTGATCCGTACGTCACCGGCGTAGTCCGTTCGTGAGTTTCTTAAAGCAAAAGCTATAAAAGTGTTGACCGCGAACGCTGCGGGCGGGGTTTGAACTCGTACCTCATGGATAGGAGGCTTATCACTTAAACAGCACACCCACGCGCTAAGTTGTCAGAGAAACTAGTAACATTAATACTTATTCTGGTTCCGCTTGTCTCCTTGTGTGTACAAGCACTAATAAACAGAGTTGTTCATGCTATAGACTCTAGACATAGTGGACCAATTGGAACATTGTTCTCCAATAGAATTTGGATGGGAGCCTATTAATCAAGTATGTGGTTGTGGAAATAGCCTGTGCCCATAGGTAATAGGGTAGTTTTTTCTCATTCAATATTGACCATGTAGCTTCCACTATTAATATGTTCCTTCTCTCTGCCACTCCATTTAGTTAAGGAGTTTATCTTGTTATTACTTCTCTCTTTATACCTATCTCCTCTAAGAATGAAACAAATTCATATGAAAAATACTCACCACCTCCATCAGATCTGATCCTCTTCAAGCTTCTAGCTTTTTATTTCTCAACCAATGCCAAATACTTTTTGAAACATGTAAATACTTCATCCTTATGCTTCATGAAGTAAAGAATTATCCATCTATAGTAATCATCTATAAATGAAACATAGTACCTTGAACTTGAGATTGATGGATCTTTACTAGGACCCCACACATCAGTGTGTACAAGCTCCAAGTAATCTTTATACATGTACCCCTTTCTGTTGAATGGTTGCCTATGAGCTTTGCCAAATTGGCATCCTCCACATTTGTATATCATGTGTTGCTTGGATACATTTGGAATGCCAAACACACTTTGATCCCATAATATTTGCTTTAGTGTTCTTTCTCCTATATGATCTAGCCTTTTGTGTCATACCTCTAGTTCAGATAGAGTTTGATTTTTTAATTGAAGAGTGCTATGTTTTTGGTGTCTTCAATCTCAAGTGTAAAGTTTCTACCAAATTTCTCACCTTTTGCAATCCTCTTGAAGCCTTCTTGAGGGTCTTCCACATGTGCTCCATGCCTTGTAAATCTGACCTATAAGCCTTTCTCAACAATTTGTCCAATGCTGATTAGGTTTTTTGTTATGGTTGGAACAATATAAAACCTTACTGAAGAGGTTCATGCTACCATCAGAAGCTTTGACATTTCCAATTTTCTTAACAGAGTGTCTAGTGTCATCACCTGTTTGCACTTCATGCTTCCCTTTAGGTTCTTCAAGATCAAATAACAATGCTACATTTCTAGCCACATGATTGGAACAACAAGAATCAATATAAAAAGGATTCTCATCATCTTTAGCTTGCTTGGATATCATTTTCATGATGAGTAGAGAATCCTCTTGGTCTTCTGTGTAGTTGTTATAATCTCTTCTACCTCTAAAACCTCCTTGATAATTATTGTTGTTGTAGCCTTGGTTGTAATTGTAATTGTAATTGCCTCCATTGTTGAATCTGCCTCTGGATTGTCCATATCTCCCTCTATGGAAGCCTCTTCCCCTTTGATTCCTTGTGTTCTTGAAGCATTCTTCTGTGGTATGGTTGTTAAGGCCACAAATGTTGCAAGGTGGAGTGTTCTAGGATCTCCCCTTGCATTGCATTCCTCCTCTAGCCCTTCCTCTAGTACCTCTTCCTCTACCTATGTAGTTAACTTGACTCTTGAGAGGTACTAGCCTCTTCTTCATTCTTTTTGCTTTTACCCTTATCCTTATTCTTCATTCTTTATTCTTATCTATATAAAGGGCAGAAGATTGGTTACCTCTAGAGTTGTCACCGTTCTGTTCAACTTTGTCTAATGGGTGAAGAGTTGCCCCATCAAGGGGTTGAGATCAGGTATTTGCATATCCATATAAAGTTCCATTGTTGTGATGAAGAACCCCCACTTATCATCAACTTTGATGCCATTGATGATCTACCTTGCTATGTGTTCTTCTTCTATCTCCTCTCCAATGCTTGCAAGCTAGTTCGCCACATCCTTCGTCTTGGTTACATAATCATCCACACTTTGCTTTGGTTGCTTTTTTAGCGTTGTAAACTCCATCCATAACTAGTTCTTCCTAGCTCTTGTATTTGATGAGAAATATGATGAGAGTACTTCCCAAGTCTCTTGGGAGGTCTTGCAATTCCTAATGTGAGGCAATAAGAAGTTAGATATTGAGTTTAGTACATAAGACCTGGCAAGGGCATCCTTTGCACACCATGTGGTCAACCTTTCTTGCTCTTCCCTTGTGGGTTGATGTTTGCTCCTGAATGTTGGCATCTATTCATCTCCTGAGATGTAATTATATATACTTCTCCCTTGAAGGTACGCTTACATCCTTAGTGACCATGGTGGGTAATTGCTTTTGTCCAATTTATCAATGAATGATGCAAATCCATTTCCCATCTTGCTTGTTGTTGCTCTGATGTCACTGTTGGAGGAGATGCTGGATAGTCTTCATAGATGAAGTGGTCTTGCTTAAACCTGCTTTACACCAGTCAAGAACAAGTGTTGGAGAGTGTAATGGGCCCCTTTAGCTTTCTAGCTATCATAAATAATCACCTATGGTGTTTGGAACATGATCCACAAATCAATGGAACAAAATAGATAGGTAGGAAATTGATCCAAGGTCATAGACTTGCTATTTTAGTCTCTACACATGTGCAGTATAATGAATAGTGCTCTGGGCATGATACCAATTAGCCTAATTCCTTTTGATGGTGTCTAATTAACTTAAAAAGCTATGAATCATGAGTGATTTCAATTAAAAAAATGAACTACATGATGAGTATGATGTTTAGCAAGTCATACGACTTGCCTGATATTTCGAGATGCATCCGTCAATAGACTAGAGAGTAATGAAGTGAATATATCTCGTGATTCAGAGAAACAATGATAGTGAGATTTTGTAGCTATAAACTAGACAGATAGTGAATCTATGATGCTTTAAATCACAACAAATGATCAATCATACACTAAGAACAAGCTCAGAGAAGATCACTGTACTGATGTAGTCATGGCAGAGAAGTGAAGTATAGATATAATCAAAATTTATGTATTAGATCACATAGAAATACAATGTCATTGGCAATAACCTAATTCACAATGTGAGGAAAGTGATTGAGCTATGGAGTGAGCTCTCAAATCACAATGTATCCCTCTCAATTGATCTCTTAGTCGAGGCATACACATGCGTGTCTTTTTTATCTACTTTTATAGTTGAATCAAAAGTTCACCTAAAAGTAAATCCTAAACTATAGGATATATTCTCTCATCAGACAACTACCAAATGAAACAAGATTTGATGCTTCTTAAATCCTCATGGAAGAAGGGTTCTTTTACAAACGTAAATGTAACTAATTTTACAAGTGATTGATCATATGAGGCTCCATGCGAAATATGCTAATTATCTAACTATGTGGGCTTGGATTCTCTTGCACCAACAATTATTCATTCTCTATGTATTGGTACAGTACCATGTAGTACACATTCAACTTGCATGGCTCAATTCTTTGTGTTTGATTATCGAATTTTGAAAATTTTATTTGGATCACTTAAATAGGATCCTTTCGATCTTAATATGAATTTTCATTATCTTTGGATAATTAGATATTCAAATATGAAGATTTGAATGTGACTGTGTCTACACTCATCTTCTTCCTACAACTCAGGTTGACTCCCCGAGACTTGTTATACCTATTGCTCCTTGTATATGTTGGGTGTGTGTAGAAGTGCGAGAGACACATAAGAAGCACACACAATGAGCACAAACATAGCATGATATAGACAGAAGATTGATAGCTCGAATAGCTCTCTCTATTGATGATGATCAAAACTAAAGTAAGAGCTAAATATTATCCCTAAGTACAAAGAGCCGCCACATATGAGTGAATCATGTATGTGATGTGGAGGAACAAGAAGTTCCTTGCTCAGGGGATAGCCAAGGCCAAAAGTAGAGAGTTCATACGAGGTACATACTCATGATGGCTAGATGAGTAGAGGGACCTTAGAGAGAATTCTAGATGGTGACTAAGAAATGGCTATAAATAGGTTGTGAGGTGAGTCCTAGGTATGTCATTCTCCACTTCTCACATTTGGTATCAGAGCATGAGGGAGAGAGAGACCTTGGGAAAGGAGATGGAGTCTCTTCTCTTGCATGAAGGAAGAAGATTGACTCATGTCAGTTGGCTTTCCAAGGGGAGAATCGAGCAGATTCATCTCAAAAAATATCATGGAAAGAAATAACAAGATTCATCGAGAAAAGGGAAGGTAAAAAATCATGAACCATAGGTGTTGTTGCTTGTGATTACACATTAGAATGAACTTCTTTTTTTTTTATATACAGTAATATGAGAGGTGGCGTGGTGAGGTATCGAACCCATGAACTCTTCAATGGAAGGTGTATGCTTTAGCCACTACCCCACAACGACTTGATGAAAACATATTTATATTACATTTTGTTGTGTGCATTGAAAAAGAGAGAAGGAAAGAGAAAGAGAAGACATAGAGAAAAAGAAGAAGAGAAGGAAGAGGAAAGAGAGATTCATGAGAGAAGAAGAAAGAGAGAGAATGAGAGGAATAGAGAGAGAGAGAGAGCAAGAAAAAAAGGAGAACAAGAAAGAAAGAGATAGAAAAGAAGGAGAGAGAGAGAAAGAAAGAGGAGCAAGAGGAGAGTAGATAAAGAGAGAAGGAAGTAGAAAAAGAAAGATAAGAAGAGAGAAAGAAAAAGAGAGAAAGTAGAAAGAGCGAGAAGAGAAAGAGCAAGAGATAGAGAGAAAGGATGAATGACACATTAGCAAAAAGACATAGAGAGAAATAGATGAAAGCATGTGAAGGAGAAAAGGAAAGGATGAAAGAAGAGAAAGATGGATGAAGAAGGAGATCTTCAGTGAGATAAAGTGAATAGTAGAGAGAGAAGGAAAGGATTAGAAATAGAGAGAAGATTAAAGAAAGAGAAAAAGAAAGATAGGAAGTAAGAGAAAGAGAAAGGTTAGCATACCTACCTTTACTAAAATGGACATAACTCTCTCATACGATGCCCAAATTAGATGATTCCACTTGATATAGAACGTAGACTCTAAGAGCTTTTGATGGGTCCCTTTTGATGAGTCCCTGCATAACTAAAAACCACATGTATAGAGTATTTATTCTTGTGCATACTTCTTCAAAGAGAGATGATACCCACCCACCTAGCTCCATTGTTTTGGCCATAAGTTCCTCATGGAAGCTTGAAATCAAGAAATGCAAATTGCTATAGATTCTAAACTTCAACCTCTTTCTTTTGACTAGTTAGATGTCATATTTTAACCATTGCAAGACATCTCTGCACAAACTTTTAGATGGCTATTGACTGGTGAGAAACTCTTTTTGAGTGAATTGAGTGCCTAATCATGATAATTAAGAGTTATTAATCATATTTAACACCTTCTGGGATAGTAATGAATTTATTAATATATCTTTGCATCATATCTATGCCCTCAAAAACATTCATTTGGATACTTTTTACATCTTAATTTATAAATTTGCATTTTTTTCTCCTCCAATCTTATGAAACTAACATTGGAAATGTGGATCAAAGGTAGTCTTGATATGATTTCGTTTCTACGCATGAAGTTACATTAACTTTTTTTGATTCACAAAAGCATGTAGAGGTCTTGTTTGTGTGTTTTAGAATCTTTTGTAGGTATTGAAGCAAGAACAAAGACATTGTTATGAGGGTGTGTTCCCAAAAACACATATTGGAAAATTTTCTTGTTTGCAAGTTTTTGGAGCTAAGAAAGTGGCTTGCTTACCAGTAAGCTTATGTTTATCATTGTATCATGGTTATTATTTTTTCATGCTTCATTTTTACTGAGGAAATGCTATCAAATTTTTTGTAGCCACATGGTGTTATATGCCATGTGAGAACTAGAGAGATATATGTTGTAAGAGAGAGGAAGTCTTATGTTTGCAACATAAGTAAAAGCATACAAAGTAATTGAAGTAGAGAAGAATATGCATGAGTGGATGCATGCATACATAGATGATATGATTTCTAGAAAGGTGAAGTGCATGATGCATTTTCTGTCTATAAAAGACCATTTTATCTATCACCACGATGAGTTAGGGTGAGCATAAAGTATGTGATAGAAGTACCATGAATAGGCTGATTTTTCCCTCAAGAACAACCAAGATATTTTTTTCTTCCAGTAACTCATGAGTACATGAATAAAACTTCATGGGAGTCTACATACTTGATATAGAATTTTATCCCTAGTTGGCACAAGAGTGATATGCTTATGATCATCCATACAAGTACTAGATGGTTGTATGTGATTGGTTGTGATGAGGTTAATGAATGTGCAAGAAGCACAATGACTAATGACATCCACAGATATTCACTTTCATTGAAAGTGGATACTGTAAAGAATCCATTTTCCACGAGATGATTTGAATTGATGATTCATTTGCATTGATATAGATGATCATTATATGCATGTATATGTCTCCATGTCATAATCCATCCAAGAGAATGAATGAGGATTTCTAGTCATAAGCATTAATGTGTCTCATCATTTTTAGGTTTAAAAGAATAATTGAGCAAATATTTATTGAGGTAGTAGCATCATAGACATTTGGATGCTACTCTTTAAGGGAATGCCCAAATTTATTGAAAGTTGGAGAGCAAGTAGCTCACAAGAATTTCTTTAACGTTTCCAATTCTCAAGTAGTTTCAATACTTTCACCTAGTTCAAATGACCTCTGCACTAGAATTTCTATTGATAGTGGTAAATGTGTGAAACAAGTGACCTAGGCCTATTACAAAGGCAATTTCTCTTCATTTGTAGATCCAAATTGCATCATTTTTTTTTATATAATCTTACAGATGCATGTTGTTCACAATGATTTTCATTGTTTTTGAAGATCATTTGATGGGTCAAAGGATCTCTGCACATGAAGGTGTAGCTTCTAGAATTTATGAAATGACTAAAGGCCATGTCACCTAATGGTGATTGGTTCACTTAGCTCATTTACTCAACTTGGATGATTTTTCTTTCTACCCTTAGCTAAAAATCTCACAATGGTGCTTACAAAATACCAAGATGAGTTGTCTCTCTAGTTATTACATATAAAGAAAAAGTAAAAGTTAGCCTCTATAAATTCTTAAAATATTGCAAGTATAGAGGATTAGTATTTGGTCATTTTCAAAGCCTCAAATGTTCACATACTATGAAATTCATATCAATAAAAGTTGATCATAGTAGCTATTTTCCATTAAAATGTGGAAGAAATTAGACATCAATTGGTAGGTCAAATGACCTAATTTTTCACAGATCAATCTTTCGTGAGGATTTGCCAAAGAGTGGTACATATGTTTGATGAACACATGGTTGTTTCATATTAGAAGCTCCAATTTCAAAACGTTTTCTTCAAGAAGCTTCTACGTATTAGATAGGTAAAATTCAAAGATTCTAGAAGTTAATTTCATAATTAGAAGATAATCTAAATGTGGAGTTGCATTGTTTTTAGGCTCACCTAAGCACAAGTGTAGTAGAGTTAGAATGAAACATTTGAATGTGTATTTGATTGAATTTTAAGGTGCAATTTTGTGAAACCAACCTAGATAGGTTAACCTAGATTTTGCCATAAAGAAAATGAAATTTGGAGTTTCTTTCATTAGTCTAAGGACTTCAAGAAGATGACCCTATACATTTCCAAAGTTGGTCATCTAGTGTTCGACCCTTCCAATGGAATGGTGATAAATCTCTTAGGAAATGTCCAAATCAAGTGATTTTTCAGCCTAATAAAAGCTTGAAAATATCTATATAAGGGTGGAAAATATCACAGCTTCGCAAGAGTAAAAGTAAGTTAAAATTAAACTTTAATCTGTTGCTGTTGAAATTGTTTATGGAGGAGAGGGTGTTGAAAGGAAAAGATTTGAAGAGGTCTACATGGCTCAACCACCAGGATATGAAGACAAAGCCAAAGATGATTATGTATATAAATTGAGGAAGGCACTATATGGGTTAAAGCAAGCTCCAAGAGCTTGGAACCATAGGCTTGTCACATACTTGCAAGACCAAGGTTTTGTTGCAAAGAAGGCACATTCTTTATTGTTTATTAAGAAGACTAATTCAGAAGTTATTTATCTATGTGTTTTATGTGGATGACATTATCATTACAACAAATGATGCCAATGGCATCAAGAAGATCAAAACCCACATGAAGGAGGAGTTCAAGATCAATGATCTTGGATTGCTTACATATTTTCTTCATTTAGAGATTGTTTATATAGATTCTCATGTTTTCATTACTTAGAGAAAATGCATACATGGCATGCTAGTTAAGTTCAAGATTGAAAATCTAAAAATTGTAGGTACACCCATGTTGGTGTAAATTACAAGCCTACACATTTGGCTCAAAGGATGCATTGAAGTCTATACATACATGAAGAAGCATAGGAACATATGCTAGTGGTTAATTACCACTTTACCTCATTGTAAAAGTCAAACTGACTTGGAATCTCTTGTAATCACCTACCAAAAGGATTGGTGGAAAATTAGTTGCTTGATTGAAAGAATATCTCCAAGCATTTAGGAGCTTGATCATAGGGAGCCAAAAGTTTGAATTTGAATTCAAATTTTTAGCCATCTCTTATAAAAATGGATATGAAAAGTCGCGGGGAAGAGTGAGCACTCCCGAGCCTAGCATTACTATTTTTGAGTGTGTGTGAGGTCTACACTCAAGCCCACACCTCTCTACACAATTTGGCAATGAGATTCATGCCAATGGAGTTGTATACAAATGTTCATTAATACATACATTCATATTGTCTATCTCTGAATTCTCTATTAGTCTACTCAAAAGTCTGTCAACTTGTCAAGGGCATATCGCGGTCAATTCTTCACCAAATTCAGTGATTCAAACCTTGTTTGATTCAGCTTAAAGTAATATACATTCTATCAAAGTTTGAAGACATTCTATGCAGCCATTTTGGAGAAATCTGCGTCGAGGTGAACTCTATTCATTTTCTGCTACAATCCTAAGAAGTCAGGGGTATAGCTTAACTTGCTAAATTGACTTCTCTTAGCATAGTTTATCATTTTACATCATTCCACTTGGAATAGGTAGCTTACTAAGCTAATTAGGTACCCCTAAAAGGAATTTTTCCAATTCCTACTCTGCTGGTCATACTGAGCAAAATACTCAACAGGTGTCAAGCCATAAATAGAAGGTTTTCTTGAGTTTGTGACTTCCAAAGTTATCTGTTTTGATTCAATCATTGCACATATCATTTCCAAAGGACATAGGACATTTTATGGTGTCATTCGAAAGCTAAGGAGGTCTAGTTATCAACTCTGAAGCAAAAGAGGGCTGGTACAAAGCATCCATCCATCTATCCCAACAGTGGTATCAGAGCAAACTAAGGTAAAATGGGAGATGGTTTTCCTTCATTTATTGACAAATTGGATAGGAACAACTATCAAGCATGGTCTCTAAGGGTGAAGACCTACTTACAAGGAAGGAGTCTCTATGGGTACATCTCAGGAGATGAGGAATTGCCCTCATTCAAAGCAAGAGGATTACCAACCAAGGAAGAACATGAAAAGCTCAACACATGGTGTGCTAAGGATGCATTGGCAAGGTCTTATTTACTAAACTCTATATCCGATTTTCTTTTGCCACATATTAGAAATTGTAAGACATCCCAAGAGACTTGGGAAACCTTGTCATCATATTTTTCCTCCAACACAAGGGCTAGGAAAAATCAGTTGTGGATTGAATTCACAACACTAAGGAAGCAACCTAAGCAAGTTGTTTCAGAATTTGTGACCAAGATTAAAGATGTAGCAGATGAGTTAGCAAGCATAGGAGAAGAGATTGAAGAAGAACAGATTGTAAGGCAAGTGATCAATGGGATCAAGACTGATGACAAATGGGAAAGCTTCACCACTGCCATGGATCTCTACATGGACATGCACACTCCAGATCTTACAACCCTCATGGGACAATTGTTTACTCATGAAGCAAATCTCAACAAAAATGGAGACACATCCAAAGGTAATAACTCTTCTTCCCTATACACTGATAAGAAGTCTAAAGATAAAGGCAAGAGCAAGAAGGTGGAAGATGAAGGATCAACCTCTCAAGCCAACTATGCAGGGAGAGGTAGATCTTCAAGAGGAAGGGCCAGAGGAGGTAAGCCAGGTAGGGGGAGATCTTATAAATCCTCACCATGCAACATTTGTGGTTTATCAAATCATACTACAGATGAGTGTTTCAGGAATTACAAAAATCAGAGAGGAAGAGGATACCAAAGAGGTGGCCACTCACAGTCAAGAGCTAGATTCAACCATCACCAAGGGTACAACAATAATTACAACAACAACTACAACAATAATTACAATGGCAACTAACAAGGAGGATTCAAATTCAGGAAGGATTACAACAACTATACAGAGGAGCAAGATGACTCTCTTCTAATCATGAAGATGACATCAAAATCAAGTACAAATGATGACCACCTATTCTACATTGACTCAGGATGCTCAAATCATGTGGCTGACAATGTAGCATTACTCTCTGATCTTGAGGAACCAAAAGGTAAGCATCAAGCCCAAACAGGTGATGACACAAAGCATTCTATAATTAAAGTTGGAAATGTTAAGACTTGTGATGGAAATCAGAATTTGTTGAGCAGGGTACTCTATGTACCAACCATTACCAAAAATTTGATGAGTGTTGGTCAGATTGTGGAGAAAGGTTTGCAGGTTAGATTCAACCAATATGGAGCATATGTGGAGGATCCAAGACATGGGTTCAAGAGGATTGCTAAAGGAGAAAAATCAGGTAGACTTTTCACTTTTGAGTTGGAAGATACAAAGAATATTGCACTGTACAGTTATAAAGATCAAACACTTTTAGAGCTTGAGATTTGGCACAAAAGGTTAGGGCACATAGGAGAAAGAACCTTGAAACAAATGTGCAGGGACCAATGTGTGCTTGGGATACCTAATGTGTCCAAGCATCATATGATTTATAAGTGTGGTGCTTGTCAATTTGGGAAGTCTCACAGGTTACCCTTCTCAAAGAAAGGATACATGCATGAAGACTACCTAGAGCTTGTACACACAGATGTATGGGGACCAAGCAAAGACCCCTCAGTCTCAGGATCAAGGTACTATGTGTCTTTCATTGATGATTATAGCAGATGGACTGTATTATACTTCATGAAGCACAAGGATGAGGTATTTAATTGCTTTAAAAAATATATTGCATTAGTTGAAAATCAGACAGGAAGGAATTTGAAGAGGCTAAGGTCAGATGGAGGAGGTGAGTACTTCTCTAATGAATTTGAAGACTTCTTGCAGGACAGAGGCATCAAAAGAGAGATAACCACAAGGTATTCTCCTGAACAGAATGGGGTAGCTGCGAGAAGAAATAGATTAATTGTTGAGACAGCTAGATCTATGCTTAATGAGAAAAAGTTACCTAACTATCTACGGGCAAAGAGTGTTTCTACTGCCACTTACCTCATAAACAGGTTACCACCTAAGTCTCTTGATGGCATGACACCATATGAAGCATGGCATGGTAAGAGACCTTCACTTGACAATTGCAAAATATTTGGATGTGTAGCATATGTACACATTCCTTCTCAGATAAGAGCTAAGCTAGACCCAAATTCTGAAAAATGCATCTTTATTGGGTATGATTTAAATAAAAAAGGTTACAGGTTTTATAATCCTATCAATAAAGGGTTTATGGTAAGAAGAGATGTTGTCTTTGATGAAAATGATTCTTGGTATGAGAATGAATGCAGGAAGGTCAAATTACCCTATGATTTGGAAGAGGAATTTCCAAGTCTTACAAAGGAGGAACCTATTCAGAATGAAGCCTCAAGTTCAGATGATGAAGACACTATCAATCTTGAAGAATTCAAAGCATGGAAATCCAAAGGCAAAATGAAGATGAAGAAGCTTGAAGGACATACTTGAATCCTCAACTCAACCATTTTGAAGATCACAAAGAGAAAGCAAGAAACCTATCAGATATGGGTATGATACATCTCTTGTTACTAAACATTCTGTTTATCTTGCCAAAGATTTGTCAAATGAAGAACCAGGATCATATGAAGAAGCAATAACTAAATCAGAATGGAAAGAAGCTATGGATGAGGAGATTGATGCTCTCAAAGAGAGTGACACATGGGAGTTAGTACCTAAGAAGGACTCAATGAAGGTAATAGGATCCAGATGGATCTATAAGGTTAAAAGAAATTCTGATGGCACAATCAATAGGTACAAAGCCAGATTGGTAGCCAAGGGTTTTGCACAAACCCAAGGCATTGACTATGAGGAGACATTCTCACCTGTGGCCAAGATGCCAACCATCAGAGTGTTGGTAAGTGTGGCTGCATTAAAAAATTGGAATATTTACCAACTGGATGTCAAGAATGCTTTCTTGAATGGATGGATTTCAGAGGAGGTATATATGTCACAACCTCCTGGCTATGAGGACCCCAAGAAGGTAACATATGTTTGCAAATTAAAAAAGGCTTTATATGGATTGAAGCAAGCACCTAGGGCATGGAATTACAGGTTAACTACATACCTCCAAGACCAAGGTTTTGTCATGAGCAAGGCAGATACTTCTCTATTCATTAAGAGAAGTAATTCAGAGGTAATATACCTTTGTGTTTATGTTGATGAAATCATCATTACAGGTAATGATGTCAATGGAATACGATATATCAAAAGTCAAATGATGAAGGAGTTCAAGGTCAATGATCTTGGTCTATTAAAATATTTTTTTGGGACTTGAATTAGTCTACACTAATTCAGGGATATATATCACTCAGAAAAAATATGTACAAGATATGTTAAAGAAGTTCCACTTGCAGGATGCTAAAGTAGCAAGCACTCCAATGGAGGTAAACCTAAATCTAAGTGCCCATGAAGGTGATGAAGTCAAGGACATTACAGGTTATCAAAGTATGGTGGGTAGCTTGAACTATGCTACCTTAACAAGGATAGATATTGCATATGGAGTTAGTGTGCTAAGTCAATTTATGCACAAGCCAAGGATACCTCATTAGAGGCTGCCAAGAGAATCTTGAAGTATCTCAAGGGTACACAGAACCATGGTTTGTATTTCCCTTACACTTTAGATATTGATATCAAAATTTATTCAGATGCAGATTGGGCAGGATGCAAGGATGATAGGAGGAGCACTTCTGGATATATCTCTTTTGCAGGTGACAAACCAATTTCATGGTCTTCAAAGAAGCAACCTACTGTTGCTTTGTCTTCCACAGAGGTAGAGTATAGAGGACTAGCTAATGCCACACAAGAAGCAATTTGGATTAAGCTTTTTTATACAAAATTGGGTTTGTTTACTAGGTCTCCAATAATCTTTGGAGATAATACAAGTTCTCTTCACCTTGCAGCTAATCCTATTTACCATGCTAGGACCAAACACATAGAGGTCCATTACCATTATGTGAGAGAGAAATTGATAAGCAAGGACATTCAACTTACCTATGTATCAACCAACATGCAATGTGTAGATTTGTTGACTAAAGCTTTGGATGGAACCAAACTTTGCAGGTTCAAATCCATGATTGGATTGTAGGATATACTTGAAGATTGAAGATGAAGACTTAAGCCAAAATGTTTGGCTTGAGGGGGAGCTGTTGGTGTAAATTACAAGCCTACACATTTGGCTCAAAGGATGCATTGAAGTCTATACATACATGAAGAAGCATAGGAACATATGCTAGTGGTTAATTACCACTTTACCTCATTGTAAAAGTCAAATTGACTTGGAATCTCTTCTAATCACCTACCAAAAGGATTTGTGGAAAATTAGTTGCTTGATTGAAAGAATATCTCCAAGCATTTAGGAGCTTGATCATAGGGAGCCAAAAGTTTGAATTTGAATTCAAATTTTTAGTCATCTCTTATAAAAATGGATATGAAAAGTCGCAGGGAAGAGTGAGCACTCCCGAGCCTAGCATTACTGTTTTTGAGTGTGTGTGTGAGGTCTACACTCAAGCCCACACCTCTCTACACCATTTGGCAATGAGATTCATGCCAATGGAGTTGTATACAAATGTTCGTTAATACATACATTCATATTGTCTATCTCTGAAGTCTACTCAAAAGTCTGTCAACTTGTCAAGGGCATATCTCGGTCAATTCTTCACCAAATTGAGTGATTCAAAGCTTGTTGGATTCAGTTTAAAGTAATCTACATGGTGTCAAAGTTTGAAGACATTCTAGTCAGCCATTTTGGAGAAATCTGCATCGAGATGAACTCTGGTCATTTTTTGCTACATTCCTAAAAAGTCGGGGGTATAGCTTAACTTGCTAAATTGATTTCTCTTAGCATAGTTTATCATTTTACATCATTCCACTTGGAATAGGTAGCTTACTAAGCAAATTAGATACACCTAAAAGGAATTTTTCCAATTCCTACTGTGCTGGTCATACTGAGCAAAATACTTAGCAGGTGTCAAGCCATAAATAGAAGGTTTTCTTGAGTTTGTGACTTCCAAAGTTATCTATGTTGATTCAATCATTGCACATATCATTTCCAAAGGACATAGGAAATTTTATGGTTTCATTGGAAAGCTAAGGAGGTCTAGTTATCAACTCTGAAGCAAAAGAGGGCTGGTACAAAGCAGGTTTAGCAGTACCTACTCAGTCTCTTGGAGCATCCATCCATCTATCACAACAACCCATGGAATTGAATCACAAACTTAGTGCTCATGCAGGAGAGCTGCTTGAAGACATTACAGGGTACCAAAGCCTTGTTGAGAGTCTCAATTATGCAACCCTAACAAGAGTGGATATATGCTATGGATTAAGTAAATTGATCAATTCATGCATACACCAAGAAAACCTCACATAGATGCTCCCAAAAGGATCATTAAGTACTTGAAGGGTACCATAAATGAAGGACTATTTTATCCATTTACATCTCACTTGGATATCAAGTTATACTCTGATGCAAATTGGGGCTCGCTCAAAAGATGATAGGAGGAGCACCTTTGACTACTTATCTTCTGGAGGGTCTAAGTTAATTTCATGGTCATCAAAGAAACAACCAACTGTTGCATTTTCATCAACTGAAGCTGAATATAGGGGCCTAGCAAATGCAACACAAGAGGCAATATGTTTGAAGCTACTCTACTCAGACTTGGGGCTACATACATACACTCTAATGATCTTTGGAAATAATACTAGCTCATTACATTTGGCTGCTAATCTTGTGTATCATACAAGGACTAAGCACATTGAAGTGCATTACCATTATGTGAGATTAAAGCTACTTAGCAAGGATATACAATTGTGCTATGTGTCTACAAACCTACAATGTGCAGATATGTTAACTAAATCTTTGGATGGAACTAAATTTAACAAGTTCAAGGTGATGAATGGTCTGCACGAGATTAAGAAGATTTGAAACCCAAGCATGTTAGGCTTGAGGGGGAGATGTTGGTTCAATATTCACTAGCCTACATACTTGGTTATCTAGCCATAAGTTTCCATATATCCTCATGCATACTCTTGGGAATGCCCACTTGTGAAAGCTTGATTTTATCCTTGGTAAAAAGTGCATGTGTAAAAAGCATTTGCATTCACGTGAAGTTTGGAGGAGCAATTATGAGATTTATTTGGTGAGGTTGACGAAGGACTGAAGTCCTAAAATTTAGATACATTTTTTGGTAGAGTTTGAATTTCAAACTTCAAAAGATGGCCCCAACTTTAGCTATAAAAGAAGGAACAATAACATGCATGGAAAAAACTCGATTTGGAGAGATATTCAGAGGGATTTCAAGTGGATATTGAGCTCACACTATAGCTCTAACATTTTCCTCTTATTGTGCAATCATTCATTCCAGTATTAATGTACTTCATCTGCATTAATACATACATTTTGGTTATGTTTCATTTTCTCTTCTCTATCATGAACCACTTAGAACAGTGAACTTCTCTGATCCATTTCTTACTAAATACTTGATCTTTTATAGTGGTCTAACTTGCTATAGTTTCATTTGACAGTCTATCTTCATGCTACAAAGTTTCATTCTTATTTCCTTAGCCATTCTTGTGTAATCTGCAAAATAGTGCTCTCTAGTCTGCATAGTATCAACCTCCTAAAAAGTCGAGATACACCCTAGACTTGCTAAAGATCATTATCATTGCATAGTTTATCATTTCAAGTGAAATAACTTGTGAAAGTTAGCTTTGTTAGTCAGTTAGATATCCGCAAAATGATTTTATTCAATTTTTCCTAGAAAAGGAGTACTATTTATTTCTCTGAGCAGGTGTAGTGACCAAAATAGCAAGTTTTTGGCTCACAATCAAACTTCAAGTTATCTGTTTTGATCCAATGATTTGAGGATCATCTTCCAAAGTACTTGGCTGATTATTTATGTTTCTTGGAAAGCTTAAGAGGCCTACTTTGCACTCCTTAACTCAATTTTTTTTTATGTGAAGCAAGAATTTGTAGCACCATCTCATCTCTGGAAGATATCCATCATCTCCTCCAACATATTTGGCCTTGTGTTGCATGCATATGTAAGACATCCCACAACTTGCTTATAAAGAGAAGATTCAAATGCATCATCAAAATCCTCAATTGAGAACCTAAATCTTGTCTCAACTAGTGTAGAAAGGAGCTTGCTATTGATATATTTAGGTAGTGATGTGTGTGAACACTCTAGAACCGCCGGGGCACTTTTTTCCCTCTTTAGGAGGTCTTTTTCCCCCGGCTTGTAGATACGCCTATTGCCCTAATGGGCTACTTATCTTTGTACATTCTAGTGGTAATACATTAAGTATTGTGTGTTGTGATCCAAGCTTCTTCTTCTTCCTTGTGTTGTTTGCGTGCTCTCGGAGACATCTAACTCCAAAAATTGGTATCAGAGCAGGTCGCCACTTCATCTAGGGCATCATCGAGACCCCTCCTGTCATAGTCTCAAAATTGCATGAAATTTGGTACGTATACTCAAGGTGTTTGAGAGACCAAAACTGCTTCACTCTGTGGTGCCAAAATCGCGATCTAAGCTCGTTTCGACCTCTGAACGCACTATCGTAGTGCTTGTGTAGGCTATTTCATCTTTTTGTGCCAAAGTATATACCTGTTTTGGTTTGTCAGTATAAGCATTTTGAAGTCTGCTACAGGTTTAATAGAACTTGTTTGGGCAGTTCCGTTCAACTTTTTGAGATGTAGTCAATTTTCTACATCAAGGTATTTTAGTCACTGGCCATGGCTGAAAGCAGTGATGTATTTCGTATGTTGGCTATTGAGGATAAGCTGGATGGTACCAACTACCCATTGTGGGCTTATATGATGCGACATGTATTGGTTGCAAAAGGACTGTGGAACATTGTGCAGGATGTTGAGAAATGTCCTATCACACATGCAACTGTTACAACTGCAGGTACTGAAGCTGATGCAGAAGGTGTCGAAGATGATGATATGCTACATATTCCTGTTCGTGCTACGGTTTTTGCTGCACCTAGTGCAGAGCAAATTTGTTGGGATGGTAGAAATGCCCAGACACATGCACTAATAGCTTTGTCTCTCAAACATGCCATTATTCCTTACATTCGCTCTTCCAGAATAGCTAAGGATGCTTGGGATACACTTACCACATTTTACGAAGCTAGGAATGAGGCTCCTGTTGCTTACCTTCAAAAACAGTTGGGGAGTGAGCACATGAATGAAGGTAAAACTATGGACAATTTTCTAACAAAGATCAAAGGCTTGAAGGAAGAGTTGATTTTTGTTGATGAGGTTATACCAGATAGCTCACTTGTGCAGATCGTTTTGAATGGTCTTCTTGATTCATATCAGAGTTTTGCTTCTACTCTTCAGTTGATGATGAAAGGCAATCAAAATGCCTTGTCATTTGAGGAGTTAGTCTCTATTCTATTGTAGGAAGATCAATCCAGGCAGAACAGGTCCATTATGCATGTTGCAGATCAAGATTTCTTGGCTAGTCAGAAGGGCAAAGGAAAATGGAGCTCTTCAACTAGTAAGGAGAAATCTGCTAATTCTGCATATTCGAAGAGGGAAGACAAAGACGAAAAGACATCAGAAAAGCAGAAATTGTTCTACAAGTATTGTAAAGGAAATGATCATATCATAAAGAACTCTCCAAAACTGGCTCCTAAAGAGGCAAAGAAGAAAGAGGCTCGAATGGTTGTTGCAGAAGCCTCTACACCAAAAACAGAGTCTGCTAATCTTGTGCAGGAAGAAGAATGGGCGTTTACTACTGTTTGCAATTTTGACCCATCTTCTCATGAGCAGTGCAAGTCTGTAGTAGACTCAGATGTTTGGTACTTTGACAGTGGGGCGACCAAACATAGTACCTCGCAGTGCAGTTTCTTCTCTTCAGTCAAGCCTCCTCCTATAGGGAATACTGTTACATGCACCAACAACTCCTATTATCCTATGATGGGAGTTGGTAAGATCATTTTGACTATTGCTGATGGTAGTTCTTTCACTTTGTCAGATGCTTTGTTTATGCCAGGGATCAAGAAAAATCTGTTATCAATTTCTGCATTAGCCAAGATTGGCTTGGTTGTGAAATTTGTTGATGACAGATGTACAATTCATGATCTATCAAATGGCGATGTGATTATTGCTTGTGGCATTTTATGTTGTAGGCTGTATAAGCTCATAGACTATGAAAGATCTGTGAATGATTCGGCATGTGCTGTACATGATTCTCAGGCTATGTCAGATGCAAAGCTTTGGCATGCACGCTTTGGTCATCTAAATTTTGCTAGTTTGCTACACGTGCAGAAATCTGAAATGGTGTCCTCTTTGCCCAAACTTGAGGCACCTAGAAAACATGTTTGTGAAGGTTCTATTTTGGGAAAAATACAGCGTTCCTCATTTCCAAAAGATGGTCCAGTTCGGGCTACTTAGAAATGCAGCTTGTACATAGTGATGTCTGTGGTCCTATGCATACACTTTCTTTTTGGAATTATCTTTACTTCGTGACTTTCATTGATGATTTTTCTAGGCATGCATGGGTATATCCATTGAGGGCAAAGTCTGAAGTGTTCGTGTGCTTCAAACAGTTTTTGGTTTTGGCTGAAAATCTATCAGCATGTAAAATGGGCACCCTTCGTTCTGATTGAAGGGGGGAATATATGTCTTCTAATTTTAATGCATTTCTAGCTGAACATGGGATAAAAAACTAGTGTAGAGTGCCGTATACACCTCAATAGAATGGAGTTGCTGAACGAAAGAACAGGTCACTCATGGAGATGGCGAGGTGTATGGTCAAGAGTCAGGCTTTATCACATAGTTTCTAGCTTGAGGCTATCATGTATGCAACATATGTACTTAACAGGTGTCCCACTAAAGTGTTGCAGTCTATCACTCCATATGAGGCTTGGCATGACCGCAAGCCATCTGTTGCTAATCTGCATGTTTTTACTTGTTTGGAATATGCATTAGTGCCCAAACAACATCGTAGAAAGTTAAATGATAAAGTAGTAAAATGTATTTTTGTTGGGTACAGTTTTGAAAGTAAAGGATATCATCTGTATTATCCACAGACTAAACGCATTCTAGTTAGTGGTAATGTTGTTTTTGTGGAAGATTCTATTCAGCCATTGCTTTCATGTACTAAGGAGACATCTGTTAGCTCCAAAGACATGTATGATACTTTGCTGCCTCTTTTTACAGGTGGACATTCTAGTGCTGGTCCTAATGAGGCAGCTTCTCAACCTTTGCAGGTTTCATGTGATGATGCAGATCATTCCATTTCTGATGCAAATTTACATGATGCACTTAATGATGAGAGAGCTGATATTGAGGAGGCAAGAACTATGCCAAAATGGCTGGTGCAAACTTTGCGTGACAGCAAATTAGATGCACCTCTATCATATCGTACTTGATCAGGCTCTCATAGTGCCTCTTTTGCATCAAATTCCTATGCTATGGCTGCATCTAGTCTTTGTGATGAGACTGAGCCTGTTTCGTTTGATGAAGCTTCAAATTCAAAAAATTTGATGCTTGCTATGCAATCTGAATATGATGCTATAATGAAAAATGGTACTTGGTCTTTATGTGACTTGCCTCCTAGCAAGAAGTCCATTGGCACTAAGTGGGTATACAAGCTGAAGCGTAAACCTGATGGTACAGTTGACAAGTATAAGGCTAGGCTTGTTGCAAAGGGTTATGCATAGGAAAGGGGATCTGATTTTGATAAGACCTTTGCACCTACATGCCGTATGACTATTGTTCTGAGCATCTGTGCACTTGCAGCCCATCGTGGATAGAATGTACATCAGTTGGACATTAAAACTGCATTTCTGAATGGTGATTTGGATGAAGAAGTGTATGTTTTTCAACCCCGTGGATTTGTGCAGAAAGTGCATGAAAACCAGGTGTGTAGTTTAAAGAAGGAATTATATGGTTTAAAGCAAGCACCACGTGCTTGGTATGAGAAGATACATGCCTATCTGATTGCACATGGTTTTGAGAATAGTCTAACCAAAACCACCTTATATGTTTAGTATGCTAATGATGTGCTTCTGATCATTGTTGTCTATGTTGATGACATGCTACTCACTCGTCCTATTGGGAAGCATATTGCTGATTTTAAGGCTGATTTGCATGCCTCATTTTAGATGTCTGATTTGGGGCATGTGCATCATTATTTGGGCATTCAGTTTATGCACATCGATGGTGGAATGGCTTTCTGTCAAATGAAATATATTGATACATTATTGCAATGTTTTGGCCTTGAAGACTGTAAACCTATTGCCACTCCTATGGAAATAGGTTTACGACTGAGTCTTCATGATGCTGGAGATGCATTTGATGTTGTTCTCTATCAGTAGGCTATTGGATGCTTGATTTGCTTATGCATTACTTGGCCAGATATTCAGTTTGCTATCTCACAGATGAGCAGGTTTGTGCATTGCCGAAGAGTCAAGCATTGACAGGTTGTTAAGCGCATCTTTCGCTACTTGAGTGGTACTCGACTACTTGGGTTGTTTTATCCCAAGGGAGGATCACTATCACCAGATTTGCATGTTTTTTCTGACTCTGATTGGGCTGGTTGCTATGACACTTGTGTGTCCACTAGTGGCTTTTCCTGCTCAGTAGCTCATGTATATCTTGGTTGAGCAAGAAGCAGCCTACTATGGCCACTTCCAGTTGTGAGGCTGAGTATAGGGTAGGTTTCACAGCGACTGTTGAGTGTGTGTGGCTTAGACGCCTTATGGCTGATTTGGGTGTTGTTCAGTCTTCTACCACCACCATCTTCACTGACAGTCAGAGCGCATTTGTAGTTGTGAGGAACCCTATGTTCCATGCTCGCACTAAGCACATTGAGGTGCATTATCATTATGTTAGGGAGAGGTTCTCTGTTGGGGAGGTCAGCTTGGGATATATGCTCACACAAGAGAACATTGTAGACCTTTTCATGAAGGCTCTGCCTAGGGAGAAGTTTGAAGCTATTGAAGTAGTTTTTCAACATACTTTGCTTGATGCATAAATATTCGCTCCTCCCCCTCAATGGATACAAATTGGATGCCAAGATAGTAGCTCAAAATACCAAGATAAGTGACATCAAAAGTATTCTAGAAAGTATCCATAATAATGTTAAGTTTTGCATCACATGACCCAGTCAAGAATATGTAATCACCATAAAGAAAAAGCATTGTAAGCTCAACCCCATCTTTGCGTACATAGAGTCTGATTTCAATTGGACTACATCTGAAGTCAAGAGCAATCAAGTGCTTATGGATTTTTTCATACCATGCACGTGGAGCTTGCTTGGAGACAATACAAGGCTTTATGCAAGTGACAAACCATATGCTCTTTCTCTTTCATGGAAAATCTAGGATTTTGCTTCACATAAACATCTTCTTACAAATAACCAATTGAGAAAGATATTATTATGTCCATTTTATGTACTTCTCAACCTTGTTGGGAAGCCATTGCAATCATGGTATGAATGGTATTCATTCATGAAGTAGGTGCAAAATTTTCCTCATAGTCAATGCCATATTGTTACGCATATCCATTGCCAACCAATCTAGCTTTATGGCCATCAATGCTAGCATCTTCCCTTCTCTTAATCTTGTAAACCCACTTTGTATTAATGGCATTTTTGCGTTTTGGCAATTCACATAACTCGCAAGTACCTTTTGTATGTATGGAATCCATTTTTTGATTGCAAAGTAGTCAGATAATGTGGGCCATCACATACACCTTCAAAAGTAAGTGGATTTTCATCACATGTTGTTGCAATAAGAGAATAATCCACAAAATCACTTGATGCATGACGAGATCTTGATCTTGTTCTACCAAGTAAAGTTGCACTCAATTTGCTATCCTAAAAAGTTTGCCTCACCTACTTTGGCATACTTTATGCACCCTTGATAGACATGCATTCATTATGTAGTACATCATCAACATGTATATCATGTGTGGGCCAAATTGCATGCTCATTTTTAGCCATATTTTGTTGCAAATATCGAGACATATGTGAATGGAAATTTCAAGTAGTTCCGGCTATTTTTGGCTGAAAGATTTTAGTATTTTTTGGGTGGAAATTCTCTACATTTTTAGCTCTACTTTGCTAGAGTTCTTCAGCCTTTTGAGCTTCAAGTGACTAGTCTACATCACCATAGTCAAGCACACCCCTTTGGAACAAAGGCAGGAGTGTATCAAACACATTTTTTGAGATACCTATTTTTTTAGCATTTAAGTAGAGGGAAAACTGAATTTTCAAAAAATATCACATCTTGACTCGCAATAATTGTCTTCTCAAATGGATGGTACAAATGATATCCCTTAATTTTAGCACTATAACCAACAAATATACATTTCTTTGCCTTGCCATCAAGTTTGTTACATTATTGTGATGGAACAAGAGCATATGCTAAACAACCAAAAACACGCATATGACTAACCATAGGTTTATGTCCATTCCAAGCCTCATAGGGAGTGATGATTCTCAACGATCTTGTAGGGCATTGATTCAACACATAGTTTGCACACATGACTGCTTCCATCCAAAACTTGTCAAGAAGGTGCCTTTCTTCAACCATTCATCATCCCATTTCAAGGAGGGTTCTATTTTTAGGCTCAACAACATCATTTTTCTAAGGTGTATATGGCATGGTAGATTGGCGTAAAATTCCTCTTTCATGAAAATAAGCATTAAACTCATGTGAAATGTATTCATCACCATTATCTCTGCATCAAATCAAAAGATTTTTTGAAGAAAAAGTTTTAGCCATAGCTAAAAATGCTTTGATGCAAGAAAATACCTCACTCTTTGCTTTCATAGGATACCCCGATGTATAGAAAGTAGCATCATTAGTGAAAGTAACAAAATATACATGCTTCCCAAAAGATGGAGTCTTGATAGGACCACATACATCACTATGAACAAGCTCCTAATTTCTTGTAGTCTGTGTATGACTATCTTTTGGAAAAGAAGAATGATGCATTTTTCCAAGAATGCAACCTTCTTATGCTTGCTTTTCAATGGACTCAAGTTTTGGGAAACCAATAAGATTTTCCTTTCTTTGCAATTAAAGTAAACTATTGAAGCTTAAGTGACCAAAACAAGCATGCCAAAGCTCCATTTTAGCCATGCAAGAAGCATGGGCAACCAAGGCATTTGAGGTAGCCCTCTTGTATATATCCAAGCAATACAAAACATTAAATAATGTGTGACACATCATGATACGATCATCATTGTTGAAATCATGAACCATACACTTTTCATCATCAAAATGTAAATGAAGTACAACTTTGCCAATCAATGGAATTGAAATTTTATTCTTGATACGCAGCACATACAATGCACTTTTCAAGAGAATCGCACCTCCATTTGCAGTGGTAAGCTCAATTTCTCATAGTCCAATGATAAGATAAGAGGCATTGTTTGCACACACCAGATGTCCTCCTTTGGTGTCATCTTTCAAAGATGCCAAAAACCTTTTGCATGAAGTTATGTGCATTGAAGCTCCACTATTAAAGAACCAATCCGAACTAGCCTCACTCACAACCATACATTTAGAATGCAATCATGCATCATAATGAGATGTAACAACACATGCCCAAAAATCTTGAGTCATTTTGGCTTCATCATTCTTTGCATTTGAAGAATTTTCAGCAATAGACATGTCTGAATCCTCTTTTTTTCATTGCTCTTACCAAGATTTCTACACTCATCAATAGTATGAAAAGGCTTTCAAAAATAATCTCATCACTTCTTCTTTTTCAATTGAGCATCATAGAGTTATGAGTGGAAGAAGAACATTGACGATTTGGTTTTTTATGAACCCAAAGTTGAACCAACTAGCTTTTCCATTTTTATGAGATATTAAGTGCTTGTGTTCCCTCAATCAAACCACTTCTATTCTCCCTAGATTATTCTTCTTGCAAAAGAAGAGACACAACCTCACCAAAATGCATACATATTTGGATTCCCTTTTGCAACCAAATGGAGTGTAGTGGTAGAGCTTTGAAAAGATTCTACTAATCCTTTCATCAATGTAGAAATGGGTGATGCATTCGGAATAATCTCATCTATGTTTGTGAATTGCTCTTTCAAGTCCTTGATGCATGTCATGAACATATCCACAAACTCATTTTAACCCATACATACATTCTCAAGTTGCTTCCTCAAGTATGCAACATGTGCTTCATTATGCATGGCATACAAAGACGCGAGTGTCCCATGTCTGACTTGATGTAGAATATGACCGAATGTGTGGGACTATATGACGCTTCACAGAAAGCACAATCAATGCATGAGCTTGAGCATCTTCTCCATCCCATCTAATTTTCTTCTATGTAGGTGGAGAAGGAGTAACCACTTTACTTGAAGAAGAAGCTCCATCCGTGATAGTAGACTATGAAGTAGAAGAACTTGCGGGGCTTTGACTACACTTGCCATTAAGAACCATAGTTTTTTCCAACAAGAACATGGTCGATCATGTAAGAAAACATTATATAGTTGATCATATCAAGGTTACCTTTAGCTTGAAGCATGCCAAACAAGTCATTGCTACCTACCATTTTACTAAAGCATAAGAATGTGACAAAATCTTTACTTCAGCAAAAGCTAAAACGAGTGCCAACATTTTAGCTCAGATTGAGTCACTCTGATGGAAATTTTGACTGCAAGAGTGGCTTTAAAGTGGGGGTAAAACTCAAGTGCAACTAGTGGAAATATCTCTTGGCTATTGAAAAACAATCTTCAATGCTTCGAACTTGATTTGCATTGTAAAAAGTGCACGTATGCCACAGCGTGAAAAACCAAAACTTGAGAAGGAGTTGAACCTGGTCGAATACAAAAATTCGGTGTGTGTCTAAGTGCAAGATACACAATAGAGGTAGACAAAAGTAACACAAATGCAGAAAGACATAGAGAGAAGATAGATGGCTAGAATATCTATCTCTATTGATGTTTATCAGGACTAAAGTAAGAGTTGAATAATATCCATTAGCAGAAGGTGCCACCACAGATGAGTGAATCATGTATGTGGTAACATGGGGAAAAAGCCTCTAGAACTAGAGTAAAAAGTGCCCATGTATAGGGAAAAGGTTCACATCAAAGCTATTTGAGGATCACATAAGTGTAATAATATAGTGAGGTTAAATTCATGAAATACCTTGCTTCAATTAGCTTGGTACTCTAATTGAATGTGTGCAAAAGCTCTCTAGGCAATTTTCACCAAGCTGTGAGCCGTGAGCATTTTATTGAGAGCTTCACTTCCCAAAATACAAGGTTTTCTAAGTCTTGTGAAGTGAAAACACATCTAGTTTGATACAATAATTCAAGAGCGATGTTCCAAAGGACTTAGTGGTTCTTTATGCATACTTTGGAAGCTAAGTAGGCATGTTAGACATTCCCAAAGCTATATTCACTAGTGTTGGGTAGGTTTTTGCCATCACTTACTCATCTTTGCTTATACCCCATGACCTCTCACAACTACCATTACATATTATTTCATATTGAAACTTGATTACCAAGGTTTCTATGTTTCCATTCTCATCAAATAGCTTTTCAAATGTTTTTATTGTATCATGCTTACTTTCTTTATTTTCATGCTTACTTTTCTAAATGTTTTTCTAAATGTTTTGAGACAAATATATTTTTATTTCAATGTGAATAGGACAAAAATTAAGTGAAGGTCTCCAAATATAAAAGTACTCATTCATTTTTTAACTTTAGCTCGTAAGATAGTGGCATGCATAAAGTAGAATACTAGAAAGGATCCCATCATCTACTGTAGCCATGTGCATGGTACGCAGTTCCCATCATGTATGACACCCCACAAGAAGCATCAAACCTCAATCCAGTCTTCTAGACACCACTAGGGTGAGGGCACACATTCTAGGAGCATTCCATCATGGGAATATGAAGCTTCATGATATGAGAGAGTGTATAATCAGAAATTCAGCATTACTCTTTTGCATCCCGTGAGTAGCCCCCAAATCGGCCAATATTGAAGTCAAGGCGCAAAGATTGTGGATGGAGATAAGTCATGCATGAGTCAAAGTTAGGTTTTGAGGAGAGCTTACATGAAGAAAGTGGTAACAGGCTACCATGGAACAACACTCATTTGCTAATGCACCATCAAGTAACACAAGGAGGAAAGAGACTACTTGGTAAACAAGGGAAATTACAAACAAATGAAGAAAAAGATGTAAGTCAAGATGCACATAGGTGAGAGCATGTAAATGTAGATCACATCCATCTAGAAATGATGCAATAACAAAAGAAGAACTATAAACCATGTTGTAGACCCGAATGACCACAACCAAACATCCCTCCAAATGAAAGAGCAAAACAAAAATGTAGAAAGAAAACGAGAGCCTTTGTGCACATAAGGAATTATCAAAAGTCTCTAGATATTCTAATTCCATGAAGGACATTTGCAAGAGTTGTGAAGGAGGAGTTCCAAAGCTATCGTGTTGGACTTCACATACAAGGATAACATTTGAGGAACTTCAAGAGACAATAGAGTGTTATCTAATATCTATTGATATATTTTGGTAGTGATGCATGTGAACACACTTAGAACCATTGAACTTATTTCCCTCTTTAGGAGGTTTTTTACCCCCTCCCGCCTTGTATATATGCCTATAACCCTAAAAGGTTTCTCATTCTCATAAATTCACTTGGTAATTCATTCAATGTTGTGTTGTGATCCAAGCCTCTTCTTCTTTATTATGTTGTTCATATTGTTTGATAGATTGGTATCAGAGTGGGTTTCCACTTCACCTAGGGCATCCTCAACACCGCTCCGATCATAGTCTCGCAATCGCATGAAAATTAGTGAGCATACTCAAGCCGATTAGAAATTCAAAAAAACTTCAATTTTGAGCATGAAAATTTTGATATGAGGTTGTTTTGGCCTTGAAATGCACTATCACAGTGCCTATCTAGGGAATATTGTCCTTTTATGCCATATATATATATAGATAGATAGATAGATAGATAGATAGATAGATAGATAGATTTTAGTTCTCCAGTACAAGTACCTCGATGTTTGCTATAGGTTCAACAAAGCTTGATGGGATGTTCTACTCAACTTTTTGAGATACAATCATTTATCTGCATCAAGGTATTTAGTTAGTAGTCATGGTTTAAAGCAATGATGTATTTCGTATGTTGGCTATTAAGGATAGGTTGAATGCTATTAATTACCCATTGTGGGCATATATGATGTGTAATGTACTAGTAACAAAAGGACTATGGAATATTGTGTAAGGTATTTAAAAACATCCTATTACAACTACAAAAACAATTATTGAAGGTGATGTAGATGGGGCTAAAGGACGTGATGATCTTCAAATTCTTATTCATGTTGTGGTTCCTACTAAATCTATTGCAAAACAACTTTGTTGGGATGGCAGAGATGCTTAGGCACATGCTTTGACAGATTTTTCTATCAAACGTTCCATTATCCCTCACATTAACTCTTGCAAAATAGTAAAATATGCTTGGGATACACTTAACAATTTATACAAGTCAAGAAATGAGGCTCTGGTTGCTTACCCCCAAAAAGAGCTAAAGAGTGAGCATATGAATGAAGGAGATTCTATGGAGAATTTTTTGACAAAGATGAAAGATCTAAAGAAGCAAATGATTTTTGCTGATGAAATCTTACCAAATGGTTCACTTGTGTAGGCTGTTGTTAACGATTTTCCATATAAATATAAGAGTTTTGTTTCTACTGTTCAGTTGACAATGAAAATCAATCCAAATGCCTTAAAACTTGAGAAGTTAGTCTCAATTTTGCAAGAAGATGATTCCAGGAATAATAGGTCCATTATGTGTGTTGCATATCAAGCTTTCTTAGCAAATCAAAAGGGCAAAGGTAAATGGATCTCATATGCTAGTAAGCAAAAATTTACTGATGCTAGAGAAGAAAATAGAAAAGCAGGAACAATTTTACAAATACATTAAAGGAAACAATAATGTCATAAAGAGTTGTCAAAACTCATTGTAGAAGAGGCAAAGAAGATAGAGGCTGGAATGGTTGTTGTAGAGGCCTCCACACCTAAAACAATTCTACTAATCTTATGCAAAATAAAGAATGGGTGTTCACTAGTTTTTGCAGCTATGCACAATGTATTTCTGCAGTAGATTGTAGAGGGGAGGATTCTGAGCTCTGTTTTGCCTTTCAATCTTATATAGCATCATCTTGAATATTGCTTGCATAAGGATTGACATGCAATGGAGTAGATAGAGCGGTGATTCATTCATAGATTGACATGCAATGGAGTAGATAGAGGGGTGATTCATTCATAGAGAGGATTTGATGGTGGTTGAATTAATTAAGCAATGCTTGGCCCCCTTCCCTCCCATTTTTTTCATCTCCTCTTTCTCTCTCTCTCCTCTCTCTCTCTCTGTCTCTGCAAACCCCCCACTCCGTGACCCATAAACCCCCCACTCTGTGACCCACAAAACCCCCCACTCCATGACTTGTGAACCCCCCACTCCGCGACCCGCAAACCCCCCTGTTGTGTGAGAAATCCATAGCCTCCACAACTCAACAACTAAAAAACTATGAAAACTAACTAGTCAAACTCACACTAGGAATGAGAGATGTCTTTCCACCCAACCAACCCCTCCAATATATAGCTCCAAGTCCAAGGGGTTAAGTCCCTCTCAAGGGGACATGTGTACCTTCCATCACATGGGTCCCTAAGGTGGTCACATGGTTTCCAAGCTTAGGATATCACATGAAATCACGTGGCTTCTAAAAGAAGACTCTCCAAGCTCTCATGTACAAGCCAAGTGGCTAGGAGAAGCTTCCAATTAAGCCTAAGGTACTCAACCTTAGGGAATTAGCCCTAAGGTTCAAGACCCATCTAAAAGGGGTAAACCATAAATCCAAAGGGTTTCACACCTAGAAACCCAAGGGTTCTACCCTTAGACCCATGTAATTATACAACATTCTCCCCGCCTTAAAAGCATTTCCGTCCTCGAAAATGAGTGGAGATATATACCTTGGGGTATTCCCCCGTGCTCCATAATCAATCTCAACCATCATGGCTTTCATCTCTCTAAGTTCGCCTCTTAATTCAAAAGGGGAGTTCTACCCCTACTGAATTTTTAAAAGAGGAGAATCCATGTATAGTCTAACCTTGCCCTAATCATTCAGAGTTCCATCTAGTTTGCATACGAAAAAGAGCTGAGTCAAATGCAAAGTATGGAAAGAATGAAAAGGCTGGAAGAGAACATCCCTGCCTATTTCCTTTGTTTAAGCCATGTGTCATCTGGATCTCCATAGCTCAAACATGTGAATTAGGTGGATATAAAGTGACTTTAGCTAAATTACTACCTTGGTCCATTGCTTTGCACCACTTGTGCATGGACCTAGCAAAATAGATGAATACTTCTTCAGGTTTCTTTATCAGATTCATCTCTCAAGTTAGAACCCAACTTGTTCTGAAAGAAAGATGAATCTTTCATAATCCGTGCCCAAATCACTCTTTTTTAGTGAAATGGGTGGATTTCCTTGTTTGCAATTCGCCTCCAATAATTCTAAATAGAGGGGAATTTCATTATATAATCCCTGCCTAACCAATGGAATGGTAAAGGTGGATTATACAACATCCTCTCTATCTTCAGAGAGAGCTTACCAAAAAGTGGATGAAATGTTCTTTCAAAACTTTACGTAGTTTTGAGAATCCACTTTTAAGGGACTAGAATCCATAAGGGTTAATCTAGCTATTGTAGCCTTTGATTGAAACCTATTTTACTTGTTCTTCAAAAAAGATAAGATCTTTATAACTACGCCCCAAGATGGGAACTCATAGTGTAAAAGATCGTGTTATCTTTAAGGTTATAAGTAGAAATAGATTATTCCAATCATTTCTTCAATGTTTAACCTTTACGGATCTTTTAATTAGATCTCAAACCTTAAGGGTCTTCTTGATCCTTCTAGAGTTCTCTCGCATATATTCTCAATCTGTTAAAGATGTCCTATGTTGACATCTTTCTTATTTCTTCAGTTGACTTGAAATATCAAGTATCTAAAAGATGATCTTTTCAAGCTTTCTTTCAATCTTGGTCCAAGATCATTTTTATGTTCCTTGAATTTCAAGTCATACTTTGGCATGAAGCTTTTAGAGCTTCATCCTTTGGAGTTTATCTTCAAACTCAAAAAGGTTGATCCTCTCCTTATTTCTAACTCTCTATAAGAGATAGATACTTTCATATCTTGTTCGAACAATTCTTCTTCCCTTTGAGAGGATAATTGAAGAAAATGCCTATTCCTAGACATTGTCTTCCTGATGTATTCCATTGGATCATGAGTCCCTTTTTCTTCTGGCCATCAAGAAAAAGTACTCAACGGGATTCAGTACCCACAGTCCCATACCAGTGGGTACCTCATCCAATCCACATAACTTTGTCTCTATACTTTCTCACCTTTTCTGTCCTTTCAAATGCCCTTCATACTATGGTACCAAATTATAAGAGCAAGGACTAAGGTGCTTAGATACACCACTACTAATCTTACTTAAATAATTGGTTAACCATTTAATGTGGTGTGACTCATCTTATCAAACTTTAAGTTTGACTTGAACTTCACCCGACTTGGGTCTTTTGGCTTTTCTTCTTTTGCCAAAATAAGAGATAAGACTAGGTCTTTCTCAGATAGATCCCTTCATTTTCAAAGCTTTACCCATGGGTTTTACTTGGGGATCTAGCTATTATGCTTCATACAAGAAGTCATATTCCTTAGGTCTATATTACTGGAATCCATAACGTATGTTATGTCATCCCTATGAAGCATCAAAATATCTTTAGTTTTATCCTTTATAGTTCATCCAACTTCTTTTCCTATCCTACTTAGGATTTATACAATCCTTATGGTGCATGCAAGTCTTCTCTTGCATTGGGGTTCTTTGAGAAATCCCAATCTTTGAGAACTTCATTTACTTGGAAGATGTAATGAAAGATATATGAAGTATTAAAATACGAGGAAATACTTCAAGTTTAGCTATTTCTTGCATATCTTTTACCTTGCAATACCCTATTTGGTCTTTTCAAGGCATAAGATACAAGTTCTTGGGAACATTCTCCCCTCCTTAATAGTTTTTGTCCTCGAAAACTACCTAAGAGTAAATTGAAAATTGTGTTTTTTCAAGTATTTGAAAGAGTTTATTTTCAATCTTTTATTGTTCCCCCTAGTTAAAAGGACTATTCAGAGCTTTTTATGCTTTCTTTTCTCCAAGCATACAAAACAAATGTCCCAAAGTTCAAGTTGAGATTACCCACAAATTCGATGTCCCATACCACCAAATTTACTTTAGTGGTAGTGTAAACCTAGATGTCCCATACCATCCGGCTTACACTTCCACTTTAGTAAAGGTAACTTTAGCTTGAGTTTTGGGATCAAACCTTCTTCTAATCAAGTCAGATCTATTACTTCTTGGACTTGTAAGTGTTATTTCCACTGCATAGCATACGCATTGCCTATGCTACAATGGACTTTCAACTTACCAAGTCTCAGTTCTAATTGCAACTTGACAAGACTTAATGTCAAAGATTGGTTTTTCAACGATTCCTTTGTTCAGATGTACTCTAAAAGATCATTTTATGTCACCTGATAATAGAGCTAGTTTATACTCAACTAGATATTATCTCTTATGACATAATGAGTCATCTGAGAAAGAATGATTGACTTGCCAATCAAATGTCTATGATGAAGTAGATGCTAATACTATTTACCATTTAACTAGCCCTTTATGCTTAGGACATTGAAAAATGGTATTTCGGGTTTATTAAAACCCTTGGGTCTTACCTTCTCTTCATGTCTTGCATTTGCTTGGAACAATAGTGTAAAACTCCGAATAGTTCTTAAGTTCTTTCAAACAAAGAACTTCCTTGAACAAAAGCACTAATACTTTCATCTTCCAATCCTAAGATTCTGTTGTACCATATTTTCTCTTCCTTAGAACTTTGAGAACATAGTGCTCTAAGTTACTACCATTTTATCGTGGTTTTAAGAGAGAAAAATTTTGTATTACTACTTTAAGTCTATGGCCTTGATGATCAGGCATGCCATGGGTTTTTTATGGAATTTAAACTTCCATAAGAGGGATTTTTAGTTTTAAGGTAGTTCAAGAAGTTAGGATTATTTGTACTAAGCCAAACTTAAAGGAATTGAATGGTTTATAATGGCCAATTGGCCTTATCACCATTCTTCCTAGAAACTAATAAAATCAGATCCTACTTAACTTCAAAAACTTAATCTCCCTCTCTATTTAAAAACCCATGTAATATATTCCAAATGCATAGTTTAATGTATGCCAAAACATTTGCACCTTTATTGGAAAAGGTGTTGCATGCATAAGGTTCAGAAGTTGAACCCCTCCTTAAACCATGCAAAAGTTCCAATTTGGAACTTTGTTTATTCAAAGGATGGTGCAAAATTTCCATGCAACTTTGTGTATATACTTGCAACAATTGCATTAGATGCATTCCTCCAAATCATAACCATATATATGCACATCCCATCTTTCTTTTCCAAAACCATATGAGTTTGATGCATAATGCAACTTATCTCCATGATTGATTGTCTATGTGACCATAGAAACTAGGCCACCCGAATCTATGCATCCACTTCCAAGTCTTGTCTATTATGGCATGCATTGTTCTTTAAGGAAAAGAAAGAGGTGCAAATACTTACCTGGAAATTAAGCTTCGTCCATCCCTTGACTTTATTTTCGTGGTCTCAAAGGGGTGAAGTAGGCTTGGGCCATTGCATTCCTTCCCTTCCATCTTGACACTTCATGCGTACTTGAGTGTTCTCATGTTGATGAAATGGGCTTTGGCCAACCCATCTCGTCCATTTTGAAGTCTTTCTTGGGCACTTGATACTTACTTATGTGCCAAAAATATGCATCAACTTTCAAAATCTCTATCTACTCTATTTATGCATACTAAAAAATATGATCTTTCTTTTCCATACACATCAAGAAGAGTCATGATTTTATAAATGCATACACTAGCATTTAAAGTATCAAGAAGTTATCCACATAAGGCAAACTCCACTATACATTGGGAAATGAATGATACTTAAAAATATAGGGTGCGTTAAGGATCAAAAAGCAACATTGCTATGAACGCTTGGCTACAATAAGCCAGTTATCCTTGGAACATGCAAATCCATAGGTGGATGGATAGTCTCACAAGCATAAGTTTCTGGTTCCAATCCATTAACCTTCTATCCCCCATCTTGGGGTGGTGAAAGGTTAAACAAATGGCCTCATGTTGAGAGGCAAGAGGAAGGGGGGACATCCACATGACAAGCATGAGATCATCCTTGCACCTATTGTTCAAGTGACGGACGACCCCAACCCGAACCTCATCCACTATCGTTCGGTACCAAATAAAACATAATGCTAATTACATTCACTTATGTTATAGACAAATACAATTTAGAAGGAATGAAAGGAATTATCAATCTCAATCTAAAATAATATGCAAAGAAATACAAGGTTCGGGGTCTGCCTCTCTTGCATGCCATGCAAGAATTCTACCTAATGAGCTACACCCCCAAATTCCTTCTTTCATTGCTCCATTTGTTTCATCCAAGCTCATTCTATTGATAGCTCTCTTGCATAACTTTTTTGAACGAATGCCTTCGATATTGTATCTCTTGCATGCCATGCAAGAATTCTACCTAATGAGCTACACCCCCAAATTCCTTCTTTCATTGCTCCATTTGTTTCATCCAAGCTCATTCTATTGATAGCTCTCTTGCATAACTTTTTTGAACGAATGCCTTCGATATTGTATGACTTCCTCCAAACCTTTAAAATGCTCAAATAATTTTACCCACTAAATTGAATGTCATGCGTGCAAAATATAAAAGAAACTAGACATTCCTCGATCTCTCTTAGTGCATATCTTCAAATGATATGCAAGACAAATATCCATTAAAAAAGAAAACGGGGAGAAGAATGGACCCATCCCTTCATCAAAGTCTTGTCATGACAACATGGCAAAGTACGCATGCAATACTCATGCTGTCTGCGAACATTTGAATTACTTACTTTAAATCTCACTTACGTTACGAAACACATGGCAGTAGCTTCAGTCAGCAAAAGTGCCGCAGCGAGTGCTAAGCAATCCCACATATGCGGATAAAACTTAAAAAACGTTCTATAAAATGAAAGCCAATATTTTTATTCAAGGGCGAGGTGAGTCGTTGGCTACTCCCCATGCGTCTATGTAGTACGTAGCCACGTATGCTACATTGACTGACAAGCAACTTGCGAGTTTCTTACGGCGGGTTTACACGTCTAATGATGAATAAGTGCTCGCTGAATTGTATTATGAATTGAATTGTATACCTTTTTACCACCAGGTAATTGAGATCCACAATCATAAATGGCTCACGGGAGCACCTTGCGAGTTTCTTACGGTGGGTTTACACGTCTAATGATGAATAAGTGCTCGCTGAATTGTATTATGAATTGTATACCCCATGCGTCTATGTAGTACGTAGCCACGTATGCTACATTGACTGACAAGCAACTTGCGAGTTTCTTACGGTGGGTTTACACGTCTAATGATGAATAACTGCTCGCTGAATTGTATTATGAATTGTATACCTTTTTACCAGGTAATTGAGATCCACAATCATAAATGGCTCACGGGAGCACCTTGCGAGTTACTTGCGAGTTTCTTACGGTGGGTTTACACGTCTAATGATGGATAAGTGCTCGCTGAATTGTATTATGAATTGTATACCTTTTTACCAGGTAATTGAGATCCACAATCATAAATGGCTCACAGATCCATACATTGCGACTTTTACCAGGTAATTGAGATCCACAATCATAAATGGCTCACAGATCCATACTCGCAATGGCTCACGAACACCTCTGAAATTATCACGAACACCTCTGAAATTATCACAGAACTATGCTTGCGAGGAACTCAACCTGGTAATTGAGATCCACAATCATAAATGGCTCACGGATCCATACTCGCAATGCCTCACGAACACCTCTGAAATTATCACAGAACTATGCTTGCGAGGAACTCAACCTGGCTCTGATACCACTATTGGGTGAGAACTCCATAGCTTCCACAACTAAACAACTATAAAAACTAACTAGTCAAACTCACACTAGGAATGAGAGATGTCTTTCCACCCAACCAACCCTTTCAATATGTAGCTCCAAGTCCAAGGGGATAAGTCCCTCTCAAGGGGACATGTGTACCTTCCATCACATGGGTCCCTAAGGTGGTCACATGGTTTCCAAGCTTAGGATATCACATGGCTTCTAAAAGAAGACTCTCCAAGCTCTCACGTACAAGCCAAGTGGCTAGGAAAAGCTTCCAATTAAGCCTAAGGTACTCAACCTTAGAGAATTAGCCCTAAGGTTCAAGACCCATCTAAAAGGAGTAAATAAACCATAAATCCAAAGGGTTTCACACATAGAAACCCAAGGGTTCTACCCCTTAGACCCATGTAATTATACAACACCCCCACTCCAGGACCCATGACCCCTCACTCTGTGACCCACAAGCCCTCAACCTCCCACTCCATGACTTGCAAACCTCCCACTCAATGACCTGCAAACCTTCCAATTTGTGACCCACAAACCCCCCATCCTATGACCCATGAATCCCCACTCCGTTACTCGCAAACCCCCCACTCTGCAACCTGTGAACCCCCCATTCCATGACCCGTGAACCGCTAGTTCCAAGACCTCCAAACCCCCACTCTACGACATGCAAAACCCCTACTTCGTGACCCGAGAACCCCCCATTTCGTGATGTACGACCCCCCCACTTCGCAACCTGCGAACCCCGACTCTGCAACCCGTGAACCCCCACTCCCCGACCCATGAACCCCCCACTTCATGACCCGTGAACCCTCCACTCAACGAGTTGTGATCCCCCACTCCGCAACTCGCAACCCCCCACTTTGGGATCCACAAACCCCCACTTGGCAACCCAAGACCTCGCATTATGATCAATATCTTGAGTCTTGAGTCCCATAACCTATCCCCAAATTATGTGCTCTCCGATTAGGGATGCAAATTGAGATGTCTCACAAATGTTCAGTGATTAGAAGAAATGGTCGTAAAGAGTACGAGCAGCCATCCACATCCAAGGATAAAATAACTCACTGGATTGAGTTGCTTACATCTTATTTGTGGCTTCCTCTCCCTTTTGATATCTACTGGGTCTCCTCGGGATCCATGTACTTGTTAATATTTCTTTCTCTCTCTCTCTCTCATCCTCTGCCATGCACATGTGTCAGCCATGAAGTCCACCTCACTCCGTGGTCGCCACCATTTTCCCCATAGACAATCACCCCATGTGACCACCATTTGCCCCATTCCCTCTCTCTTGCTCCATCTCCCCCATAGCCTACGGTTCTTGCCACCAACAGTGCCCCTTGGAACCTCCTCTTCCTGCAACTATCGCAACCTGGTGGATTTGGGTTGATTGTACTTGATTATCAGATAGAAAAAAGGGTTGGATCTTTACCAAACTATTATGTACCCCTTTACAAACATAGAGCGTTCACCTTTTTAAGAAGTCCAAAGTCATGAATTGTACATGTTGCGCCTAATGTTAAGATAAGGAACAAGCTAGGTCATAGGATTGTGGTAAGAACCATGAAATTCTACCACTATCACTAAACACTTTGTAACGATGACACAGATTGAGTGCATCAAAAGAGGATCAGACCTGGGCAACTACTTGATTTAGCTAAATCAACTTGGCAGCCACCACATAAAGATTAAGGTGGGCTTCACCATTCTTAGGCTCAAACTAAGAATTATTGCAGGGAATATTGTCAAGAGTTATATTTGAGAAGATACTTTGAGAAGCTAATTAAAGCGGGATGCCAGAGCCATATTTAGCCTACATCTCCATTTTTGGGCAACCATTTTGGCTCATATTCAAGGAATGTTAGGATTTGACCAAGCCACTCTTGGCCTCTTAGAGTCTATAAAAGCAAGTGCCTAACACTTTTTGAGAACATCTTTTTCCTTGAACACAGTGGCCATATTTAGTAGTGGCAATATCCAACACCATTTTCTTTACCAATCTCTACATTTTGTTGCTACATGCACACTCTTGGGGGTCACTCTATGGGGATTATATAGAGTGTGGGCCTCCCAATGGAGTTGGCTATTAGCATTACATGGTGATTGAGTGGCTTGGTCATAGCCTTTTGGTATGATTGGTGAAGGTCTTCATCGTTATTGTAGCTCATGTGTCGAACAATGTTCTTGTGTTGATTGTGTCTAGTTTCTGGAATGGCATGCTAGCCCATTGCATTATTCTTTTGGAGCATTCATGGCCCTCTGTAATCATTTTTTGAGCTAAGAAGTTGGGTTTTCTCTCTTGTGTGCACTTGTCATTGTTCCTCTCTCTGTACAATTTCTCTTTTATCAGTGAATGTACCTGTACACAAAAGTGTTATAGGCTATACTTCCCTAAGGAGAACGTCCCTTGAGTAGAAGACATACTGGAAGTGTGGGTGTGTAGACTCTTGTCAAAGTTGGATACCCCAGTACCTCCTTTAGAGCTTGAATAGTATGAAAGCGGTACAAGAATTATGGATAGGAAAACTACCATATTATGATCATCTTCGATTTTTTGGGTGTAAAGCAAATGTTCATATACCCAATAATCTTAGATAAAATCTAGATCATAATTCAAATAAATGCATTTTTCTTAGATATGGCCGAGAAGGCCAATTTGGATACCAATTATGGGATCCTAAAACATGATGAGTGATTAGAAGTAGTGATGTTATTCTTAATGATTCTAAGAGGCATAAAAAACCCATTAAGGAGGTTGAAGTGATAGGAGTGATGTTTGAGGATACTAGTCCTCTAACTAGCATGAATAAAAGTGTTACACAAAGGGATGTTCAAGAGATGTCCAATCATATCATTTTGCAAATGTTCATGTTCAGCAACCATTGAAACACTCTGCAAGTGTCTCACATCGAGGTATGTTCAAGGTTTGGATTTTGTTATGCTAACGAATGCCAGTGAGCCTTCTTACTACAAAGAGGCTAGGGAGACAGAGGTTCATGTCAAGTGGGATCTTGCCATGAAGAGTGAGTTGGATTCTATTCACAAGAATGGTACTTGGGATTTAGTACCTTTGCCAAAGGGTAGGAAAGATTTAGCATAAATTGGGTATATAAGCTAAAATTTACATCAGATAGTGCTTCTCCAAAGTATAAAGCACAAAGTTTTGCAAAGGGTTTTAAGCAATAACATGATATTATTTTTTAGGAAACCTTCTCTTAAGTACTCAAGATGACTACCCTGTGAATGTTGCTTGGATTCCTTGCAATGGAGAACTTAGGGCTACTCCAAGTGGATGCGAAAACTGCTTTCTTGCATGGAGATCATAGAGATGAGATCTATATGGAACAATTAGAGGGCTATGTAGTTCCTCACAAAGAAAGTCTACTTTCTAAGCTGAAGAAGAGCTTATATGGACTTAAACAATCCCCTAGAAAATGGTATCAAAATTTTGATGCTTTAAAGAAGTCTTAAGGCTATTCGTGAAGTAATGAGGATCATTGTCTCTACACAAAGAGATGCTCAAATGGCAACTTGATAAGCTTGATACTTTATGTCGATGATATGTGCATTGCTAACAAGTCCTCTTATGACTTGTCAAATTTCAGAAAGAAGTTGAGTGAGACATTTGATATGAAGGATATGTGGGATGCGAAACATATTCTTCGCATGCAAATTACTCGTGATAGGATTAGAAGGTGCAAATATATGCTTATCTCAAAGTGAGCACATATCCAAAGTACTTCACATGTTCAATATGCAAGGTGGAAAGGCATTGAGTACACCCTTACCTGCATATGTGAATTTGAGCAAGGATGATATTCCAACACCACATGAGGAAAAGGAATTCATGGCCAAATTTCCTTATTAGTCTACTATTGTTAGTATCATGTATGCTATCGTAGCTATGAGACTAGACATTGCATTTAGAGTGGGCGTTATCAACACATATATGTCTAATCATTGCAAGAAGCACTAGGAAATAATCAAGATGCTTTTGAGATATATGAGTGGCACTAAGGACAAATGTTTATGCTTGTGTACAGGGAAGGCATCCATTAATGGTTACATAGATTGTGATTATGGTGGTTATGTAGACAATTCAGAAGTCTACATGAGGGTACATTTTTCATTCTATTGGAGATGTTATCCCTTGGAGGGTCTCGTATTGAAGAATACATATTTGTTTCCACTATAAAAGCAGAGTATGATGTAGCAAGTGAGGCATGTAATGAAGCATTATGGCTTTTGTGCCTTGCTTGATATATGGGTCTACTTGAGCATGTATCACGTGATAGTCACAATACAATTGCTTTGGCTAAGAATCTCATCTATCATGCCAAGACCAAGCATATTGAGGTGAGGGATCAGTTTATTAGAGACTGCTTAGCTAGTGATCACATTGCTCTTGAGAAGGTTCATACTCGAGATAATGTTGTAGATGCTTTAAGTAAAGCTCTACTACAGGATAGCTTTTGATATTGTTGTCATTTGATGGGGGTTACTTCATTCATGATCTTACATAGCTACTTGTATCTGTGTAACATGCCCATTAGACGGGAGGTATAAATTATGTACTTACACTCGGCTATTCTTTATTATTCTTTATTTTCCTTCACTTTGGCCATATTTTCCTTTAGTGGCAGATTATTTTTTTTAGTGTCCATGTGAAAGGATAAATGTGATCTTTAATAAAATAGATAGTGGTCTGGTCTTTTCTATGGTCTTTTCATATAATGGCTTGCCCCCTGTATACTATGTCTTTTTCGCATATTCTATAGGCCCTATGTGGAGTATTGTGTACAATATTTGGATCTCAATTTTCTACCGTATCATCATGGAGTTCTCGAGAAGAAGCATTCACCATGGTGCATTCCCATCATAACACTTCAGTGTTGTCTTCCATTCTTATGATGATAAGTGATTCTATGCTTACTATTGGAGATAGACGCCTGCGGAAGCACGCGAACAGCACAAGGAAGAAGAAGAAGCTTGGAGCACAAACACACAATACTGAATGTATTACTAGAGAATGTACAAAGATAAGTAGCCCATTAGGGCAATAGGCGTATATACAAGCCGAGGGGAAAAAACCTCCTAAAGAGGGAAAAAAGTGCCCCGACGGTCCTACTGTGTTCACACACATCACTACCTAAATATATCAACAAATCCTCCCTGGGAGTGATGCGGTGAACAAGTAGTTGGCACTCATGTATAAGGAAGTGCCAAGCTATGTGGAAGTCACTCCACAAAAGGAAGTAAGCCCAAAGCTTTGCGGAAAGCTTCAAACTTCTCCCTGGGCAGAGCCTTCGTGAAAAGGTCTGCAATGTTCTCCTGCGTGGGGTAGTGATAATGCACCTCAATGTGCTTAGTGCGAGCATGGAACACAGGGTTCCTCGCAATTGCCAATGCACTCTGACTGTCAGTGAAGATGGTGGTGGCAGAAGACTCGCCAACACCCAAATAAGCCATAAGGCGTCTGAGCCACACACACTCAACAGTCGCTGTGAAAGCTGCCCTATACTCAGCCTCACAACTGGAAGTGGCCACAGTAGGCTGCTTCTTGCTCAACCAAGATATACATGAGCTACCAAGCATGAAGCAAAAACCACTGGTGGACACACGAGTGTCATAGCAACCAGCCCAATCTGAGTCAGATAAAGCATGCAAATCTGGCGGTAGTGATCCCCCCTTGGGATAAAACAACCCAAGTAGTCGACTACCACTCAAGTAGCGAAAGATGCGCTTAACCGCCTTCCAATGCGTGACTCCTGGGCAATGCATAAACCTGCTCATCTATGAGACAGCAAACTGAATATCTGGCCGAGTAATGCATAAGTAAATCAAGCATCCAACAACTTGCTGATAGAGAACAGCATCAAATGCATCTCCAGCACCATGAAGACTCAATCGTAAACCTATCTCCATAGGAGTAGCGATAGGCTTACAACCTTCAAGGCCAAAACGCTGCAATAATGTGTCACTATATTTCGTTTGACACAAAGCCATTCCACCATCAACGTGCATAAACTGAATGCCCCAATAGTGATGCAAATGCCCCAAATCATACATCTCAAATGAGGCATGCAAATCAGCAATATGCATCTCAATAGGACTAGTGAGCAGCATGTCATCAACATAGACAACAATGATCAGAAGCACATCATTAGCACGCTTAACATATAAGGTGCTTTCAGTTGGACTGTTCTCAAAACCATGTGCAATCAGATAGGCATGTATCTTCTCGTACCAAGCACGTGGTGCTTACTTTAAACCATATAATGCCTTCTTTAACCTGCAAACGTGGTTTTCATGCCCTTTCTGCACAAAGCCACGGGGCTGAAAAACATACACTTCTTCATGCAAATCACCATTCAGAAATGCAGTTTTAATGTCCAATTGATGTACGGTCCAACCATGATGGGCTGCAAGTGCACAAATGCTCCGAACAGTAGTCATACGGCATGTAGGTGCAAAGGTCTCATCAAAATCAATGCCCCTTTCCTGTGCATAACCCTTTGCACCAAGCCTAGCCTTATACCTGTCAACTGTACCATCTGGTTTACGCTTCAACTTGTATACCCACTTAGTGCCAATGGCCTTCTTGCCAGGAGGCAAGTCACATAAAGACCAAGTACCATTCTTCATTATAGCATCATATTCAGATTGCATAGCAGCCATCCAATTTTCTTAATTCTGTGCTTCATCAAAAGAAACAGGCTCATTCTCATCACAGAGACTAGACGCAGCCATAGCATAGCAATCTGATGCAAAGGAGGCACTATGAGAGCCTGAACGAGTACGATATGACAAAGGTGCATCTAATTTGCCATCACGCAAAGTCTGCACCAGCCATTTTGGCATAGTTTTTGCCTGCTCAATATCAGCTCTCTCATCAACAAGTGCATCATGTAAAGCTGCATCAGAAATGGAATGATCTGCATCATCATATGAAATCTGCAAAGGCTGAGAAGTTGCTTCATTAGGACCAGCACTAGACTGTCCACCTGTAAAAAGAGGCATCAAAGTACCATACATGTCTTTGGAGCTCACAGATGTCTCCTTAGTACATGAAAGCAATGGCTGAATTGCATCTTCCACAAAAACAACATCGCGGCTAACCAGAATGCGTTTTGTCTATGGATGATACAGACGATAGCCTTTACTTTCAAAACTGTACCCAACAAAAATACATTTTACTGCTTTATCATTTAATTTTCTGCAATGTTGTTCAGGCACTAGTGCATATGCCAAACAACCAATAACACGAAGATGAGCAACAGATGGCTTATGGTCATTCCAAGCCTCGTATGGAGTGTGCAGCACTTTAGTGGGACACCTGTTCAGTACATATGTTGCACACATGACAGCCTCAAGCCAGAAACGATGTGGTAAAGCCTGACTCTTGACCATGCACCTCGCCATCTCCATGAGTGACCTGTTCTTTCATTAAGCAACTCCATTCTGTTGAGTTGTATACGGCACTATACACTGGTGTTTTATCCCACGTTCAGCCAGAAATGTTGATATATTTAGGTAGTGATGTGTGTGAACACTCTAGGACCGCCGGGGCACTTTTTTCCCTCTTTAGGAGGTTTTTTTCCCCCGGCTTGTATATACGCCTATTGCCCTAATGGGCTACTTATCTTTGTACATTCTCTAGTAATACATTCAGTATTGTGTGTATGTGCTCCAAGCTTCTTCTTCTTCCTTGTGCTGTTCGCGTGCTTCCGCAGACGTCTATCTCCAACAATTGGTATCAGAGCAGGTCGTCGCTTCTTCTAAGGCGCCGTCGACACTCCTCCATTTGCAGTCTCAGATTTGCACAAAATTTGGTGAGCATACTCAGGGTGTTTCCGAGATCAAAATAGCTTCGCTGTGTGGTGCCGAAATCGCGATCTGAGCTCGTTTCGGCCTCCGAACGCACTATCGTAGCGCTTGTGCAGGCTATTTCGTCCTTTTGTGCCAAAGGTATATACGAGTTTCTGTTCGCCAATTTAAGCGTCTCGAAGTCTGCTACAAGTCTAGCAGAACTCGTCTGGGCAGTTCCGTTCAACTTTTTGAGATACAATCAATTTTCTGCATCAAGGTATTTTAGTCATCGGCCATGGCTGAAAGCAGTGATGTATTCCGTATGTTGGCTGTTGAGGATAAGTTGGATGGTACCAACTACCCATTATGGGCTTATATGATGCGACATGTACTGGTTGCAAAAGGACTGTGGAACATTGTGCAGGGTGTTGAAAGACGTCCTGTTACACCTGCGACTACAGGTACTACAAATACAGGTGCTGGAGGTGTTGGAGCTGATGAAGATGGTGTCGAAGATGATATTCCACAGATTCCTGTTTGTGCTGCTGTTTCTGTTGCACCTACTGTAGAGCAGATTCATTGGGATGGTAGAGATGCCCAGGCACATGCATTGATAGCTTTGTCTGTCAAACGTGCCATTATTCCTCACATTCGCTCTTGCAGAATAGCAAAGGATGCTTGGGATACACTTACCACTTTGTACCAGGCTAGGAATGAGGCTCGTGTTGCTTACCTCCGAAAGCAGTTGGAGAGTGAGCACATGAATGAAGGTGATTCTATGGACAATTTTCTTACAAAGATCAAAGACCTGAAGGAACAATTGATTTCTGCTGATGAGGTTATACCAGATTGCTCACTTGTGCAGACCGTTCTAAATGGTCTTCCTGATTCATATGAGAGTTTTGCCTCTACTCTTCGGTTGATGATGAAAGGCAATCCGAATGCCTTGTCATTTGAGGAATTAGTCTCTGTTTTGTTGCAGGAAGATCAGTCCACGCAGAACAGGTCCATTATGCGTGTTGCAGATCAAGCTTTCCTGGCTAGTCAGAAGGGCAAAGGAAAATGGAGCTCTTCTACTAGTAAGCAAAAATTTGCAAATGCTGCACAATCGAAGAACCAGGATAAAGATGAGAAGAAATCAGAAAAGCAGAAATTGTCCTGCAAGTACTGTAAAGGAAATGATCATATTATAAAGAACTATCCAAAACTGGCTGCTAAAGAGGCAAAGAAGAAAGAGGCTGGAATGGTTGTTGCAGAGGCCTCTACACCAAAAACAGAGTCTGCAAATCTTGTGCAGGAAGAAGAATGGGCGTTTACTACTGTCTGCAGTTTTGACCCATCTTCTCATGATCAGTGCATGTCTGCAGTAGACTCAGATGTTTGGTACTTTGACAGTGGGGCGACCAAACATATTACCTCGCAGCGCAGTTTCTTCTCTTCACTCGAGCCTGCCCCTACAGGGAATACTGTCACATGCGCCAATAACTCCTCTTATCCTGTTATGGGAGTTGGTAAGATCATTCTGACTACTGCTGATGGTAGTTCTTTCACTTTGTCAGATGCTTTATTTGTGCTAGGGATAAAAAAGAACCTGTTATCAGTTTCTGCATTAGCCAAGATTGGCTTGGTTGTGAAATTCGTTGATGACAGGTGTACAGTCCATGATCTCTCAAATGGTGATGTGATTATTGCTTTTGGCATCTTATGTCGTGGGCTGTATAAGCTCATAGACTATGAAAGATCTATGAATGATTCGGCATGTGCAGTTCATGATTCTCAGGCTATGTCAGATGCAAAGCTTTGGCATGCACACTTTGGTCATCTGAATTTTGCTAGTTTGCTACGTCTGCAGAAATCTGAAATGGTGTCCTCTTTGCCCAAACTTGAGGCTCCTGGAAAACATGTTTGTGAAGGCTGTATTTTGGGCAAAATGCAGTGTTCTTCCTTTCCAAAAGATGGTTCAACTCAGGCTACGCAGAAATTGCAGCTGTACATAGTGATGTTTGTGGTCCTATGCAGACACCCTCTTTTGGAAATTACCTTTACTTCGTGACTTTCATTGATGATTTTTCCAGGCATGCATGGGTATATCGACTCAAAGCAAAGTCCGAAGTGTTCATGTGCTTCAAACAGTTTTTGGTTTTGGCTGAAAATCTATCAGCATGTAAAATGGGCACCCTCCGTTCTGATCGAGGGGGGGAATATATGTCTTCACATTTTAATGCATTTCTAGCTGAACGTGGGATAAAACACCAATGTACAGTGCCGTATACACCTCAATAGAATGGAGTTGCTGAACGGAAGAACAGGTCACTCATGGAGATGGCGAGGTGCATGGTCAAAAGTCAGGCTTTACCACATAGTTTCTGGCTTGAGGCTGTCATGTGTGCAGCATATGTACTGAACAGGTGTCCCACTAAAGCGTTGCAGTCTATCACTCCATATGAGGCTTGGCATGACCGCAAGCCATCTATTGCTCATCTGCGTGTTTTTGGTTTTTTGGCATATGCATTAGTGCCTGAACAACATCGTAGAAAATTGGATGATAAGGCAGTAAAATGTATTTTTGTTGGGTACAGTTCTGAAAGTAAAGGCTATCGTCTGTATCATCCACAGACTAAACGCATTCTGGTTAACCGTGATGTTGTCTTTGTGGAAGATGCTATTCAGCCATTGCTTTCATGTACTAAGGAGACATCTGTTAGCTCCAAAGACATGTATGATACTTTGATGCCTCTTTTTACAGGTGGACAGTCTAGTGCTGGTCCTAATGAGGCAACTTCTCAGCCTTTGCAGGTTTCATATGATGATGCAGATCATTCCATTTCTGATGCAGATTTACATGATGCACTTGCTGATGAGAGAGCTGATATTGAGCAAGCAAAAACTATGCCAAAATGGCTGGTGCAGACTTTGCGTGACAGCAAATTAGATGCACCTTTGTCATATCGTACTCGTTCAGGCTCTCATAGTGCCTCCTTTGCATCAGATTGCTATGTTATGGATGCATCTAGTCTCTGTGATGAGAATGAGCCTGTTTCTTTTGATGAAGCACAGAATTCAAAAAATTGGATGGCTGCTATGCAATCTGAATATGATGCTATAATGAAGAATGGTACATGGTCTTTATGTGACTTGCCTCCTGGCAAGAAGGCCATTGGCACTAAGTGGGTATACAAGCTGAAGCGTAAACCTGATGGTACAGTTGACAGGTATAAGGCTAGGCTTGTTGCAAAGGGTTATGCGCACGAAAGAGGCATTGATTTTGATGAGACCTTTGCACCTACATGCCGTATGACTACTGTTCGGAGCATTTGTGCACTTGCAGCCCATCATGGTTGGAATGTACATCAGTTGGACATTAAAACAGCATTTCTGAATGGTGACTTGCATGAAGAAGTGTATGTTTTTCAGCCCCGTGGCTTTGTGCAGAAAGGGCATGAAAACCAGGTGTGTAGGTTAAAGAAGGCGTTATATGGTTTAAAGCAAGCACCACGTGCTTGGTATGAGAAGATACATGCCTATCTGATTGCACATGGTTTTGAGAACAGTCCAACTGAAAGCACCTTATATGTTAAGCGTGCTAATGATGTGCTTCTGATCATTGTTGTCTATGTAGACGACATGCTGCTCACTGGTAATATTGAGAAGCATATTGCTGATTTCAAGGCTGATTTGCATGCCTCATTTGAGATGTCTGATTTGGGGCATTTGCATCACTATTTGGGCATTCAGTTTATGCAAGTTGATGGTGGAATGGCTTTGTGTCAAACGAAATATATTGACACATTATTGCAGCGTTTTGGCCTTGAAGACTGTAAGCCTATTGCCACTCCTATGGAGACAGGTTTACGATTGAGTCTTCATGATGCTGGAGATGCATTTGATGTTGTTCTCTATCAGCAGGCTGTTGGATGCTTGATTTACTTATGCATTACTCGATCAGATATTCAGTTTTCTGTCTGACAGATGAGCAGGTTTATGCATTGCCCAGGAGTCACGCATTGGAAGGCGGTTAAGCGCATCTTTCGCTACTTGAGTGGTACTCGGCTACTTGGGTTGTTTTATCCCAAGGGGGGATCACTACCGCCAGCTGGTTGCTATGACACTCGTGTGTCCACCAGTGGCTTTTGCTTCATGCTTGGTAGCTCATGTATATCTTGGTTGAGCAAGAAGCAGCCTACTGTGGCCACTTCCAGTTGTGAGGCTGAGTATAGGGCAGCTTTCATAGCGACTGTTGAGTGTGTGTGGCTCAGACGCCTTATGGCTGATTTGGGTGTTGGCCAATCTTCTGCCACCACCATCTTCACTGACAGTCAGAGCGCATTGGCAGTTGCGAGGAACCCTGTGTTCCATGCTCGCACTAAGCACATTGAGGTGCATTATCACTATGTCAGGGAGAGGTTCTCTGCTGGGGAGATCAGCTTGGCATATGTGCCCACACAGGAGAACATTGCAGACCTTTTCACGAAGGCTCTGCCTAGGGAGAAGTTTGAAGCTTTTCGCAAAGCTTTGGGCTTACTTCCTTTTGTGGAATGATTTCCACATAGCTTGGCACTTCCTTATACATGAGTGCCAGCTCCTTGTTCACCGCATCACTCCCAGGGGGAATTTGTTGATATATTTAGGTAGTGATGTTTGTGAACACTCTAGGACCGCCGGGGCACTTTTTTCCCTCTTTAGGAGGTTTTTTCCCCCGGCTTGTATATACGCCTATTGCCCTAATGGGCTACTTATCTTTGTACATTCTCTAGTAATACATTTAGTATTGTGTGTTTGTGCTCCAAGCTTCTTCGTCTTCCTTGTGCTGTTCGCGTGCTTCCGCAGACGTCTATCTCCAACAAGAAATGCATTAAATCATAAGACATATATTCCCCCCCTCGATCAGAACGGAGGGTGCCCATTTTAAATGCTGACAGATTTTCAGCCAAAACCAAAAACTGTTTAAAGCACATGAACACTTCGGACTTTGCTTTGAGTGGATATACCCATGCATGCCTAGAAAAATCATCAATGAAAGTCACGAAGTAAAGGTAATTTCCAAAAGAGGGTGTCTGCATAGGACCACAGACATCACTATGTACAAGCTGCAATTTCTACGTAGCCCGAACTGAACCATCTTTTGGAAAGGAGGAACGCTGCATTTTGCCCAAAATACAGCCTTCACATACATGTTTTCGAGGTGCCTCAAGCTTGGGCAAAGAAGACACCATATTAGATTTCTGTAGGCGTAGCAAACTAGCAAAATTTAGATGACCAAAGCGTGCATGCCAAAGCTTTGCATCTGACATAGCCTGAGAATCATGAACTGCACATGCCGAATCATTAACAGATCTTTCATAGTCTATGAGCTTATACAGCCCACGATATAAAATGCCAGAAGCAATAACCACATCGCCATTTGACAGATCATGAACAGTACACCTGTCATCAACAAATTTCACAACCAAGCCAATCTTGGCTAATGCAGAAACTGATAACAGGTTCTTCTTGATCCCTGGCACAAATAAAGCATCTGACAAAGTGAAAGAACTACCATCAGCAGTAGTCAAAATGATCTTACCAACTCCCATAACAGGATAAAAGGAGTTGTTGGTGCATGTAACAGTATTCCTTGTGGGGGCAGGCTCGAGTGAAGAGAAGAAACTACGCTGCGAGGTAATATGTTTGGTCGCCCCACTGTCAAAGTACCAAACATCTGAGTCTACTGCAGACATGCATTGATCATGAGAGGATGGGTCAAAACTGCAGACAGTAGTAAACGCCCATTCTTCTTCCTCCACAAGATTTGCAGACTCTGTTTTTGGTGTAGAGGCCTCTGCAACAACCATTCCAGCCTCTTTCTTCTTTGCCTCTTTTGCAGCTAGTTTTGGATAGTTCTTTATGATATGATCATTTCCTTTATAGTACTTGCAAAACAATTTCTGCTTTTCTGATTTCTTCTCATCTTTATCCTGGTTCTTCGATTGTGCAGCATTTGCAGATTTCTGCTTACTAGTAGAAGAGCTCCATTTTCCTTTGCCCTTCTGACTAGCCAAGAAAGCTTGATCTGCAACACGCATAATGGACCTGTTCTGCCTGGACTGATCTTCCTGCAACAGGATAGAGACTAACTCCTCAAATGACAAGGCATTTGGATTGCCTTTCATCATCAATCGAAGAGTAGAGGCAAAACTCTGATATGAATCAGGAAGACCATTCAGAACGGTCTGCACAAGTGAGCTATCTCGTATAACCTCATCAGCAGAAATCAATTGTTCCTTCAGGTCTTTGATCTTTGTGAGAAAATTGTCCATAGAATCACCTTCATTCATGTGCTCACTCTCCAACTGTTTTCGGAGGTAAGCAACACGAGCCTGATTCCTAGCCTGGTACAACGTGGTAAGTGTATCCCAAGCATCCTTTGCTGTTCTGCAAGAGTGAATGTGAGTAATAATAGCATGTTTGACAGACAAAGCTATCAATGCATGTGCTTGAGCATCTCTGCCATCCCAACGAATTTGCTCTGCAGTAGGTGCAACAGAAACAGCAGCACGAACAGGAATCTGTGGAATATCATCTTCGACACCATCTTCATCAGCTCGAGCACCTGTATTTGCAGTACCTGTTGTTACAGGTATAACAGGACGTCTTTCAACACCCTGCACAATGTTCCACAGTCCTTTTGCAACCAATATATGTCGCATCATATAAGCCCATAATGGGTAGTTGGTACCATCCAACTTATCCTCAACAGCCAACATACGAAATACATCACTGCTTTCAGCCATGGCCGGTGACTAAAATACCTTGATGCAGAAAATCGACTGTATCTCAAAAAGTTGAACAGAACTGCCCAGACGAGTTCTGCTAGACCTGTAGCAGACTTCGAGACGCTTAAACTGGCGAACAGAAACAGGTATATACCTTTGGCACAAAAAGATGAAATAGCCTGCACAAGCGCTGCGATAGTGCGTTCGGAGGCCGAAACAAGCTCAGATCGCGATTTCGGCACTCACAGCGAAGCTGTTTTGATCTCGGAAACACGTTGAGTATGCTCACCAAAATTTGTGCGATTCTGAGACTGCAAACAGAGGAGTGTCGATGGCACCCTAGATGAAGCGACGACCTGCTCTGATACCAATTGTTGGAGATAGACGCCTGCGGAAGCACGCGAACAGCACAAGGAAGAAGAAGAAGCTTGGAGCACAAACACACAATACTGAATGTATCACTAGAGAATGTACAAAGATAAGTAGCCCATTAGGGAAATAGGCGTATATACAAGCCAGGGGATTAAAACCTCCTAAAGAGGGAAAAAAGTGCCCCGGCGGTCCTAGTGTGTTCACACACATCACTACCTAAATATATCAACACTTACTCTAATCCGAAAAAATTCACTAAAACACCTGAAGCTTGGGGCATTTTGGATCACCCATATGAGACAAAGAATCTCAGTAAGATTCAAAATCTTGAAAACACGTTAGTAAATGAGAAATACTGTGATTTTGAGAAGGTTGGAGATGCCCACAATTGAATGAAAATTTTACAATATCAACAAGCTACTATTTGTGTTCAGATAACACCTAAAGAAATGGCTCACATGCGTGTTCAAGTTCTTTCAGCAAAATATGATGTGCTCATAGATTCCCTTAACACTCAAGTAAGACCCTCCCATCTTACCTTTGAAGATTTTTCTATAATGCATTTGAAAGAAGATATGTGCTTGAAGAATATTCAAGGCTCAAATGATGCAACATCTTTAACAAATGCAAAGGGCAAAGGTTCATATGATAGATCAAAGAAGAAGCCAAAGAACAAGAAGTTCAGTAGAATCTTATTCTGTTGGAAAAAGAAGGATCATGCCATTAACCATTATATGAAGAAGCAAGTTGATGTGTTAAACATTGATCCACAGGGATTGATCCCTATGGTATGAGAGCTGTTCTTGTCGTTCATTTTTTTTTCCAGAATTGTTTGTCTTCTTCCTCCTTTTTTTTCATGGAGATTCTAAAGATTTTGGTCTTTGGTCACCATCGGCTGCAGAGACAAAAAGAGGTGCGTAGGACCCCACCCCGAGGACATGCCCAGCATCTCTTGTGTGTAGTTGGAGTGTTGGCCAGTCATCAAAGCATGCCTGGGCGATATGGCTACCTACCCACGTGTTCATGCAGGATCCAGGTCAGAGAAAGCAGAGAGAGGGACGACCCGTGCCCTATGCCTCCTCTTGCTTGTGTTGAAGTAAAGTATCTTCTCTTCTTCTATATGAGGTAGTGTATGTGCTCTCTGGATGCATATATGGGATAAACCACGAACAGGTGCACTATTCTGAACCACTATTGAGGGAGAATTGATTCAAATTTCAAGCCAAAATTTTTCTCTAGACTACAATTTGCCCTATCTAATTCCACCTAATTGACCATAACATTGGCAAATTACCTCCAAATACTGAGGTTTTTTCTCATTGTGGCAAGCTCTCTCAGAGAACTTTCCATAGAATAGCTAGAAGCCATATTTTGGCCTCAGTTTTCATCATCTTCTGAGTTTGGAGTTTACCCCTTCATCTTCAACAAACTTTTTCCAAGTAATTTTTTTGAAGCACAACCTATGGGGAGAGACTTGGAAAGCTATTCCAATGGAATGAGGACCATCCTTAGCACTTGCACACACCTGCAAATTACTTTTTGAACCTCCACATAATTCTCTTGTCAATTTATATGCATTTTTGCTCTCTTTTTGCATCATGTCACATGGAATTTTGGATAGTACCTAGACTATGTGTAGGTTAGACGTGGTTTGTTTTGTATGGTGCATGTATTCTTCTTGCAGGTACAGATAAGTATTTTCTTGGAGGTAAGCAAGGTAAAAAATATACATTTTTTAGGGTGTGTAATCCCCTTTTGGTCTATTTGTAGATAGATTGTGAGTGTTGGCACAATTATCACGAAAATTGCTTGTCAATTACTTAGAATAATTTTTCTGGTTTTCGAGATTGTGCCATTATGATGTGAAAATGTTTAGAGCATTAGTATGCATATGCACAAAAAATACTAAAATTTTCTTCATGTTCCATTGAGAAAAGGCTTATGATTTGTTTCTTTTCCGTTGCCACTTATTACTCGTTATAAGTATACATAGAATATCCAAACTATATAATGATCAAGATGAATGATTAGTAGCATTTTGATCAAAGAAAGGTATAAGCTTGTGGATATCTAGTACATATCACTATTTGGGAGAAATTAATTCAAGGATGAGCCCAAGGGCAGTCTTAAGACAAAGGGAAAATGTTGCTAAGGTCATAAGAATGAGGAACTTAATAGTTTCACAGCTAAGAACTTTCGGATTTCTAGTTAGAACCTAGAATAGAGCATAGTTCATCCTCAAAGATTCCATGATCTAGAGGAATGCAAGTGGCATTTTGATAAAAAGGAATAAATTCAAGATTTGAAACATGTAAAGTAATACATTTCAAAAGAGATGAGAATTTTCAAGTGAGAAGAACTGCCCTTTAGCAGAAAGGACAAAGTGAGACAACGCCTAGTTTTAGCCAATGTCTCATGAGCTAGAAACTTAGAGGTAAGAGGTCTCAAGGTAAATTGAAATTTTAGAAGAGAACTCTAAGAACACCTACAAGTTTAGGATGCTTATAAGCTAAGTATTTAGTTCATGAGTAGTTACTATAATTACATAGCTATGAGTTCTAGTGCACAATTCTGTGTATATAGAACAAAGGAAACAAAGTAACTAATACACATGAAGCTTAAGGCATTTTGGATCACCAATATGAGACAAAGAATCACACTAAGATTCAAAATCTTGAAAACCAGTTAGATAATGAGAAGTACTCTAATTTTGAGAAGGCTTGAGGATCCATCAATCGAATTGAACATTTACAAATATCAACGAGCTGCTATTTTTGTTCGGATAACACCTAAAGAAAGGGCCCATAGGTGTATTCAAATTCTTTAAGCACAATATGATGTGCTCATAGCTTCGCTTAACATTAAAGTAATACCTTCTCCTCTTACCTTAGAAGAGTTTTCTATAATGCCTTTGAAAGTAGAAATGTGCTTGAAGAATATTCAAGTCTCAAATGAAGCGTTCAAAGATGGAGAACTTCAACGCTTCCCTTAACCCTAAAGTAAGACCCTCCCCTCTTACCTTTGAAGATTTTTCTATAATGCCTTTGAAAGTAGAAATGTGCTTGAGGAATATTCAAGTCTTAAATGAAGGAGCCAAAGACAGAGAAGTTCAGTAGAAGCTTTTTCTTTTGTAAAGATAAGGATCATGCCATTAAGGATAATAGGAAGAAGCAAGTTGATGAGACAAATGGTAATCTCAGATCCACGTGGAAGAATATGAACTATGCAAATAACACAAAACTTGAACTATTGGTTGCCATAGAGGAGTTATGTACATATGCCCACTTTCATGTGGACGAATCTTGCATATTAGATAGTGGAGCATCTCGTCACAAGACCAAAAATAAGGACTACTATATTTCCTTAATGCCTCTAAAGAAACCCATCAATTATTCGTTGGAAACGACTCCAAATGTCCTACTAAAGAGGCAAGTACCATCTATTTTTTTGGTGCCATGAGTGTTGAGAGAAAAGCCTCTAAGGTTTTGATGTTCCTAAACTAAAGATAAGTTTATTATCAATTTCTTCAATAACAAATCGTGGTCTCAAAGCACATTTAAAAAAGGATGGTGCATATGTACTGGATGGAAGATGTAATATTATGAGAAGAGGAATATGGAAAATAAATTATATGGGTGAAGCACCCTTATTGGTGGAGAAGGCACGCACACACAAGTAAACTTTGACATCAATGTTTTGGGAATAGTGGGTTCTCCATTCTCAAAGAAATGCATGAAAAGGGATGGTATAAAATCTACCTACATTTTTAGATTTGTAGGTACCATGTGAAACTTGCATGATGGGCAAGAAATAAAGGAAGGCATTTCCAAAAGATCGCAACAATCAAGCTCAAGCTCCTCTAGAGTTGCTACATCTATGGTAAAATATCTACTCTTGTTTTAGGAGGATCTCTCTACTTTCTAGTGATAACTGGTTATGATAGCAGAAAGATGTGGGTGCATTCTATTTTAGAGAAGGTTGATGGATTTGAGAAATTTAAAAGGTAGCACAATCTTGTTGAAAATGAAGCAGGCAAAAAACTAATGAAATTCCATAGAAATGTAGGAGGATAATGCTTATCAAACTAATTCATGAACTACTACAATGCTCATGTAATCAAGAGGCAGCTCACCACAACCCACACACCTCAACAAATGGTTTTGTTGAGAGATGAAATAAGATAGTGGTTGAAATGCCCACTGTATGCTAAAAGATCAAGATATGCCCAAATCTTTTTGGGGAGAAGAAATTATTATGATTGTGTACATTTTGAATAGATGCTACACAAAGGCATTGAACAAGATTACTCCTCAAGATGTGTACTCTCATAAATTTCCTTTAGATATGCATTTCATAATTCTTGAAATAAAAAGAGCTAAATTAGGACGAAAAAGTGAAAAAGATGCCTTCTTTAAACATAGTGAAGTGTCTAAAGCATGTATAATTGGGATATAGAGGAAAAGAAGATCATTATCAGCCATGATATGGCATTTGATGAGTGACCACACTAAGTGCATAAAAAAGGAAAAAGCGCTATCTCAACAACTAAAGAAATAATGCATATTTTGCCTTCCCATAGACAGGTCAAGATCAATGAGGAGGAGAAACAAGATAGTGAAATTCCTCCACCAAAAGGCCAAATGTTGTTTCCACCTAATATAAGCCACTACTCCATTATTGGCATTGAAGTTTGGCAAAAGAATGATGGCATTCTCATATCATAATAGAAATATGCTAAGAAAATCCTTAATATGTCTGGGATGATGAAATCCAAAGCCACTAGCACACCTATAGCGGTAAATCTCAAACTTTGAAAAGAGGATGATATAGTAGAAGAAGATATTAAGAACTACACAAAGCTTTTTGGGAGTCTTATCTTTTTGTGCGACAATAGACTAGATATCTACTATGGTGTTGATGTATTGATCAAGTTATAATCTAAGAGATCCATTGGAATGCATGCATGAAAGTTCTAAGGTAGATTGTAGGAATCTTGGATTTTGGTATTCTTCATACCACAAGTCACCCTCTTTGAGGGTATTGTGATTTGAATTGGGCCAAAAAGTGTAGGAAGCAGCCAATGCTAGCCCTTTCTCCCATTGAAGTAGAATACAAAGCAACTTGCTTTACCTGTTGTGAGACAATCTAACTAAGGCTAATTCTTCCAAATCTAGGCTTTCCAAATCAATGGTGACTATACATAGAGGTGATAATAAAATGTATACTACCATTGCAAATAAGTGAGTATTTCATGGTTGCAGCAAACATAAAGAAGGGGAGTACCAATATGTTCCTAAGCTAATCAAAGATGGATTTGTGGAGCATTATCCAATAGAGTAAAGTTGCATTTATATATTCACTAAAGCACTTGGAAAAGAGCAATTCAACAAGCATCTTCAATAGATGGGCATAGGACTGAGGCCTACTTGATTTATCATTTTGTAAACATTGAAGGAGGTGTTAATATACAACAATGTATACCTGTCATGATTGTATGTTTTGTTGCACATTTTCTAAGGTCCCCATTATGGGGAGAATCCAATTATGCATTTCCTAGTTGATGGGAATCCCAACTTTCATGTTCGATGAAGTGAAAAGTGGACCTTATAAGGTATTAAAAATAAAGATATTTACCAAGGTCCCCAATTGTAGGGTCTCGACAATGGTGAGTAGCCCCGATCGAGGACAGCAAAGGGAGTATTCCATGGAATAGTCCACATAAGATGTAGAAATCATTATGATTTGTTATGTTGGTTGAACCCACCTAGGCCACATATGGGAATTATGCATGCGATGATTGCCCATGTTCAACCGGCCATGTTTTTTCATCCACAAAAATCCAGACCTCTCCATTGGTATATACATACCAACATAACTTTACCTTGTAACCCTCTATCTAGAGTTTTGCAGATCACCATCTAAGCTATACCTTGAGAGTGCACAAGTGGACAATGCCATCATCTTTGTACTTGCTATTAGTAGAGAATGTTTTGAAATTCTATTATATTTGTTCTCTTCCATGCTATTGCTCTTGCATTTTCTTTTGTAACAATTTCTTACAATCACTACTCAAAAGTTAAAATTGGATTTAGAACTTATGATGGTCTTCAAAGTAATGGAGACCACCATGATATAGAGTCGGAAGTCTTGCTAAAGTAAACACTAGAAGGAGAGGGCCCTAAGACTGAACGACAGGATGACACACAACTACTATGATATAGAGTTCAAAGGTTTGCTAAGGTAAACACTAAAAAGTGATGGTCCTAAAGCTAAATAATATAGTTGATACTTTCATTAGTAACTTTATGACTCCGAAATGAAACACCAATGCATACCAAACAAAATCATTACAAAATTTAATCCGTAAAGTGGTACAATTCAATTACAGTTTGAAATTTGCAATGAGAAACCTGAAATTCCAATGATCCCTAAAAGGCGTTGGTTTTTAACATCTTACTATCTAAATGATGAGGGATGTCTTTGCTGCGAGCTGTGAGAAGCACACGACCCAACCAACAGAACTAACAGTTTTGGATTTCAATGTTTAAACTGCTCTTGCATTAACCTTGAAGAAAAAAACCGAACACCCAAGCGACACTTTATTCCCGAGTCTTTATAACTGTACGTTTTACCGTCCATTACTATATGTCCAGTTGACCATTGTGAACAATGCTGCATGGTGATGTCCTTGACTGCTGTCCGGGTGGTTGGGCCTCTCGCCTCTTCAAGCGGGAGTGGAGGTTCAACTCTCGTAAACAGCATTTGTGAGAGACATGTTAACTTGGAATGATGTATCATGTGGTTGATGTGCCACCGCTTATTCTACTCCGCGGTAGTTATGACCACCGTTTATTCTACCCCGCAGTAGTTGTGACCACTGTTTAACCCAGCTATGTAAACCCCTTTTCTTGTGGAATAAAGGGGATTACACCCAGCTATGTAAACCCCTTTTTCTTATGGGATAAGAATAGTCCCATGAGTACTATGCCTTCTTGTACATTTACAATTTCAAAGTTAAAGCTCGGGGAGTAGGCCTCTCCGAAACCACCATTTTTTAAAAAACTCTGTATGGTGAACGACAGAGTTGTGGTTCTCGCCCGTTGCGACTCCATTTCGCCCACCTTATAATATTCACTCCACCTCCAAATTATGTTTCTGCCAGAGTACGGCGCACTGTATATGTGGGCGTCCGGTCCAAACATCTGAGAGATGTCATCCCTCTTATCTCCTCTGGATGGTGGAGCTCGAAAGTTGTGAGAAACACTTCTTTCAAAGGCTCCACGATGAATTTAACAAATTTCATCGTCCGTTGTGCTATTCATGTTTAGCTGTACGTTGTACATCCGGTGATTATATGTGTTATTGCCCGTGGTCAACGACAATTTGTTGTTCTCCTCCAGTCTCCATTCCGTCCATTCCCGTAGACACGTGACATATATGTAGTACCCTCAATGACGATTATGCTCATTGTATGACAACAGCACACAGACACGCAGAGAGATTCAATTGCATCGGTAAGTCATTTTATATATTATTTATACTTATGAATATATTGTCTCAACGTTCCCCTTTTTCCTAATGGAAACTTCATTGGAAATCTCATTTCCATTGATATATGTGATTGACATGTTCGATCCTGTTGTGTTAGTCTGTCTAACAACGAATTGAATGTGAGCGCATACGAAACCCACCATAGCCAAATAGCCTTAGGTGTCCGCATTTCTGTAATCCATGGATAACAAAAGGAGTGTTTGCGGTTCCGCAACGAAGAGGGATAGAAAAGAGAAGAGAGAGGTAAGAGAAGCACAACAAAATGATATTTGAGTGAAATTCAAATGAAAAAAAAAAGAGAGAGAAGAGTTTCTCCCTCATTTGATCTGAACGGACGATATGATTTTCCTTGATTGCGCTGCTGAAAGGTAAAGATGTTTTTGCTCCCCGACGAGACGATCTTCCTCTTTTGTCTTGCTAAAGGTTAAATATCTTTTTGGGCCCTTGCAAACATGCTCTCTATTCATCTTGACTGTCGACGATGCTGGGTTGATTTCCATTTAGTCAGATGCTTTCGGTGCAAAAAACATGTCCTAATCGAAAGGCAAAGATATTACTTGTCAGCCATGATGTGGTTTTTGAAGAGTGACCACATCTAATGGATAACAAAGGTATAAGTGCTATCTCACCCACTAAAGAAATAACAAGGTCAAGATCGATGAGGACGAGACATGAGATAGTGATATTCCTCCACCAAAAAGCCAACTAGTTGTTATCGTAATCCTCATGTTGATGTTATAGAGTCATCTTCAGATGGGTTGTGTGGATCATTGAGGAGCAACAAAGAGCCTCACATCATATTGTCAATATGGCTCTTATGGCTAAAATATGGGGTGAGCAAAAGAACCCACAACTATAGATGAAGCACTCAAAGACCCCAAAAGGAGAGCGGCAATGAAGGTTGATTATTATTTCATACTAAGGAATGAAACTATGGAATTTTTTAATTCACAACCAAATAAAAAGGCAATTGGAAAACTGGATTTGGAAAGAAAAACACAAAGGAGATGGACAAAGCTCGGCTTGTTGCATAAGAATTCTCACAAGTGGAAGGGTTTGTTGTCAACGAGAGCTTGTCCCAATAGCTTGAATGACTACAATTTGCATGGTACTTCTAGTTACAGCACATACAAATGGATGGAAAATTAGCATTTCAGAATGGATAACTCAAGGAGAAGGTATATATGGTGAAAAAATAAAAAATAAGTGAATAATTTCCACATGGTGTTGTGGACAAACCTTTGGAACCCACTATACCAGAGGTAGACATGGAAATGTTTTCATTCATACTTGTGGATATAGAAGAATTTTTTCTCCTACACGATATTGAGAAGGCATTTGGTTTATGCCTTGATGAATTTCTTAGATTTTTTGTGTTTGATATCAAATGTTACCATGGATCTCTTCAGAAATAATTCAAAAATTAACTATTCCATTTGTTGATTCAGTCATAGTTACTATTGCATTGGAGTGTGAGGAGATTTTAAGTGATGCTAATCAAAGTGCCACCAAAAAGGAATTGGCCACAACAAGGGAAAGGAATTATGGAGAACAAGATTTCAACATCACCAATTGTGGAACAAATTGGCATGGATCTCTCTTCAAAATCTCTAGATGCTTTGGGAAGACATGAGGATGCGGATAGGCTTCAAGATGTAAGTGTCTAATTTTGACTATTATGATTGATTATGGCTCGTATTGTTACTCAATAAATTTCTATATTTAGGAAGCTATTGAAGTTGATAAATTAAGGGCAATGAGTGGTGGTATCTCGGTTGCCCATGGTGGTGGCTCATCTATCCACAATAATACAAGGGACTAACTATGTAGTTTTGGTCAAGAATTCATTTTTCCTTACTACCCTATAGTTAACTACCCTACTCTTGTCATCTCAAAAGTGTTTTTTTCCTAGAATGCCACTCATTTTTCCTCCAAAACCTCACTACATAAGATGTAAATCCTTTTCCAAATTTCTAATTCTTCTCCCAAGATAGTACGCTTCTTCTTGATACCATTTACCTTATAATGTATGTATCCTCAAGGTACTCATTTCTATTTTTTGGGTACATTTCAATATATCTAGGGGTTATTTCTATCATAGCTAGTTCTATTGGGATTATAGCCCTTTATGTGCTTTCCTCCACATACTTGACTAGAACAACCTTTGAAGATCGAGGTGATTGCTGACTAAAAACTAACCTTGGGAGCTCTTGCTTGATTATACATATGCTATCCAAATTAAGGTTCTATATAGTACTACTATTGATCTTTAGGATCATTTACATATGCATCCATGAGAGGATACATAGGCCGAGGTCGGTATTGTGATCTTTGCTAATATTTTTGCTATTGGTAGAGCTCTTGAGGTGGTCTATTATATGTTGGGTGATGTGTACCTTTTTATTTTGTTGCATGGGTAAGCTATAAGGTGATTCCCATTATATTGTTGATATCTGCTATGATATTTTGGTCTCTAGCCATATGGCTAGAGAAGTTTAATCATGATATCTCCTATGATATTTTGAAGTTTAATCATGCTCAATTCCTTGTTTTCAAAACTCTCTGATGAAATCTTATACAAAAGCTTCCAAGTCTTTGGACATGCCTATTATCCATGGTTGTAACCATGATGATGCACTTCCAATCATTGTTCATTCAAATGCCTCCCATTGAGTGAAAAAAGTATTTGAGCGGCTCAGCTATGATGACTTGCTCGAACATCGCTACGTGACCATAAGGATTAATATACCTATGAGAAAGGCTTGAATGATGTGTGTGTCTCTCTCCTCCCATCCATATATACCCTGTTGTGCTCTAAAGATAGCAATGTTCTCGAATAGTCTAGTATGAAAATGTGGCCATCATGCAACACTTATTCCCATTACTACTAAGTACCTTAGGGTATCCCCCGAGCTTCGAACCTTGGTTAGCTGGCCCTTGTCCCTCACACACATGGAATGATCCCTATGGATCAATATCATGATCCCTGTGGACCAATGTCTGACACTCTCTCCCCCTTCAAAAGATCATCTTCCCCAATGATCGATGAGGGAAAGTACTTGCCAACTAGAGCTTCTGATTCCTAAGTAGAGTTAGTAAGTGGTAACCCTCTCCATGCTACTAAATACTCTTGGATGAGAGGATTCCTTAATTGCTTCTGTCTCCAATGTAGTATCCTATCTAGAGAATGATCTGTAGTATCACTTTCTTGCAAAGAAACAATACGTTCTATTAGATTATCCTCCCTAGAAATATACTTCCTAAGTTTACTGACATGAAACACTCGATGAACTCTGCAATGTGGAGGAAGCTCTAATCAGTATGCAATTTCACTTAGCTTTTTTAACTATCTTCCAAGGTCCACAAAACCTTGGTGATAGCTTAGTACACTTCCCTATGGAGAGTAAACTAGATCTAGCTCGTACTCGAAGAAAGACTATGTCTCCTTCCTCAAAGGATCTAGCAGATCTCTTCCTATGAGCATACTCTTAGCCCTATCAGCTGCTTGCTGCATCTTGGCTTTAACTATTTCTAAATTTGCTTGGAGGTTCATTAAGAACTCTGAAGCACTAGGATATTTCTTTGTCATGCCGATAGTACTGGAAGCATTGGGATTCATGCCATAATTCATCTCAAAAGAAGACATACCTGTCACCTTGTGAGGCCTATTGTTATAAGCAAACTCAACTAGTGGCAAATAACTATCCTAATCTGTCTATCTCTCAGACACATATGTCCTTAACATGTCCTCTAAAATCTGGTTGACCCTCTTGGTTTGACCATCTGTTTGAGGATGATCACCACTATGCATCTTTAATGACACCTTCCATTTTTCAAATACAAACTTCCACAAGTTTCCTCTGAATTTGACATCCCTATTTAAAACTATGGATGCTGATAACCAATGCAATCTGAAGACATGCTGGATAAACAACTCCGCTACCTATGGAGCTTCTATCATCTCTTGCATGGGTATGAAATGAACCATCTTGCTCAATCTGTCTACCATAACTAGGATAGTATCCCACTTCCTTTGGGTGTGTGGTAACCCAACTATGAAGTCCATGGATACACTGCCCGCATTATGATCTGGAATCTGTAAAGGATGCAAACAACCTAGTGTCTTTACCCTTTCTGCTTTGTTAACTTGACACATAAAGCATTATTGAACATAAGTGTGGATGTCTTTGGCTGATCCAGGCCACCAAAATGTTCTTCTAACAAGTCTTATTGTCTTGTCAACACCACAATGTCTTATGCAAGGTAGATCATGGTTATCATGCATGACTTTTCTTCTCAAATTGCGAGAATCTAGTATGTAAACCTTTCCTTTTTGTGTAACTATTCCATTCTCCTATGAGAAATTGGAATACGGAATGGATTTGTTCACTCTACTAAGAGAAGAAATAGATGAAACTCTCACATCTCCTATAATAGAGTCATCATTGATGGCTCTAAGAATCTATAAGAAATGTGGATCTTCCACCTGCGCTTCCTTTATCTCTTGAAGCAATGAGCTTTCTAGAACTATAAAGCTCATTTGATACATTATCCATGATAATGCATCAACAACTATGTTCTCTTTGCCTCTTCTCTTTGCCTCTTCTATACATGATTTCCATGTGAAACTCTTGCATGGGCTCAGTCCAACGAGCCTGTCTACCTTGAAGGTCTATCTGACTACAAAAATACTTAAGTGTATGGTGATCAGTGTATACCTTAGAGTCTACACCATAAAGATAGTGTCTCTAGACTTTAAGTGCATGCACCATTGCATACAAATCCTGTTCATGCACTGGTCAGTTCCACTATGCACTAGTCAATTTCTTACTCTCAAAAGCTATTGGCCTGCCATCTTGGCTCAAAACTACCCATATGGCTATCCCACTAGCATTTGTTCGTAACTCAAGGGGTTTCTGTGGATCTACCACTTTGAGTATAGAAGCCTCTAAAACAGCTTGTTTCATAGTATCAAAACTCTCTTGCTCCTGTTGCTTCCATGCAAATGGAACTTTGCCTTGAAGCAAGTTCATCATAGGTGCCCTTATTGACGAATAGGAAGAGATGAATTTCTGATAGAAACTAGAAAATCCTAAAATTGACCACAACTACCTCTCATCCTGAGGAGTAGGCCAAGATAATATAACTAAAACCTTCATAGCATCCATCTAAACCCCCATCGGCCGACCTAGATACTCGATCCTCACAATCTTATAGTTTGACAAATATGTCATCCAAACATGTGGTGGATGTAGCACTTGGCGCAGCAAACTTGGCGCAGCGATGAGCAATGGTTGCTATGTTGATAAGGCTCCGAAACACGAATGCAAAATTGCAGAGAGAGAGAGAGAGAGAGAGAGAGAGAGAGAGAGAGAGAGAGAGAGAGAGAGAGAGAGAGATAACTCTCTGATGCGCACGGATAAATGAAGTGATGTGTGCCTTTGATTAAGTGATGGAGAGTCATGCTCTTATACAAAAGTAGGAGCTCCTTTTTGACCAATCAAAAGGAGATAAGGCTTTAGATAGGATTGCCCTCTTTTTAGGAGAGGGATCACACACAAGATGAAGGATCAAAGCTCATAGCCAACAATCCCCCCTTGAGCTTGATTCTACAAATAGCTCTTTGGGAAATATCCTTTCCTCACAACTAGACTAGGGTGGTGCAAAAATATGTTCCAAATTTATCATCGGGAACCGCTTTGAGTAGGACGGCTACTTGATCCTCATTTTCAATGGGGCATTGCACATAAGCTAATTGGGTACAAATACTCTTTAACTTGTTTACAAGGGTAGGTATGTCTTCTCCTTGTGACATGGTAAGAGAATAAAGTTGCATTTTAAGTGCTATTTTGGAGTTTTTAGAGATAGCTCCAAAGTTTTGCTCTAAAGTAATCCATGCTTGATTCGCTGTAGTGCAATCATCCAAGAAATGTACATAATTATCATCTAGAGAGGTGAGTAGCATCCCAAGTGCTTGCTCATCCTTTTCTGTGAAATATGGTAGACCTCTTCTATGTTCAAGTGTTTCGTTTTGTGCTAATGGTTTTGTAACAAACCATAGTTGTTTAGTCATAAGATACCCTTTGATCTTTGTTTGCCATGTATGGAAACCTTGGCCGTTGAATTTGTCTAGAGGCTTGTCACTCATTTTGGAGAGGTCTTACCGAAGTGACTCACTGTGGCAGTGTCTAACTCCTTACAACAACCTTTATTCAAGAACTTTTATTTTGCGGGAAGGTCTTACCGCTCAAGAATGAGGGCAGTGTCTAATCCCATGAAACTGGAACAAAGTAAAAGATTCATGTACATTGCATGATTAGTCCTACATGTGTAAGAGTGACTTCAAAGCATTACGGGCTTTAACTTCAGTATTTTGTTCTAATAGAAGACGAATTTCACATGTCATAAATACACAAGAGTTTTACATTCCAAATACTATGAGAGGAGAATGTTTGATAAACATCTTCACTCTGTATGTGAGCATCACTACTGAAATACTATCTGCATACAAGTGTCACAAAAAACAAAATCAATAGTGTATGCAATAGTGTCTGTGTACATTTCGCATACAATTTCTTCAGAACTGTGCACGTCCATCATCAACGACGATGACAAGGAGAGAAGAGAGAATAGAATCTAAACTTCGTCTGATTGTATGCGTGTTAAAAAGTCATAGCTCTTCGTTTGTCTCTCTAATCTCTCAGTTTCATTCTTTTACAGCAAACACGTAGTCAGCTTTATGCGCTAAAATTACTGGATCCTCTCCTTTCCACAATGCTCTCTTTCCTTGCCTGCATTGGAGTTGTGAGGTGATGAATTTTCAGCAAATACTCCCTGCGAGATCAGCACCACTTAAACAGATGTTAGTACTGGATAGAGATAGCATCAATAAGAGGTTAAGTTACTGCAAGTCTCTGAGCTTGTCGGGCGGCTTTTCTATTTGATAAATGATAACCCGTAGTAGCGGAAGCAGCTCGTGATTTTTGACGTTCTCGCATTTCAAGCTCTAAGCTCTGGCTGTCCACCTTGAATCTGCTTCTTGAAGTATTCGCTAACAGTAGCACCACGTGAAGTGATAGGCATAGCGCAGAAGAGCTTAATGTTTTATAGCTCTGTCACATACTCCATCCGTGACATCTTCTATGAAGGACGTCGTTTTTTGGCTCTGGTACCATCTGTAGCACTTGGCACAGCGATGAGCAATGGTTGCTATGTTGATAAGGCTCCGAAACACGAATGCAGAATTGCAGAGAGAGAGAGAGAGAGAGAGAGAGAGAGAGAGAGAGAGAGAGAGAGAGATAACTCTCTGATGCGCACGTATAAATGAAGTGATGTGTGCCTTTGATTAAGTGATGGAGAGTCATGCTCTTATACAAAAGTAGGAGCTCCTTTTTGACCAATCAAAAGGAGATAAGGCTTTAATTAGGATTGCCCTCTTTTTAGGAGAGGGATCACACACAAGATGAAGGATCAAAGCTCATAGCCAACAGTGGATTTTCTTCTATTCCTTGGATGAATAGAAGGCATTCCGTTTTCTTTTCTTTCTTGTTCTCATTCCTTTGAATCTTAAGACACATGGTGTCCTTTATAAGTAGGAATTTATTCTTATTCCTTCATTTAATAGTATTGACGTTGACACATATAAAACTTTATTAATTTCTAAAATTCTTCTTTACTCATTTGTGTCCTTGTCAATCATATTTACTATTCTAGTTTCTTGAAATATCTTGTTTGCAAACTTGAATCCACATGCTTAGTTTAATTGGTCATTATTTATGATGTAATATAAAAATAAACATCAGAACTGCTTCTCAACTTGTCTTTCATTTGGAAAAACCTTTCTTACTTGTAGGGCTTGCATTGTTGTAAAATCACTCCCTACTAGAGACAAACTTGCCTTGTCTAATAAATGCAAACTATCCGTTGTTCTGTAATCACTCTTTACTAAGAATCTTGACCAGAACCTTGCTTTGTTTACTTACTTCAAGCTATGCTTTGCTATATAACCTTGTCTCATTCCTTGCTAGGTATTTAGACAATAGCCTCGCCTTCGTCGCTCTGTGCAAATCTTGCCTTTCTGTATATCTTGGCCACTATTGAGTATTTGACCTACAGACTTGCCTTGCTTGCTTAATGAAGATGAGTCCACATAGGATCTCTATTCTTCATTCTTAGGTGGATAGATAGACGGAACTACCCCATCTGCCCATTTTAAACTATTATGGAATCAAGATATGATTCCTTTTATAGAATTAGTAACTTTAAAGTCTATGTCTCAACCTCCAGATCTAGGAAACATGAATTTTATATTACTATTTCTAACTATGGCATTCTAATCAAACTTGATTTCCACTTTTTATTCCATAAATCTAAAGTCTATACTTCTTGTGAAATAAACTTCTTTGTTCTATACACATAGAAATATGCACTACAAATAGAGTTCTTTTCTAAGGTTTCAATTTACCTTAGAGTTCAATATAGTAATTATAGTAACTACTTATGAACTAGATACTTAATTTATAAGCATTCTTAAGTTGTAGGTGTTCTGAGAGTTCTTTTCTAAGGTTTCAATTTACCTTGATACCTCTTACCTCTAAGTTTCTAACTCATGAGACCTTGGTAAAACTAGCCCTTGTCTCAATTTGTCCTTTTTGCAAAAGGGCAATTATTTTCACTTAAAAATTCTTATCTCTTTCTAAATGTATAACTTTACATATTTCAAATCTTGAATTTATTCCTTTTGATCAAGATGCCACTTGCATTCTTCTAGATCATGGAATCTTTGAGGATGAACTATCCTCTATTCTAGGTTCTAACTAGAAATCCTAGAATTCTTAGCTATGCAACTATTAAGGTTGTCATTCTAATGACCTTAGCAACATTTGCCCTAGTCTTAAGACTACCCTTGGCCTCATCCTTGAGTTAAGTTACCCCAAATAGTGATATCTACTAGATATTCCCAAGCCTATATGATTCATTGATTAGAATGCTACTAATCATTCATCTTGATCATTATATAGTTTGGATATGTATACTCAAAACAAGTAAGTGGCAGCGGAAAAGAAACAAATTACAAGCCTTTGCTCAATGGACATGAAGAAATAAAGAACTTTTAGTATGTTCTATATTCTTCAATGCATATGCATACTAAATTTCTAGAACTTTTGATAGCATAACGATGCAATTTTGAAAACTGAAAAAATTATACCAAGTAATTCACAAGCAATTTATGCAATATCGGTGCCGACATGCACAATCTAACTACAAATAGACCAATATGGGATTACACACCCTAAAAATTTTAGATTTATTTCCTCACTAATGTTCAAGAAAGTACTTACGTGTCCCTGCAAAGAAGACTACATGCACCATAAAAGATGAATCCACATCTACACTATGCATATATTCTAGGTACTATGCAAAATTTGCTTGTCCTGTATGCAATATGATGCAAAAGATAATAAAAATGCATAAAAATTGACAAGACACTTATCAAGAGGTTCAAAATGTAACTTGCAAGTGTGTGCAAGTGCTAAAGATGATCCACCCTTCATTTGAATAGCTTGCCAATGCACTTACAATAGTCAATGCTTCGAAACTATGCTCGAAAGAGGATCATTGAGGATGAATGGGCAAACTCCAAGCTCTAAAGATGATGAGAAATGAGACCAAACTATGGCTTTCAACCAATCAACGGAAAGAGCTCTGGGAGAGCGTTTCACAACAAGACAAATCTCAAAATTTTGAGGCAATATGCTCAAGATATGGGTATTTAGTGGAGCTGGGTAGTACAAACAGATTAGGTGATCTCTTGGCTAAGGACCCCAAAGAAATTCGAAAATCAGCACCTTCAACCATAAAAATTATTTGTGGAAGTCCTCTCCTCAGCCACGGATGGGTCTTTCAATGGCCTTTATCCCACATATCAATGTTAGACCATCCAGAACTACATATGCACTGGGCGTTTTGAACTTCCTCAAAGAAAAAACAATACCTAGAGTGCTCTCTATGGCCTCCTCAACTGCTAAAAAGCTATGTGGGAGTCTTTATAGAGTTGGGCAATGCTCTGTTGGACGTCTTCAGCTGAATATGCGCGCATGCCTATGAAATTATCCCATATGCGCTATTGATCAAAAAGTTCAAGTCTTCATAAACAAGGCAGAGCTATCATATTTAAGACAATTAGAAAAGTAATTGCTCGCTTTCTCCCTCTGTGTTAATCGCATCTGAGCGCGCATGACAGATTCGGGAAATCAGCAAGCGGGAGATCTCTCCATGTGGAAATTCAGAGGAGTCACGTGGGCATCGTGATTGTCTCTGAACATTGTGCTTAGAGGTGGGTCCTATGGGCTCGCTTTTGAAAACCTGTTGATCTGCTACAGATGGTGGACTCTAAAAAGCTCGCGAAAGAAACTCCCGAAAAATGACAACGATGAAGAAGGCCGCGAAAGAAACTCCCGAAAAATGACAACGATGAAGAAGAGGAGATATGACGATGTGAAGAAGAGGAGATACAACGATGAAGACGGCATCCGAAAAATCTCACGCTCGTAAAACCAAACCATGTTTTGATACCAAGTGTGAGAAAGGCTTGAATGATGTGTGTATGTATCAAAACATACCAAGTGTGAGAAAGGCTTGAATGATGTGTGTATGTATCTCCTCCCGAGCTTGGGACCCTGCTTAGCTGACCCTTGTCCCTCACACGCATGGACTCATGACTATGGATCAATATCATGATTCCTATGGAACAATGTCTAACAACACCCATCACAACATTTCTTCATGTAATTTTCCGCTTTTAATGGAGAAAGGAGACATACTTGATATGGCATTTTAATCATGGGGTGCACCTATGAGGATTAATTTGTTTGTAAGTTGGTGTTACATGAGCATAGCACTCTTGCAATCGCTCTCTCATTTGGAATCTATATGGAGATGCCTCTTAAAACCTAGATTTGACTTCCTCATCAAGGTTTTCTCATGGCTCCTCAAAAGGGTTTGTACTTATAGGTCTAGTCATATTCTTTGCCTATTGTATCTTTCGTGTCTTAAGTTTCTACTTGAATATTGAGAGTTAGGTCGTGTCAAAGATCGTTCAAGTTTTGTGATTTTCCAATAAGAGTTGCTTGCCTTGTCTTTAATCTCAAGATTTAGAGTAGGAGCATATTGATCATCGTACACATAGACTACCACTCTCTTGGCAGGTGGAGCAACTACATCATTAGTCCAATAGCTCTTTTGCGTAATCCTTTCCATGTAGATGGCCTTCCACAAAATACCAATTCTTAAAACCATCGTTCCTTTATGGTTTGCGTACTTAACATTAGAACTAAGAAAGTAGATAGTTCCTTCCCCTTTGTTTCAAAATGTAACTATTGGGTGTGGTTCTAGAGTCAAGAAATTAGAGTTTTTTGTCCTAACCACTTATCAAATTCAGTCTACTAACTTCTCGAATTCTAGAATTTTCTAATAGTCCCATCTAGATGGTCATGCCTCATTCAGATTCATTGGTTTGGTATGCATATCTTTAGAAGCCACTATCGCATCACAATTTAACTCAGAATCATTAGATGAGAGTTCTTTGTGTGGCTAAAAGGTCAGAAACTACTTGCATACGAGAGATGACCTCTAACATATTTTTGTTGTTTGAATGTTTTGCCAATCTCAAATGAATGTACAAATTATCATAGACAAATGAATTTCAAGCTTTTGGGAGGGTGCGTGTGTGTGCACATTTCTTTTCAATAAAAAAATAATATGCCAAAAAAAATCAAACAAACTCTACCAATGGAAGTTTGGTTCCCCATATGATGTGAGGTGCCTCTTTACAATGTTTTTGAAAAGAATGAGGCAATCAATCAAACAAATCAATCATTCAATGTGTGCGAGTGGTTCTTTGAGTGCTTCTTTAGTTGGATTAAAACGAACTCCCCTTTCTTTTAATGCTCAAAAACCTTTCAATTGAAACACAAATCCTTAGATCAAGAGTCTTGTAGAGCTTGAAGATATGAGAAGTGTATGCCCTATGAGAGGATGAAATGAATGATCCTTCCTTTGTACAAGGAGAGTGTTCCTAAGATCTATTATTTCTCAAGGACAATGACCTTCTAATGTCACACTTGATCTAGGCCAAAGAATTCGTCCTTTCAAAACTGAATCCCTTTAAAAAATTAGTCCTACTTCTAAGGCCCTTTTCTAGTGCCTTTCAAAAAACCATGCCTTTAAAAAATTAGGTCTTCTTCTAAATCCCTTTGAAGCCCTCAAGGTTTCTAGTGCCTTTCAAAAATTAGTCCTCCTAAGGCTCTTTGAAGCCCTCAACTTGTGATCCTTGTAAGATGTTCCCGTTATGATGCTAAATATTGTTTAAGCTTCACTGTTTGAGCGACTTCCCCAAAGGTTTAGGTGATAGTTGTTCGTCCACTTCATCCATGATATCCGATGCTACTCGAAGTTTTGATTTCTAAACATGGGTGGAGGCTTGAGGTCCAATGCCGCTACAACATGTCAAGGGTATACTGAGGCTTCTACTGGGACAAATGCACAGGCATCATTTTCCCTCGACAACGGTGTAAGCTTTGGCATATGTGTCGGTACAAAACCACAAGTATAATCGCTAGTATATGTGTCAGTATGAGCATCGATATTTGCACTGGTATAAGCATCAGTATAAACATCATTATATGTAAGGGTAATTCCATGCACATAAGTGTCGATATTGACACCGATATACAGCAGGGCATATCGATGTGCCAACCGACGCCTATACTTACGACCATATTTGCAAACATTTTTTTGGGTAGAGAGTGTTGTCTCTTATTGTAGCAACATTATCATGCTATTGTGTAGCAAAAGATAACACACTCTGCCCAAAGAAACCGAGTACATGTGACATGTACTTTAGTGGCAACCAAAACATGATTTTATAAAGCAAAACACTATCGGACACAAAAGAGATTAACAAAATGAACCATGAACCATTAACCATGTACAAAAGAGATATATATTCCATAAATGAAGCATGTACAAAAGTGTGGCAAACCACTTCCATATATGAGTCAAATACAAAATGTCTCAAAGCACTGCCATATAGGAACCAAATACAAAATTCTGGTGCACCATTGCCATATGTGAGCCAGATGCAAAATTGTAGCACACTAGTGCCATGCACATGCCCAGAGGGATCAAAACATCTATATTTCCAGTCCTGTGACAAAGAACATTCATGAAATGAGACAAGTTGACATGATATTTACAAACAACAACTAAAAACACCAAACCAAGTTCATAAGCTCACTGCATTATAGATGCTCCAATGAAACGATCGCACCCCATCCCTCCAAGTCCTCCAATGGTGCAACCAATCCATGATTATATCCATAAGCTTCCTCATTTCGTGTCGAAGGATGATCCACTGCCAACTCCTACAACAAATATGAAAAATATTAGATGAACATACATGATGTGCTTAACACAAACAGATTCAATAATCAAAATGATACTTACAAACTCATGATGCATAGTGTCATATCTGGCACTACCCAAATGTGAAGGTTTGACCATATATAGATGTGTGGCTGCTGCATCTTGTTGTTGGTGATATCGGTCAGGAGTCTATTGCTACTCATCGCGAATCATATCCCACTTCTCAATGTCTAACCGGATAGGCTTCAGTAAGCTTGCTCTGAAAGAATCACAAGCCTTTGATTTTTGATGAGATATAATCTCACGTGTTGTGTGTTGAATCCATTCTGAGCTAATAATAGGATGCCCATGTGCTCGCCTGAACTCTTGATAGATTATCTTTGTAATTTTTACGATCTTTATCCTGTTCACTCGATTTCACCATGACAGAGTGTCGAAATTTTATGGAACAAAGGTGTTGTATGCCGTGATGCATGGCCTTTCTAGCCACATCCATCATTGGAGCTCCATCACGTATATTATACACCTTGGAGTTGTCATGGTCATGAGCATGCCAAGGTGTACGTGGTGTACAACGTGGCGTACGACATGGCACACCTAGATATGAGGTAATCACTCAAGGAGTAGAAGTGGGAGACATAACGTCCATCATAGTACCTCCAAAACATCCACCTTCTCAAGAGCCACTTGTAGATCCACTCGAGCCTCCTCCTCTAGCGCTTGACCTTGACCGACGAGATGAGCGAGCACCTATAAAAGGCGCTCATGGTGGAGTCATAAAACCAGGAGATGTACCTCGGATGGGAATTGCCCCGGCCACAGGACCGATGCCAATGGGAGTCATGTCAGCAACAGTGAGGTGCACAAGAGTGAGGCTGGGGGAGTGCTACCGCGAGCGATCTAGTACTATGACATGACGGTCATATACATGGGATATACCTAAGATATAAACTCCAAGAATTGCTTCTCTCTCAATATGGAGTGATCAGAGAGTAGTGTACAAATCAAGATAGTTAAAAAAACATAAATTAGTACGTACAAGTGTTCGCTTCATAAATCCTCTATTCTAGTGTCCTCTTAGAGATGTGATGCACAGAAGATATCTATCTCTATATTGGTGACTTTTAGATCTCTTGGTATGCTAGCTCCTTCTTGATCATTGTTCTTTTACAACATATTTTATGTTACTTCATTGTGTATCTCGTTTTATTCAAAGACCTCTTCATCTTGGAAAATGATCTCTTCCTCCTCGACTACCAAATGAATCTCAAAGTCCACTCTAGATGGAATTTCTTCTACATCTATGTTCTCACAAATTTGTCTTCTACACAGGGAGACTTGTAAAACAAGTAGCCACTCTAGTACTTTCAAATCTAGCATAAAAACAAGTTTCTCACAATGTTTCAGAAGTAGAAATGTATCTCTTTCATCTTTCCATAGCTTTGTGGAGTCTACTTAAAGCAAACCACTCGTATCCTGCTTCACTGTTGTGTTTCTTCTAGAGGTGACTACTTTGAACGATTTCACATAAAAAAGAAAGTAATCAAAATTTTAGAAGCATAGCTTCAAGATATCTTGGATCACTCCATAATAATCGAGCTCATCTTTTTGAGCATTGTTGTCTTTTGCACTAGCTCTATTTTTTTGGAAGAAGTTGACCATCACTCCACTATCAAAAGTAGACCTATTTTCATCAATTCGTGCAATCCAAAAGTGTCGTCCATGAGACAATAGTGCACCGTA
>CM035408.1:150652406-150717406 GCA_020310875.1 Ceratopteris richardii | reverse complement strand
TGTATGTATGCATGTGTAAACAACCTAAAAACCCAAATCCTAAAGACCTAAACCCTAATCCTATATGTATATGTGTGTATGCATGTATAAACAACCTAACGTTTCCTAAGTTTTACAAATATATGATTATATATGCTAATATTAAACATAAAAATCTATTGTTTTATATATTTAATTCAATAAAAATCTGTAAAATCCTATTTTTATATATTCAATTATATATATTTGATTTATATATTTAAAACACTAGCTTTTTTTCCTATTTATTTATCTATATTAAAATCCTATTTTTTATATATATTGATTTATAAATTCAAAATTTTTTCTTAATTTTTTCTTATATATATTTAATTTAATTAAAAACCCTAAAACCATATATTTTTTTTATTATATATGTAAAAAACCTAAAAATCCTAAAAACGTATTTTCTATATATTTAAATATGTATGTAAAAAACTTAAAAGCTTAATCCTAAAGACCTAGGCCTAAAACATGTATATGTGTGTTTGCATGAATCTGCGTGTGTCGGTATAGGTGTGAATATGTATGTATATAAGTGAGTGTGTGTATATGTATGTGAGTGTGTGTGTGTATAGGTGTGAGTGTGTATGTATATATGTGTGTATACGTATGTAAGTGTGTATGTATATGTGTGTATGCATGCATGCATATGCATGAATATGCATTTGTGTATTTAATATGTATGTGAGTATGTAATATGCATGTGTGTGTGTGTAATATGCATGTGTGTATGAAATATTGTATGTGTATGTATATGTGTACGTATGTTTGTGTACGTATGTGTATGAATCTATGTATGCATATATTTGTGTATGTATATGTGTATGTATGCATATGTGTATGTATGTGTGTGTAGATATATGTGTGAATGTATGTCTGTATATGTGTATAAGTATGTATATGTGTGTGTACATGTATGTATATATATATGTTTGTATGCATATGTGTGTATGTATTTATGCATATGCATGTGTGATGCATGTGTGTGTATGTATATGCATGTGTGTATGTCATACGTATATGAGTGTGTGTGTGTATAGGTGTGAGTGTGCATGTATATATGTGAGTGTGTGATTATATGTATGTGAGTGTGTATGCATGAATGCATGTGCATAAATATGGATATGTGTAGGTAATATGTATGTGAGTATATAATATGCATGTGTGTATGTAATATATGTATTTGTGTATGTAATATTGTATTTGTATGTATATGTGTATGTATGTGGTTGTACATATGTGTGTGTACGTGTGTATAAATGTGTGTGAATGTGTGTGTATGGGTGTGAATACGTGTCAATGTGTGTGTGTACATATGTGTGTGAATGTATTTATGCATATGTTTGTGTATGTATATGTGTACATATGTGTGTGTATGTATGTGCATGAATGTATGTATGCATATGTTCGTGTATGTATGTGTATGTATGTGCATGTAGATGTGTGTGAATGTATGTATGCATACATATCTATATGCATTTGTATATGTGTGTGTATGTATGCATGTGTATATATATGTGTGTGTATGTGTGCATGCATATACATGAGTATGTGTGTGTGTATGTATCTCTCTCTCTTTCTCTCTCTCTCTCTCTCTCTTTCATCTCTCTTTCTCTCTCTCTCTCTCTCTCTCGGTATGTTTTAAACATAGCGCCTGTATATCAATGCTCATACATACGCTCAGACCGACACCTATACCGTTTTAGATATCTACTAATAGATACTAGGGTTACTTTTTGAAGCTACAAGCATTTTTTTTAATTACAATATTCCATGAGTAATATCTTCATCTTTTTTATTTTGGCATCACCTAATGCTATTTCTACATCTCCTTACATTTTCCCCCATGTTCACTAGATCAAGCTTGAGAGAATAATTTCGACACTCTAGGAGTTCAAAATTTCTACAATTTTGGAATCTAATGACTTGCTCGATAATGTCATGCAGTGAATAGGGTCTAATCAAGAGACAATCTTGATAGAAGATCCAACAAATTTTGAGTGAAAATCCAGCGTGGTCAAGATTTTATTTGAGCTAAGAAGAGGTGGAATGCATATGTTTTATGTTCCATTGTTATGAGTATAATTGATTCTCTACTTAGTCTAATCCAAAAAACCCCTAAAGCACATGAAGCTTGGGGCATATTGGATCACCAAAATAAGAAAATAAGTCACACTCAGATTCAAAAACGTGAGAACCAGTTAGCAAATGAGAAGCACTCTAAGTTGGAGAGGGCTGAAGACTCCATCAAGTGAATCAACATTAGCAACATCAATTGGCTACTATTGGTGTTCAAATAACTCCTAAAGAACTAGCTCGTAGGAGTGTTCAACTAGTTCTAGAAAAATATGATGGGCTTGAAACTTCCCTTAATACTTTGGTAAGACCTTCCCCTATTAACGTTGAAGAGTTTTCTACAATGTCTTTGGAAGAAGAAGTGCGCTTGAAGAATAGGAGAGGCTCAAATGGTGTAGCATTTTCAACTAGCATTAAGGGCAAAGGTTTTGATGAGAAGAGACCAAAGAAGAAGTTCACTTGAAGATTCTTCTATTTCAAAACCAAGGCTCATGCCATTAAGAATTTTAAGAAGAAGCAATCCCATGAGAGAAATGGTACTCTCAAATCCACATGGAAGAATACAGAATATGCGAATAACACAGAACATGAACTATGAGTTGCCATAGACGAGGTATGTACATGTGCCCAAATACATTGGATGAACCTTGGATATTAGATAGTGAAGTATCTCATCATATGACCAAAAAGAAGAACTGATATACTTCCTTAATGCCTCTACATGAACCCATCAATTAGTGGTTGGGAATGAGTCCAAATGTCAAGTTGAAGGGATATGAACCATCTCTCTTGTTTGTGCCACTAGTGTTGAGAGAAAAACCTCAGACATTTTGTACAATCGTACACTAAGGATAGATTTATTGTAAATTTCTTGCATAATAGATCAAGGTCTTAAAGTACATTTCGAAAAGGATGGTGTGGCGATTTTGGATATCATAGGTAGTAATGTAGGAAAAGGAGAATGGAAATATAACTTATATATATAAGTTACGAGCCCTCATTGGTAGTAGAAGAAGACACAAGTAGAATTTGCAATCAATGTTTTGGAAAACTTCTATTTTTTGTTCTCAAAGAAATACATAAAAAGGGGGATGGTAGCAGTACCTACATCTTTAGAATTCTAGCTACCATGTGTAACTTTCATGATGGGCAATCAAAAGAGGAAGGCATTTTCAAAAGAGATCAATAATTGTGGTCAAGATCCTTTAGAATTGCTACATGCTAACCTCTATGTTAAAATGTTGTTGGAATTGGAGGTTTGAGGAAGGAGGTGAGCATTACTAGGAAGAAGATGAAGCTTGGATAACAACACAATACAAAACATATTTACCAATGCATAGTAAAAATACAAAGATAAGTCATGCATTAGGGTTATAGGCATATACAAAAGTTACACTACAACATACCAAAGGGGATACCGACGGTCGGCATACCGACGGTCCGCATCGGCATCGGTATGACCCTCGGAATATTTTGGAAAACCGCTTAGCCTCGGAACAACTATGTCGGTATGAGCGTGGGTATAAGCGTCAGTAACTGCCTAAAAATTACCGACGCTCATACCTACGCTCGGTTTTTAACCGGGCCCAAGAGCAAACATTCGACATTTTGGTGTTTTGAACTTAGAACTTTTTACTGTCGACTTTGCGTGCGCGAACACCATATCTCTGTTTGTCACTCTTTCTCTCTCTCTCTCTCTCACTCTCCCTCTCTCTCTCTAAGCACACCTCTATCTTTCTAGTTCTGAAGTTTTGGTAAGTATATCACACATACTGTAGCACTCTTTTCTCTTTATTTATGTTTTTGCTTTTCTAATATCTTCTCTCTCTAATTTTGCAAGAGATTTTGGGATCATGTCTTTGGAAATTCGATGAAAGACAACTTCAAGTGGATTTTGATGATCACGTTTCAAACAATTACATCGATGTAAGTGATTGTTTTGTTCTCGATTGACATAGAGAGAGAGAGATACATATACATAGACACTCACATATTTATAAACACACACATGCATATCCATACACACATACACACATGCATATGCATACACACATGCATATGCATACACACATACATGCATATGCATACACACATGCACATGCATACACACATGCATATGCATACACACATAGACAATGCATATGCATACACACATACACAATGCATATGCATACACACACACAATGCATACACACATACATGCATATGCATACACACATGCATGCATATGCATACACACATGCATGCATATGCATACACACATGCATGCATATGCATACACACATGCATATGCATACACACATGCATATGCATACACACATGCTTATGCATACACACATGCATATGCATACACACATGCATGCATATGCATACACACAATGCATACACACATACACAATGCATACACACATATACAATGCATATGCATACACACGATGCATATGCATGCACACATGCATATGCATACACACATGCATATACATACACACATACACAATACATACACACATACACAATGCATATGCATACACACATGCATATGCATACACACATGCATATGCATACACACATACATGCATATGCATACACACATGCATATGCATACACACATACACAATGCATACACACATGCATATACATACACACATACACAATGCATATGCATACACACATACACAATGCATACACACATACACAATGCATATGCATATACACACGCATATGCATATACACACGCATATGCATATACACATACATGCATATGCATACACACATACACAATGCATATCCATACACACAATGCATATGCATACACACATACACATGCATATGCATACAAACATGCATATGCATACACACATGCATACGCATACACAATGCATACACATACACAATGCATACACATACACAATGCATATGCATACACACATGCATATGCATACACACATGCATGCATATGCATTCACACAATGCATACACACATACACAATGCATATGCATACACACAATGCATATGCATACACACAATGCATATGCATACACACAATGCATATGCATACACAATGCATATGCATACACACATGCATATGCATACACACATACACAATGCATACACACACAATGCATATGCATACACACATACACAATGCATACACACACAATGCATATGCATACACACATACACAATGCATACACACATACACAGTGCATATGCATACACACATGCATATGCATACACACATGCATATGCATACACACATACACAATGCATACACACATACACAATGCATATGCATATACACATACATGCATATGCATACACACATACACAATGCATACACACAATGCATATGCATACACACAATGCATATGCATACACACATACACATGCATATGCATACAAACATGCATATGAATACAAACATGCATATGCATACACACATGCATATGCATACACATGCATATGCATATGCATACACAATGCATATGCATACACACATGCATATGCATACACACATGCATATGCATACACACATGCATATGCATACACACATGCATATGCATACACACATGCATATGCATACACACATGCATATGCATACACACATGCATGCATATGCATACACACATACACAATGCATATGCATACACACCATGCATATGCATACACACATACACAATGCATACACACACACAATGCATATGCATACACACATACACAATGCATACACACATACACAATGCATATGCATACACACATGCATATGCATACACACATACACAATGCATACACACATACACAATGCATACACACATACACAGTGCATATTCATACACACATTCATATGCATATACACATACATGCATATGCATACACACATGCATATGCATACACACATGCATATGCATACACACATACACAATGCATACACACACACAATGCATATGGATACACACATACCAATGCATACACACATACACAATGCATATGCATACACACATGTATATGCATACACACATTGGATCAGATGGGATCTTCACATTGGATCAGATGAGATCTCCACGTACACCTTGGGGAGCGCATGACCATGAGGACTCCAAAATATATCACATACGTAATGGAGCTCCAGTCATGGATGCAGCCGGGAAGTCAATGCATCACCGCATTCGACAACTTTGCTCCATAGAGTTTGGACATTCTATAATGCTAAAATGGAGTGAACAGGATAGGGATTCCAAAAACTATATCACACAATTGATATATGAAGAGTACCGGCCATCACCTAGGAATCCTATTGTGAGTTCAGAATGGATTCAGTATACGGCACGCGAGGTGATGTCTCATCGACGGTGGAAAGCTCGTGATGCTTTTAGAGCAGGCTTAGCGAAGCCTGTGTGGTTAGATGTTGAAGAGTGGGAATCAATTCAGGATGAGCAACAACATACTCCCGATCGATATCGTCAACAAAGAGATGCGGCGGCCACACTTTTGGATACGGTTGGAACGTTGCATTTAGGTAGCGGTGGATATGATAGTATGCGCTACCAATTTGTAAGTATCATGTTTTTATTGAATTTGTTTGTGTTCAGCACATCATGTATGTTCATCGAACATTTTTCATATTTATTATAGGAGTTGGCAGTGGGTCGTCCTCCAACGCGAACCAAAGAATCTTATGGATATCGTCATGGATTGGTTGCGCTTATAGCTTGGTTTCATATTTTTAGTTGTTGTTTATAAATGTCATGTCAATTTGTCTCATTTTACACATGCTTTGTTGCAGGATTGTAGGTGTAAATGTTCTGATCCCCTTACGTATATGCATGGTAGTGCTTTGCCACAATTTTGTATTACACTCGTATGTGGCAATGATGTACTATAATTTTGTATTCGATTCCTATATGGAAGTGCTTTGTTACATTGCCACAATTTTGTATTACACTCCTATGTGGCAATGATGTAGCATAATTATGTATTCGATTCCTATATGGAAGTGCTTTGGGACACTCTTGTACATCCTTCATTTATGGAATATACAACTTTTTGTACATGATTCATGGTTCATTTTTGATCATATAAAATCATGTTTTGGTTGCCATTAGAGTATTCAAGAAATTTATTAATTATTCAAGTCCCATTTATACTACTTACTATGTTAACTTCTTAAGTTTGATCCCATCCTTGAAATGGCATTCACAATACAATCATCCTTAATAATAAATTGAAATTAATATACTCCTTTCAAGAGATATAACATGTTCTAGTGTTTGAATGAGTGAAAAAGTAAAACATTGGGACACAAATAATTGTCTCAAAATCCTGTGTAATTCCCATTTTTCTTGAATAGGCCTTATGTACTTAGTTTAGAGTTTGGCAGAGTGTATTGTCTTTTGCTAAACAACATCATGCTATAGCAAAAGATAACACACTATGCCCAAAAAAAATTGTGCAGATATGGTCATCGGTATGGGCGTCCGTACGCCCAGTAGAGTCATCGGTATGGGTGTCGGTACACCCAACAAAGTCATCGGTATGGGCATCGGTTTGAGCATTGGCAATAGGCGTATATATAAGCCAAGGGAAAAAAACCTCCTAAAGAGGGAAAAAAGTGCCCCGGCGGTCCTAGTGTGTTCACACACATCACTACCTAAATATATCAACAAATCCCCCCTGGGAGTGATGTAGTGACAAGGAGCTGGCACTCATGTATAAGGAAGTGCCAAGCTATGTGGAAATCACTCCACAAAAGGAAGTAAGCCCAAAGCTTTGCGGAAAGCTTCAAACTTCTCCCTAGGCAGAGCCTTCGTGAAAAGGTCTGCAATGTTCTCCTGCATGGGCACATATGCCAAGCTGATCTCCCCAGCAGAGAACCTCTCCCTGACATAGTGATAATGCACCTCAATGTGCTTAGTGCGAGCATGGAACACAGGGTTCCTCGCAACTGCCAATGCACTCTGACTGTCAGTGAAGATGGTGGTGGCAGAAGGCTGACCAACACCCAAATCAGCCATAAGGCGTGTGAGCCACACACACTCAACGATAGCTGTGAAAGCTGCCCTATACTCAGCCTCACAACTGGAAGTGGCCACATTAGGCTGCTTCTTGCTCAACCAAGATATACATGAGCTACCAAGCATGAAGCAAAAACCACTGGTGGACACACGAGTGTCATAGCAACCAGCCCAATCTGAGTCAGAAAAAGCATGCAAATCTGGCGGTAGTGATCCCCCCTTGGGATAAAACAACCCAAGTAGCCGAGTACCACTCAAGTAGCGATAGATGCGCTTAACCGCATTCCAATGCGTGACTCATGGGCAATGCATAAACCTGCTCATCTGTGAGACAACAAACTGAATATCTGGCCGAGTAATGTATAAGTAAATCAAGCATCCAACAGCCTGCTGATAGAGAACAACATCAAATGCATCTCCAGCATCATGAAGACTCAATCGTAAACCTGTCTCCGTAGGAGTAGCAATAGGCTTACAGTCTTCAAGGCCAATACGCTGCAATAATGTGTCAATATATTTCGTTTGACACAAAGCCATTCCACCATCAACTTGCATAAACTGAATGCCCAAATAGTGATGCAAATGCCCCAAATCAGACATCTCAAATGAGGCATGCAAATCAGCCTTGAAATCAGCAATATGCTTCTCAATAGGACCAGTGAGCAGCATGTCGTCAACATAGACAACAATGATCAGAAGCACATCATTAGCACGCTTAACATATAAGGTGCTTTTAGTTGGACTGTTCTCAAAACCATGTGCAACCAGATAGGCATGTATCTTCTCATACCAAGCATGTGGTGCTTGCTTTAAACCATATAATGCCTTCTTTAACCTGCACACCTGGTTTTCATGCCCTTTTTGCACAAAGCCACGGGGCTGAAAAACATACACTTCTTCATGCAAGTCACCATTCAGAAATGTTGTTTTAATGTCTAACTGATGTACATTCCAACCATGATGGGCTGCAAGCGCACAAATGCTCTGAACAATAGTCATACAGCATGTAGGTGCAAAGGTCTCATCAAAATCAATGCCTCTTTCCTGTGCATAACCCTTTGCAACAAGCCTAGCCTTATACCTGTCAACTGTACCATCAGGTTTACGCTTCAGCTTGTATACCCACTTAGTGCCAATGGCCTTCTTGCCTGGAGGCAAGTCACATAAAGACCATGTACCATTCTTCATTATAGCATCATATTCAGATTGCATAGCAGCCATCCAATTTTCTGAGTTCTGTGCTTCATCGAAAGAAATAGGCTCATTCTCATCACAGAGACTAGACGAAGCCATAGCATAGCAATCTGATGCAAAGGAGGCACTATGAGAGCTTGAACGAGTACGATATGACAAAGGTGCATCTAATTTGTTGTCACGCAAAGTCTGCACCAGCCATTTTGGCATAATTTTTGCCTGCTCAATATCAGATCTCTCATCAACAAGTGCATCATGTAAATCTGCATCAGAAATGGAATGATCTGCATCATCATATGAAACCTGCAAAGGCTGAGAAGTTGCCTCATTAGGACTAGCACTAGACTGCCCACCTGTAAAACGAGGCATCAAAGTATCATACATGTCTTTGGAGCTAACAGATGTCTCCTTAGTACATGAAAGCAATGGCTGAACAGCATCTTCCACAAATACAACATCACGGCTAACCAGAATGTGTTTAGTGTGTGGATGATACAGACGATAGCCTTTACTTTCAGAACTGTACCCAACAAAAATACATTTTACTACCTTATCATCCAATTTTCTACGATGTTGTTCAGGCACTAGTGCATATGCCAAACAACCAAAAACACGCAGATGAGCAACAGATGGCTTGCGGTCATGCCAAGACTCATATGGAGTGATAGACTGCAGTGCTTTAGTGGGACACCTGTTCAGTACATATGTTGCACACATGACAGCCTCAAGCCAGAAACTATGTGGGAAAGCCTGACTCTTGACCATGCACCTCGCCATCTCCATGAGTGACCTGCTCTTTCGTTCAGCAACTCCATTCTGTTGAGGTGTATACGGCACTGTACACTAGTGTTTTATCCCATGTTCAGCCAGAAATGCATTAAAATCTGAAGACATATATTCCCCCCCTCGATCAGAATGGAGGGTGCCCATTTTACATGCTCACAGATTTTCAACCAAAACCAAAAACTGTTTGAAGCACATGAACACTTCGGACTTTGCTTTGAGTGGATATACCCATGCATGCCTGGAAAAATCATCAATGAAAGTCATGAAGTAAAGGTAATTTCCAAAAGAGGGTGTCTGCATAGGACCACAGACATCACTATGTACAAGCTGCAATTTTTGCGTAGCCCGAACTGAACCATCTTTTGGAAAGGAGGAACGCTGCATTTTGTTCAAAATAGAGCCTTCACAAACATGTTTTCCAGGTGCCTCAAGTTTGGGCAAAGAGGACACCATTTCAGATTTCTGCAGGCGTAGCAAACTAGCAAAATTCAGATGACCAAAGCGTGCATGCCAAAGCTTTGCATCTGACTTAGCCTGAGAATCCTTTACTGCACATGCCAAATCATTTACAGATCTTTCATAGTCTATGAGCTTATACAACCCACGACATAAAATGCCAGAAGCAATAATCACATCGCCATTTGACAAATCATGAACTGTACACCTATCATCAACAAATTTCACAACCAAGCCAATCTTGGCTAATGCAAAAACTGATAACAGATTCTTCTTGATCCCTGGCACAAATAAAGCATCTGACAAAGTGAAAGAACTACCATCAGTAGTAGTTAGAATAATCTTACCAACTCCCATAACAGGATAAGAGGAGTTGTTAGCGCATGTGACAGTATTCCCTATAGGGGCAGGCTCGAGTGAAGAGAAGAAACTGCGCTGCGAGGTAATATGTTTGGTTGCCCCACTATCAAAGTACCAAACATCTGAGTCTACTGCAGACATGCACTGATCATGAGAAGATGGGTCAAAACTGCAAACAATAGTAAATGCCCATTCTTCTTCCTACACAAGATTTGCACACTCTGTTCTTGGTGTAGAGGCCTCTACAACAACCATTCCAGCCGCTTTCTTCTTTGCCTGTTTAGCAGCTAGTTTTGGACAGTTCTTTATGATATGATCATTCCCTTTACAATACTTACAAAACAATTTCTGCTTTTCTGATTTCTTCTCATCTTTATCCTGGTTCTTCGATTGTGCAGCATTTGCAGATTTCTGCTTACTAGTAGAAGAGCCCCATTTTCCTTTGCCCTTCTGACTAGCCAGGAAAGCTTGATGTGCAACTCGCATAATGGACCTGTTCTGCCTGGACTGATCTTCCTGCAACAGAACAGAGACTAACTCCTCAAATGATAAGGCATTTGGATTGCCTTTCATCATCAATCGAAGAGTAGAAGCAAAACTCTGATATGAGTCAGGAAGACCATTCAGAATAGTCTGCACAAGTGAGCTATCTGGTATAACCTCATCAGCAGAAATCAACTGTTCCTTCACATCTTTGATCTTCGTTAGGAAACTGTCCATAGAATCACCTTCATTCATGTGCTCACTCTCCAACTGTTTTCAGAGGTAAGCAACAGGAGCCTCATTCCTAGCTTGGTACAATGTGGTAAGTGTATCCCAAGCATCCTTTGCTGTTCTGCAAGAGCGAATGTGAGGAATAATGGCACGCTTGACAGACAAAGCTATCAATGCATGTGCCTCGGCATCTCTGCCATCCCAGCGAATCTGCTTTGCAGTAGGTGCAACAAAAACAGCAGCATGAACAGGAATCTGCACAATATCATCTTCAACACCATCTTCATCAGCTCCAGCACCTCGAGCACCTGTATTTGCAGTACCTATAGTTGCAGGTGTAACAAGACGTCTTTCAACACCCTGCACAATGTCCCACAGACCTTTTGCAACCAATACATGTCGCATCATATAAGCCCATAATGGGTAGTTGGTACCATCCAACTTATCCTCAACAGCCAACATACGGAATACATCACTACTTTCAGCCATGGCCGGTGACCAAAATACCTTGATGCAGAAAATTGAGTGTATCTCAAAAAGTTGAACGGAACTCCCCTGACGAGTTCTGCTAGACCTGTAGCAGACTTCGAGACGCTTAAATTGGCGAATAGAAACTGGTATATACCTTTGGCACAAAAAGACGAAATAGCCTACACAAGCGCTGCAATAGTGCGTTCGGAGGCCGAAACGAGCTCACCAAATTTCATGTGAATCGGAGACTGCATGGAGGAGTGTCGACGGCGCCCTAGAAGAAGCGACAACCTGCTCTGATACCAACTGTTGGAGTTAGATGTCTGCGGAAGCACGCGAACAGCACAAGGAAGAAGAAGAAGCTTGGAGCACAAACACACAATACTGAATGTATTACTAGAGAATGTACAAAGATAAGTAGCCCATTAGGGCAATAGGCGTATATATAAGCCGAGGGAAAAAAACCTCCTAAAGAGGGAAAAAAGTGCCCCGGCGGTCCTAGTGGAATACATATGGAAGTGCTTTGTTACATTGCTACAATTTTGTATTACACTCCTATGTGGCAATGATGTACCATAATTTTGTATTCGATTCCTATATGGAAGTGCTTTGGGACACTCTTGTACATCCTTCATTTATGGAATATACAACTTTTTGTACATGATTCATGGTTCATTTTTGATCATATAAAATCATGTTTTGGTTGCCATTAGAGTACATAACACATGTACTTAGTTTAGAGTTCAACAGAGTGTATTGTCTTCTGCTAAACAACATCATGCTATAGCAAAAGATAACACACTATGCCCAAAAAAAATTGTGCAGATATGGTCATCGGTATCGGCGTCCGTACGCCCAGTAGAGTCGTCGGTATGGGTGTCGGTACACCCAACAAAGTCATCGGTATGGGCGTCGGTTTGAGCATTGGTATTACTGATGATTATACCAATGCTCATATCGACGCCCATACCGGCGCCCATATTGACGCCCATACCGCCGTTATGTTTCCGATGCCCATACCGACCGTAACACCGACATCGCGGAAAAATTATGCCCATTCATTTTCCTCGGTAACAGCCTCGGTATACCCTCGATATGTTGTAGTGTTAGGGTGAAAAAACCTCATAAAGAGAGAATGATATAAAGAAAGAGAGAATCATATAAAAAAATGAAAACTACATTAGACCCTCGTTTTTTCTTCTTTTAATGAAGTTTGATAACTGAGATCTACTCTTCCAAAAACTTGAATTAATTTTAGAATACATATGAAGTCAGAATTGCACCCTTGGGATTTTTTCTATCTCACAAAACAGGATTGACACATTTTAAGACTTCTTGTCACACTAAGAAAAAATACCGTCGATAGGAAACTAATTTTGTCTGTCTAAAGACCTAAGAACTGACCAACGTTGCTCAAAGGTGACATTAAAAAAGAACTATCTGAAGGTAATATGCAAGACACTAGTTTCTACTATCTGAAGACATTACAATTGACCTAAGGTCCACCAATCTCTAGAGCCGCAAAAAGGGTTTGAACCTTGAAACTTGATTTAATGTGAAAGGACTGACCATCCAACTTAATGAAGACACACAAAATACATCACAGTTGAGGTGGATGCCTTTACGTTTCATAGTTACTTTGGACTTGGTAACGATCCATCCAACTTAATGAAGACACACAAAACACATCACAGTTGAGGTGGATGCCTTTACGTTTCATAGTTACTTTGGACTTGGTAACGATCCATCCAACTTAATGAAGACACACAAAATACATCACAGTTGAGGTGGATGCCTTTACGTTTCATAGTTACTTTGGACTTGGTAACGATCCTTTCTGCACTATCCTAGACTTTGAACCGAGACAACATATCACTATCTTGTATCTCCCTATCAAGAGTTGTCTAGATCACCATTTACAATCTATGTGCAGAGCACATGGGTGGACAATGAAACCGTCCTTATTAGTAGTGCTCTTTTCTTTTGAAATTCTACTATATATGTTCCCTTGTCTAGTATTGCTCTTACATTTTCTTGGCTAATAATTTCTAACAATCACTACTGTGAAGTTAAAATTGGATTTAGAACTTAGGATGAAGGATATTTCTTATATTATGCTCCACGACAAGAAGTGTATTCGTGAATTCTAGGGTCCAAGGGCCAAGCTCAAGGCAAAGGTTGCTTTAGAGTATAATCGAAAGCAATAGTATTATATGTTTAAATGTTTGTAGATCTAACACACTGCTTTAAAGCATAGGCTTCGTTATCGTGTGTTATGTGGATGCAAGATTGCTAGCCCTGCAATAGATGTGATCCTAAAACGTTTCTCTCTTACCCATGCCCAATCTTTTGCTTCCACCAAAAATCTGTTTAGGAGAATGAAAATATCTTGACATGCCTCTTTGATGAGATACAAGTTGATGTCCTCTATGTTGGGAACAATGTAATGAGGATGCAAGTAAGGTGAAAAATAAGAAAAAACGTTTTATCTAGATGCTTGCTCATGAAAGTGGCAAAAAGTGTCCCCTCAAATGGTGTGCTTGAATTATGAAATGTTTTCATGAAGGAAACGGGGTCTATTATGCCCACCATAAGTGAAGAGGTTTTAGATCCTATCTTCGTAACGCTAAAAAGGATTGTTAATGATTATGCTTGAAATTTTGATATAGAGACAAGGGGTCTCCTCTTTTTTTCTCTTGAGGGAATTTGATCTTATGGCCTACTATACTTATACTTGTAGTTGTAGGATGGAAAATATTAAAAGATCAAACATAGACACCTTTATAAAAGAAAAAACTTTGAAAAATAGTTTTTCTCCTCCATTGCGCACTCCATTTAGAGATTTTCGGGTTTTTTTTTTCCTTTTTTTTTCAATTAACTATATGTTATATCAAAAAATAGACTTTGAGAGAGTTTCAAGTGGTTCACGATGAATCTATAGTTTTCAAACCTCTTTGAGCACTCCATTGTAGGTTTTAGTCGTACATTCTACCAGATATTATAGTAATACGTTCCAACTCCGATCAAGAGCATTGAGACGCACTCCTTACAAGTGGTGGAGGATGAATTTACAATTTCCTTGAGTCGTTGTGCACTCTAGACTCCACATAACAATTTGGAGGTCGAAATTTAAGGATATGAGAAACACCTTCCAAGCATTCCACGATGAATTTTTCGTTTTTCTTTTTGGAAGTTTTTTTATTACTTTAAAGAAAGTTTAATCATTGAGATTTTTTTAAAGAAGTTCTCACAGGACCCCTGTATTCCACAAAGTAGGGGTTAGATTGGGTACAATTGGTAGGTTGGGTTACAATTGGTTTAAACTCGCCAGAGCCATTACATGTCTAACCTCAAGGTTGAATTCTCGACCTCCACCTCAAAAGGCCAAAGCCTTTACCGAACCACCTACAAGACGTGGACTAAACATTGAGATTTTCTCTTTCAAATGAGCTTGAACTATTTTGAAAATACAATGAAAGAGGGGCACAATACTCTTGGACCCTCAAATCCCACAAAACTAGGGTTGGATGCCTAGCAATTACTAGGATACAGAGTCCAAAGGCTTCCTAAGGTAAACACTAGAAACAATGGCCCCAAGAGTGAACAAGAGGATGCCCAACAACTACTATGATACAAAGTTATAAGGCCTGGTAAGATAAAGACCAGAACTAGATGGCGTTAAGGTCAAACGAGATAACTAATTTGAATTGGGTAACCTTGTGACCCAATGATCTCTTGAAGGGTTGATTTTAACATGTCAACATGTAAATGATGAAGGGGGTCCAGCCCCCAAGCTTGGGAAACAGAGGACCTAATCAAGCCAACAAAGTGAACTAACACTTTTGGACTTCAATCTTTAACCTGCTGCTCCATTAAACTTGGGGGAAGAAAATCAAAATTCCCAAGCGATGATGTATATTACACGTGATGTATGAAGTACCCTCAATTACGGTTTTGCTCATTGTATATCTTCTTGAAGAAATAAGACAGCAGCACAAACAAACGAAGAGAGAGAGAAAGAGAGATAGAGAGAGAAGACAAAGACGAAGATGAGCGAGAGACGCGATAGAGACGTGCACGAGGTTACTTGAATCACGTTTACATTTCTTTATACATTTCAATTACATCGGTTTGTCATTTAGTCTCGCACATTTTAAAATTTTTTGTGGTGCGTTTTCATTCTTTGTGACCTATTTATCGTCAACCTATACAACATTAAATTGAATGTTAGCGCATAACCTAGCCAATAGCCTAGGATGTCGGCTATATTTTTGTGGTCCATGGATAACGAAACGAGTGTTTGCCATTCCACAAAGAAGAGAGATAGAAAGAGAAGCACAAGATTTTTTTTTTTTTTTTTTTTTGAGGCAACAGAAAAAAGAAGATTATATTATGGAAGTAGATACATATTGTGCAGGGAGGCAAGATCCTATCTCTTTATAGGGAGAAGCCAACCCAAAACAAAGGGACCATTACAACTTGGTGTCAAGGTTATACACCATAATGAACCTCACAGGTGAGTACAAAGAGAGAAGGGTGTCTCTCCATTTATTAGGAGGGAGATTGTTTATCACATACTGAACATTGTCTTCCTTATCGTTAGCATTGCAAATAGTCATGATGCTACTCTGACCATCAACAACTAGAGTTCTTTTAAGGGGCACCACATAATTTGTTTTTTTACCAAATTGAAGCACAACGTGGGTCCTCCGAGCCAAATGTGCCAAATGATTTGGCTTCTCGAGATATGCTAGAGGACAACATCCATTCTATAATAGCTTCCAATGATGATTTCTTTAATACCCAATGTAAGAATACCAAGAACTTGGAGAACATGGGTGAGGGATTGCCAAAAAAAACTTGACATGCCAACAATGGATAAAGAGATGGGGCAAATCCTCCTCCAAGCCACAGAATGCACAGCTACCATAATTCTTGTTAATCTTCTTTGATTTGTTACCTCTCCAGATGCCATTGTGCATTAGCAACCATTGGAAATAGGAGTGATTTATACTGAAGGGAAAAGCCCAAATGGCTCTAAATTTGTATCTCCATTGATGATTTGACCTTTGAATGTTCCATCTCTTGTCAAACTTGTGGGCAATTTTGGAGGTAGAACCTTTGGTAGCTTTCAATCTTTTCCATATGTCATAGGCCACTTCACCAATGCTAATAGGGGCACATTTAGTATCTTTAATCTTGTTCTACAACATAAGCTTTCTGTCCAACTTGACCTGTAGGCAAGAAAGGGACAAATTAATATTATCTCTACACACTTGATTAGATATAATCTCACCTTCATAGAGAAATCATTTCCAGTTTCTGATTCCAACGTTGAAACATTTGTGGTCCTTGATGCGAGGGACACAATTTTACCAGAGTGCAAGCCACCCATGCTAGGGTGATTCCTACAGATAAAAGTTATTATTACAAATGAAAGAGATTTTAGGCATGTATAACCTCTTGACTTTCATCCAAGCATCCCAAAATCCAGAAGAGAGAGTGTTGCCCATAGGAGATAACTGCTAGGGAGAGACAATCAAATCCCATAAATGGTTATTGGTCCAAGCCCAAAAAAGTTCAGATATTCTTTTTAATAAAATGGCCCAACTATCTTGGGAGTTAAGACATCTTAGGATCCATTTGGCAGACAAATTATCAGCCATTTTGGTGAGGTCCAGAATACCCTGTCCTCCTTCATCTTTTGGCAAGCAACAAGTACTCCAAGCAACTTTAGGTATTTTCTGCTTAATATTTGTCCCCCCCCCCCCCCCCCCCCCACACACAAAACTCTTCTAGCTAAAGCAATAATAAGGACAATTTCTTTTTAGTGCACATAATGGTTTACAATGAGAACTCTATGAGACAGAGAAGAGTTAACATTGTACCATTTAAAGAGTTTATTCTTAAATTTTTCAACCACTCATTCCCATCTCTGCTAAAAGGAGACATTGAACCCCATATGTATCCCAATTAATCTGAAGATAAGTAGGTCTTGCAAGATTTGGCAACCAAGACAAGAAACACAAACAAGAACTCAATTATTGGAAGCTTTAAAACATACCTTATTATGGTCAATCTTTGATCCATTAGCAAGACAAAAAACATGCAGACAATGCAGAAAGGAAGCAGTAGAGTCTGAGTCAGCCTTGGTACATATATTAGTATCATTTGCAAATATCTATAATCCTATTTAAGAGTTAGTTTTAGGCAAACAAATACCTTTGAGTTTACCCACATCCATTTCATGTTTGACAAGCGAACAAAGGACATCACTTGCTATAACAAAGATTAAAAGAGCAAGAGGGCCCCATTGTCTAATAGATCTACAAAGGAAGGGGGAAGAAAGCTACCATTCATAGCAATATGAGAATAAGCATTTCCAAATAATACACTCATATACTTAATAAACTTCCTACCAAAACCAATGTCATGTAGAGATTGCAGAACAAAATCCCATTCAATCCTATCATAAGCTATGTCAAAGTCAATTTTGAAAAAATATTACTCCTTTGTACTTTCACTAGCATCGTCAAGGCACTCCCAAATGGATACGATGGTATCAAGGATGAACCTACCTTTAATAAGACCTTTTTGGCAAGGGAGAATGATCTTATCCATAATAGGGCTGATTCTTGTAGCTAAGGTAGCAACAAAGATTTTGTAAATATTAGTAAAACAAGTGATAGGCCTCTAGTTGTTAAGCTCTTCTTTGGAACCTTTTTTGTGGATGAGTCTTATCACTCCAGTGTTAACATGTATATGTAGAGACCCTTTGCTATAGGCCTCTTTCCAAATCAGGAGTAAATAAGGGGCTAGGAGGTCTTTCAGCTTGATATAAAACTCACTCGGATCCCATCAATACCAAGAGACTTACAGGGTTTCAATTTATTGATGGTTTCTTTAATCTCACCAGTAGAGAAGGGCATTTCAAGAAGTGAAGCCAGGTCACGAGGGAGCATTCTCAACCTCTTTAAAGCAATTTCAGATCTCTCTGAATATCCTCCCCTCTCTTGGGAGAACTAGAGAAAACATAAGTAAAGAATCCAAGGGCCTCCTCTAAGTTTTCCTCCATATTAACAACATTACCACCATTTCTCTTAGCAAGCATAGGAATAAAATCTTTCACTTTCTTATTTTTTTTATCACTCCTACGAATCTAATAATATCATGATGATTATGAAAAGGTGGGAACCTTCCAGTTGGAGCATCGATTCAATAATCAACTCCATCTCTCCATATATCAATATCTTCTTTTCCTTCTTTGCATAATTCTTCAACTTTGCAATGTTGTAGAGCTCTTTGGAATAGTTTTCTGCTTGTTTCACACTCATGACTTATTGCAATATCGGTATGAAACTTATCACACAGAGTCCTCCTCGTTGAAAGTGTTGGGATTGAGGTTCTCCATGGTGAAAGCATCTAGAATTACGAAAGATGTGTGTGAGTGAGGGTATCTATGGTGTATATGTCTATGCATGCATGCTTGTGTATTTTTATACATGAATGTGTGTGTATATGTATATGAAATTTGTGTGCGCTATTCCTATGTATGTGTATGTGTTGTATTTTTTAGTAGGTGTTGTGTATGTGTGGTATTTTTTAGTGGGTGTTTTTGTGTGTATGTTTTTGCATAAAAGTCTATGTATATGCATTGTGTGTATATATGTGCACATGCATGCATATATGTGTATTTCAATGTGTTGTGTGTATATATGCGTGTGTGCATGGATGTGTGTGTGTGTTTGTATGTCTTTCTATTCATGGATGTATGTTTGCACGTTTATGCATGTATCTGTATATATGGCATATGTATGTGTATGTGTATCCATGTTTGTGCATGCATGTGTATGTCTATGCATATTTGTGTATGTGTGCATGCATATGTGTGTATGTGTGTGCATATATGCATGTGTGTGTGTGTGACTGTATACATGTGTATGTGTAGATCTACGTGTGCATTTGAATGCATGCAATAGTATATATGCATGTGTGTTTATGCATGTGTATGTATAAGGTGTGTATGTGTTTTCATATGCATGTGTATGCTTTTTGGTGTATGTATGGTTGCATATGTGTATATATGTATGACTTTATGTGTCTGTGTGTGTTTTTATTTCATTGTATGTGTGCATGTGAATTTATGCATGTATTTATATGCATGTTTATGTGTATGGATGTGTATTGCATATGCATGTGTTTGTATGCATGTTTGTGTATGTGTGCATGCATGCATGTGTATGTGTGCATTTTTATGTTTGAGTATGTGTCAATGTATGTGTGCATATGAATGCATGTGTATATCTACAGATGTATATGTTTATGCATGTATGTGTGTGCGTTTATATGGATGTGTATGTGTGTGCATGCTAGTGTATCTATGCATGCATATTTTTGTATGTGTGCATGTATGTGTGAATGTACATCTAGATTTGTATGCATCCCTCTCTCCTACCCTCTCTCTCTCTCTCCCTCGTACTCTCTCTCATACACACATCCTATATTCTCTCTCTCTCTATGTGTGTGTGTGTTTCTTGTACGGGTGCCAAGATTGCTACTCTTTTTGGTGTTTTCTCTATCTCTTGGTAGAATATTGGTGAGGGAAATTTTTTGTTCTTTTTCTTGCCCACAACATCACTTACATGATGCCCTAGCATCACATGTTGTTTTCTTGCATTGCTCAATGCACCATTCGCTAGGGATGCTCAAAGAGGCACTTTTGTCACATAAGTGATGATAAAATATCTCATTGTGGACATTCTTTGCCCTTTTTTTCTAAGGTGCTGTTTTTGTGATGACTACCTTGGTGTAAGAGAAACTTGTGGCCTTTTTAAATACTAGGGGCATCACTAGGTAGGAATATCTTTTCAAGCTCACAAAAGCTCTTGGCATGCACAAATTTGGAGTTAGTTACAAGAAAAGGCGTTTGATAGATTTGTAAAGTGAAATTTTACTTAAAAAATTATAGTATAAGGGATAACTTTTCAAAATTTGGGGCCCTCACTATCCTTTACATGCTTGAGTGTATACACCATGCTTCTTCCTTCAAATTCTGACAACCCCAAAAATCCTATCCATCTTTGAAATTCAAAAAATGCTTCAACAAGTCTCTATCTCCAACAATTCGTACCTCAATTCGATGTTCCATAAAAATCAACAGTTACTTGGTTGACTAGCAAAAATTGCATCAACATGATTAGTAGAGGTAGAGTTATGTGCATATCCACACGAACCTTTCTCACTAGTATCATTAACATTCAACCACCCTATTGCTTATTTGTGTAGGAAATAATCAACAAGACTAAGTTTCCCTAGGAGATATCTAGATATAATTTTTTTAGGAAATTATTCGTGGGTTTTTTCTATTTTATGTAACTTAACATTATTTGTTTGGATTTATTATTATATGCTTGCCTATGCAAACACTCTTCTTTTAGTAGTTTCCATTTTTCATGTCAAGTTGTGATTAATCTATCATGGAGCATCTAGTTCTCTATGCTGCAATAAGGAGATTGAGTGATTCTACACATTCTAGGGCTTTTCCTAAGTCTAGTTCAAGGACATTAAAGAAAATATTTGACTGAGTGCACAAAACTCTTCATATCACTATATATGTGCCAAGGAAAGAGTATCCATCCAAGGATACTACAGGGTCTTGGATCACCACTTATCATTGTGCCTACAAGTCAAACATCTTTTAATGCCATGCAATATTTGGAAATTATTGTACTTATTTGAAAGACACTTACTACGATATGATAATAGTAATTTAGAAGAGTTTGAGTGGTAGGTACTTGGTAGAATAGAGATTCATTTAACTTTAGTGTTATACCAAAACAGGACACTACAATGTCTTTTTTTCTAACAAATAAAAAAAAAACATGGATAATTGCTAGGGTTGGATGCCTAGCAATTACTAGGATATAGAGTCCAAAGGCTTCCTAAGGTAAACACTAGAAACAATGGCCCCAAGAGTGAACAAGAGGATGCCGAACAGCTACTATGATACAAAGTTCTAAGGCCTCGTAAGATAAAGACCAGAACTAGATGACGTTAAGGTCAAACGAGATAACTAATTTGAATTGGGTAACCCAGTGACCCAATGATCTCTTGAAGGGTTGATTTTAACATGTCAATATGTAAATGTAAATGATGAAGGGGGTCCAGCCCCCAAGCTTGGGAAACAGAGGACCCAATCAAGCTAACAAAGTGAACTAACACTTTTGGACTTCAATCTTTAACCTGCTGCTCCATTAACCTTGGGGGAAAAAAAATCAAAATTCCCAAGCGATGATGTATATTACACGTGATGTATGAAGTACCCTCAATTACGTTTTTGCTCATTGCACAAACAAACGCAGAGAGAGAGAGAAAGAGAGAAGACAAAGACGAAGATGAGCGAGAGACGCGATAGAGACGTGCACGAGGTTACTTGAATCACGTTTACATTTCTTTATAAATTTCAATGACATCGGTTTGTCATTTAGTCTCTCACATTTTAAAATTTTTTGTGATGCGTTTTCTTTTAATATAAAGGAAGTTCGACAATAGCCTACTCTCCCAGACTTGAATTAAATTAAGAAACAAAGGTACAAAAGAAGGGGACTAGTGCCCACGGGACCCCCCAAATCCCACAAAGCAGGGGAAGCTTGGTTGATTCCTAGGTTGCATTACAAAGAAGGTTGATCACCCTCTCGTCGCCCTCATGCGGGACCCACTTGGGTTTGAGCTTGTTGTTGATCAAAAGGAGGACTTGATGGTGTCTGAAGGGGGGGGATTTCTTACTGTTGACAATCCTTTTGCCAAGGAGGAATAGAGATTTTTCAATCAACCACTCCCTGGGGGGGTCGCCGAAGTTGAGAGCACACCGCTCCCGCCAAATTTTCCACAGGACTTCCCCTCTGATTGCGTTCCAGAGAGCCGCAGAGCATCCAATCGCTTCTCCCAAAAGGACTTGTTTCCAACTAAGCTGTTTCTGAACTCTGATTTTCAGTCCAACCATCTGCCAGATTCTGTAGGAGTTGGGGCAAGTAAGGAAGATGTGTGGGACATCTTCGATTGCACGGTGGCAGCGTTTGCACCACGGAGGGATCCCACAAATTTTGCTTGCCTTATGGTTAGTCCAAATTCCTCGATGAAGAATTTGCCATAAGAGGACAGACTTCTTGATCTCTATAAGTGGGTGCCAGATACCCATGAATTTCATGTCCCACCGAAGCCGCGTCCAAGACAGGCACCACTTCATGTTGAGGCTGATCTGGAGGTCAGTCGTTTCTTTGATGTTCGGGATTTTGAGTAGGCTATTTCCATTGTGCCATTTGAGACCACGCGCGTTCGGGGCATCATGTCCCATGAGAAGGCGAGTTTTGTGACGATCCCAAGCGAGGCATCTGCTTTGCAAGGTGTTCCATTCTTCGTAGGAGATGTTTATGCGAGGGTCGATATCCTCGTAGTTGATCCAACTGTTGGTGTCATGTTTCCAGAGGTGTTTCCATTTTTTGAATCCTTTGTTCCATAACTTCTTGGCATTTTGAATGTTCCACGACTCCACACTCCGGATGCCATGTATCGGAAACCAGATAGAGTCGTTTTGTCTGATTCCGGCCGCCCACTTCCAGTCCTCACTAATTCTTGTGAAGCTTTTGACTTTATTCCAGCCCTTCCAAAGAGAGCATACGAGATTGGAGCCTTTCGGGAAGACAGGTATCGGGGAGAATAGCAGGGTCATGATGTCAAGGTTCTTCCAGTTCGGGGACCCCGTGAGGGCCAACTCATTTTTGTTTCTGAAGATCAGCTTGGCCCACGAGGCCTCCCTATTGCACCAAGCTTTAATCATCCATTTGGCTGCCAGTTTATTAGCCATACACCCAATGTCCAGGATGCCAAGCCCCCCGCTATCTCTAGGGCTGGTGCAGATGGCCCATTTGATTTTAGGCACCCCCCTTCTGTTATGATCACCCGTCCAAAGAAAGTTTCTGCAGATGCTATTCAGTTTGGACAGGCCTTGCTCATTCGGTCTCCAGCAAGAAAGGAAATAGATGGTAGACGAGAGGAGGAACGTGTTGATAACCATCGCCCGTCCAGCGAGATTGATTTGCATGCCTCTCCAGTAATTGAGCTTGTTTTCAAGTTTGGCCAGCACCCAGTTCCATCGCTGCTCCATAGAGACGCCAAACCCCAAGGGGATTCCAAGCAGCCGAAAGATTTGGCCCTGCGGAATGATTTGACAGCCATGATCAATGAGAAGGCCAGGTTGATGTCCCACAATGGCCCTAAAGGCGGTCTTATTGTGGTTGATTTTGGATCCAGAGGCCTCACAAAAGGTATCAAGACACCTCCAGAAAGTCTCCAGGCTGGTATTATCATTGTGAACGAACGCGTTCATGTCGTCGGCAAAAAGTGTCATGATGATTTGACTGTGGTCGTGAGGTAGCTGGAGGCCTTTGATATTGCCAGCCTCCACATGATGAGCCACAAGTCTGCTCAGCCCCTCAGTGGCGATGGCAAAGAGAAGGGGGGCAAGGGGGCACCCTTGTCGAATAGATCTTTTAAGATGGATCGCCTTCGAAAGTTTGCCGTTAACGTTAATTTGGGTCGTTGCGTTGCCGAGAAGGGTCGCGATCATCTTGGTGAATTTCTGACTACATCCGAGGTCTTGGAGCGACTGCAGAATATAGTCCCATTCTAGCCTATCGTAGGCTTTGTCAAAGTCGATCTTGAGGAAGACCACATCTTGATTAGACTCATTTGCAAATTGAATACCTTCCCAAATATCCATAATGGTTTCCAGGATGGACCTGCCTTTGATGAAACCTTTTTGGTCCTCACTAAGCCAAGATCTCAGGTGGCACGCAAGTCTGTTGGCAATGACTTTGGCGACGATCTTGTATCCTGTTTGGAGCATCGTAATTGGCCGCCAGTTCTCGATTCTGTTTTTTTCCCCCTTCTTGTGAATCAGCTTGATAATTCCATTATTTATACAAGAAGGAAGAGCACCATATTTTAGCGCTTCTTGCCAAACCATCCGAAGAGGGGTGGCAACCACCAGCTTGAAGGATTTAAAAAACTCGTTAGTGAGTCCGTCGGGTCCCGGGCTTTTACCGAGAGGGAGGGCATCAATGACCTCAATGATTTCTGATTCAGAGATCGGGGCATGAAGCAGGGAGTGGAGGTTGGGTGGTATTCTCTGGGGGGAAACCCTAGAAATGGCAACCATGCAGTCCCTTCTATGATGGGAGAGGGGGTTCGAGGTTCCCAGGAGTCTCGTGAAGTGCCCTTCGATGATGCCAAAATTATCTTCTTTCGAGTTGCATACATTGCCATGTGGGTCTAGCAGTAGGGGAATCGTCTCTCTGTTGTGTTTCCTTTTAAGGATACTGCACATCTCTTTGGTGGGTTTGTCGGCTTTTCCAGCCCACCACTCCTTGAAGAAGATTTGCAAGTTTTTCCTTTGTATTTCTTCCTCGTATCTCAACGCTGCTCTGATTTTTCGGAGACCTTTCTGGGCTTGGTGTTTTCCTTTGTTCACTTCCTCCTCGAGTCGCCAGAGTCTGTGGTAAAGCGCTTCCCTACGAGCCCGCCGCACTGTCTCGAGCATCTTCTTAGTTCTGATCATGATCTTGCGAGACTTGTCGACTGCACTTCTCCAGCACTTGGCTGGGGCCAAGCCAGAGGCGAACGCCACCTTCCACACATCGGCAATCTCTTGATGGACGGAGGGGAGAGAGAAGGTGGAAGCGTTGGCATGGAACCACGGAGCCTTGTGGGTCCTGTTGGAAGGTTGAAAAGTGATAACGATCGGGTAGTGATCAGAGATGGTGAGGTCAGTACGTTGCGTGATGGAAGGGTGGCCCCACAGATGAGTAAAGCTCTGAGAGATGTAGCATCTATCAAGTCTAGCTTTCCTCAGATCCTCGCCCGCTTGGAGATTCGACCAGGAAAAGCCATTCGAGTCTTTGAATTCGACCAGATCCAAGTGGAGTTTGGTCATGTCCCACGTTTCTTTCTCCCGACTGTCGATGACCCTGCCCTTGCCCATCCATCTGTCCATAGGGTCCTCCACCATGTTGAAGTCTCCACATATAAGCACGTTGTGGGGAAGCGAGTCAAGAGAAGTCCAAGTGTTCAGCCTCTCCAAATCCCCGTTAGGGGCGTACAAAGAAACCATAGTAACACAGAGGGGAGCACCAAAAGAAACCGCAATCCAGCGGTGATTTACATCTTCAATGGAGTTCTCAAGCTTTTCAAGCCAGGGTTGTTTAACACCGATAGCCGTTCCGCCGGACCCCCGCTCGTGCTTTGTTGGGATCCACACATGGGCTGAGGAAACCTGTCTGAGCCGTTTCAGAAGGTCTTCTCCGTCAATTTTAATCTCTTGAATGCATATAATGTCTGGTTTTAAGCTAATGTCGCGGAGCCATTGACCAATGATGGCCGCTCTTGAGGGGTCGGTTAGCCCCCTAGCATTTAGCGAGATGACAATCATTTTTGTATTGATCCCTCTTTGCGGGAGGGAGCCTTGTCCTTTCTTCTCTTGGCTTCATCTTTCTTTTTCGCTGGGATCTGATCCCGACTTAGAAATCGGTTCTTATGGGGGCTTTTCCAGGGTAACTCCAAAGGCTGTTTCCCTTTGCGGGATGCCCCCCGCTGGGGAGAATTGGGCTCCGTGCTCGGCATCGTTTCCGGGATCGTCGATCCAATGATGGAACTTTCACTATCCATGTTGTCTTCATTATTAGTAGTGAAACCATCTTCTTTGCTTGTAGTGTAGCCCTCCTGGGGGGTTTCTTTGTTGTCAGGGATCTCTAGGGCTTCGTCGTAGTTGTCTACCTCAGGTGGCTTCCCACCTGGGTAGTCGAGCTCGTTGATCTCCTTTCCAAGATTGCAATACAAATTGCTGTGTGGGGTAATTAGCAGGTTGTTCCTCTCACCGTTGGCCCTCGGACTTCTTTTCCTTCTTCTTCTAACTTTAGTAAAGCCATCGGCATCAGCTTGTGGATTGAGGAGGCCCTTGCCTTCCCCTTCCTTGGTCAAGTGGGTCAAATCGTCAAAGTTGTCTTGAGCAGTTTTGGAGGCTTCTTGAAATCGCTTGTTTTTTTGCCTGAGAGGGCAGTCTTTAATCCTATGACCTTGCTGGCCACAACGAAAGCACGCGTTGGGGAGGTTTTTGTAGGTGATATCCTGCTCCCAAACATCTCCTTCGCCCATGTCCACTTTGATCGTTGATGGAAGCGGCGAACTGAGGTCGGCCTCGACGCAGATTTGTGGGTGCCATCTAGCATTGAACGAGTGTCTTGCACCCTCATAGATGAGACCACCAATGTCTTCTCGTGACGCCTACGGCTTGCCGATAGGGGAGACTATGTCCCACACGAAGTTGTACAAGAAGTATGGGAGGTTAGGGAGCTCAACCCAAAGAGGGTACCGAAGTGATTTCGATTTGTCGGGGGTAAAGTCCGGGGACCATCTGAATAAGCACAGGGTCGTCCGACCGAGCTGCCAGGTGCCAACGCTTAGGGCTTGGAACGCCATCTCTTCATTTTCAAATACTAGCAGCATGTGGTTTGCTGGTAAGAACTGACATTTGCTGACAATTAGTCCTCGAGGGAACCACTCTTTTCGAAGCCATTGTCGCACGATTTCGAGCGGGGGCCTAGGGCCAAACACTTGGCCGACGAGGCAAACTTTCTTGAGCTCCTCCTGAGCAGACAAAACTGCGGGTCTACTGAGGGACACGATGGGGGATTCAACACTTTCGGATGCCCCAGGGGCGGCACATGACCCCCCCTCCAGCAGAGCGGCCAGAATGCCGGTCTCCCCAGGGGGGGGGCCCGATTACTTTTCACGAGAGAGGACGAGGCCACATCCATGGCTGAAGGAACTTGCACCACTTTTAATTTTCAATGACCAGCGGCAAGACCCTCCAACATAGAGAGAAAGCAGACCACAGACAAGGAAGAATCCCCCCACCGATCACATCGCATCCAAATACTCCGCTTTTCAGGGAAAAACAAAAAGGCCAAAAATCCCACAAAAGAGGGGAGCACACTGCTACTTTTTTGAAACTTTTCTAATTTCCTTTTTCTTTTTCTTCTTTTTTCTTCTTTCTTTTTTTTTTCTTTTTTTCTTCTTCTTCTTTTTTTTTTCTCTTCTTCTTTTTTTTCTTCTTTTTTTTTTTTTTTTTTTCTCTTCTTTTATCTAATTCAAGCTATGAAAACCTTCCAAACAGGTGGCTTGGCGGAGGAAAGAAAACTAACTTGCTTCAGAAAGACGAGTCAATCCAGCGTGTCAAATCACTTTACACCCCGCTCTCCAAGGCGCTCTGTCCACGTGTCTCGCGACAGGCACAGATCGAAGGTTTGAGGGCCCGCGAAGAATACGGTTAGCCCCGCTCTCCAAGGCGCTCAGACCACGCTTCGACAGACCGCCACGTGTCCCGCGACAGACGCGGACTGCGAAGGTCCCGCCCCGCGATAGATAGAAGAGCCGCGATAGACAAAGCCTGTGTCTCCGCGATAGACGCCTCGAATTTCTCCGCGATAGACACCTCGAAATTCTCCGCCGCGATAGACAAAGCCTCGATAGACGCCTCGAATTTCTCCGCGATAGACAATGCCTCTGTCTCCGCGATAGACGCCTCGAATTTCTCCACGATAGACGCCTCGAATTTCTCCGCGATAGACACCCTGATGCAGTTCTTTGAATGTCCGTCAGCTCCGCCGGCACGCACATTTCTCCGTCAGCTCCGCCTTTCTGTGTCGCCCCCGAGAAGCATTTTTGCGTATGGTAGCACCGATTCTCTGTTGCGACATAGGTCCACCTTCAGCTCAACAGTTCCGGCAGCTCAGCAGTTCCGGCATTCCGACCATAGCGCCCTATCCGTGACATTTACATTCTAAGGATGCCGATCGTGATACTGTAACTTACTAGCAGGGTTTTCAACCCTAGTAAAATAATGTTAGCGCATAACCTAGCCAATAGCCTAGGATGTCGACTATATTTCTGTGGTCCATGGATAAGGAAACGAGTGTTTGACATTCCACAAAGAAGAGGGATAGAAAGAGAAGCACAAGAATTTTTTTTTAAGACAAGAGAAGAAAAAAGAAGATTATATTATGGAGTGAGGCAAGATCCTATCTCTTTATAGGGAGAAGCCAACCCAAAACAAAGGGACCATTACAACTTGGTGTCAAGGTTATACACCATGATGAACCTCACAGGTGAGTACAAAGAGAGAAGGGTGTCTCTCCATTTATTAGGAGGGAGATTGTTTATCACATACTGAACATTGTCTTCCTTATCGTTAGCATTGCAAATATTCATGATGCTACTCTGACCATCAACAACTAGAGTTCTTTTAAGGGGCACCAGATAATTTTTTTTTGTACCAGATTGAAGCACAGCGTGGTTCCTATCGAGCCAAATGTGCCAAATGATTTAGCTTCTCCAGGTATGCGAGAGGACAACATCCATTCCATAATAGCTTCCAATGATGATTTCTTTAATACCAATGTAGGAATACCAAGAACTTGGAGAACATGGGTGAGGGATTGCCAAAAAAAACTTGACATGCCAACAATGGATAAAGAGATGGGGCAAATCCTCCTCCATGCCACAGAATGCATAGCTAACATAATTCTTGTTAATCTTCTTTGATTTGTTACGTGTCCAGATGCCATTGTGCATTAGCAACCATTGGAAATAGGAGTGATTTATACAGAAGGGGAAAGCCCAAATGGATCTAAATTTGTATCTCCATTGATGATTTGACCCTTGAATGTTCCATCTCTTGTCAAACTTGTGGGCAGTTTTTGAGGTAGAAGCTTTGGTAGCTTTGAATCTTTTCCACATGTCGTAGGCCACTTCACCAATGCTAATAGGGGCACATTTAGTATCTTTAATCTTGTTCTACAGCATAAGCTTTCTGTCCAAGTTGACCTGTAGGCAAGAAAGGGACAAATTAATATTATCTCTACACACTTGATCAGATATAATTGCACCTTCATAGAGAAATCATTTATAGTTTGTGATTCCAACTTGGAAACATTTGTGGTCCTTGATGCTAGAGACAATTTTTCCAGAGTGCAAGCCACTCATGCTAGGGTGATTCCTACAAATAAAAGTTATTATTACAAATGTAATAGATTTTAGGCATTTAGAACCTCTTGACTTTCATCCAAGCATCACAAAATCCAGAAGAGAGAGTGTTGCCCATAGGAGAGAACTGCTAGGGAGAGACAATCAAATCCCATAAATGGTTATTGGTCCAAGCCCTATAGTTATGAACATAAAAAATTTCAGATATTCTTTTTAATAAAATGGCCCAAATATCTTGGGAGTTAAGACATCTTAGGATCCATTTGGTAGACAAATTATTAACCATTTTGGTGAGGTCAGAATACCCTGTCCTCCTTCATCTTTGGCAAACAGCAAGTACTCCAAGTAACTTTAGGTATTTTCTGCTCAATATTTGTCCCCCCCCCACACACACACAAAAATCTTCTAGCTAAAGCAATAATAAGGGACAATTGCTTTTTAGAAGGCTTCCAACAGAATAAAAAATATATGATGCAAGGATGCACATAATGGTTTACAATGAGAACTCTATGAGACAGAGAAGAGTTAACATTGTACAATTTAAAGAGTTTGTTCTTAAATTTTTCAACCACCCAATCCCATCTCTGCCAAAAGGAGACATTGAACCCCATATGTATCCCAAGTAATCTGAAGATAAGCAGGTCCTGCAAGATTTGGCAACCAAGACAAGAAACACAAACAAGAACTAGATTATTGGAAGCTTTAAAACATATCTTATTATGGTCAATCTTTGATCCATTCGCAAGACAAAAAACATGCAAACAATGCAGAAAGGAAGTAGTAGAGTCAGAGTCAGCCTTGGTACATATATTAGTATCATCTGCAAATATCTATAATCATGTTGAGAGTTAGCTTTAGGCAAACAGATACCTTTGAGTTTACCCACATCCATTTCATGTTTGATAAGCCAACAAAGGACATCACTTGCTATAACAAAGATTAAAAGAGCAAAAGGGCACCCTTGTCTAAAAGATCTACAAAGCTTGAAGGGGGAAGAAAGCTAACCATTCAGAGCAATATGAGAATAAGCATTTCCAAATGATATATGCATATACTTAATAAAATTCCTACCAGAACCAATGTCATGTAGGGATTGGAGAACAAAATCCCATTCAATCCTATCATAAGCCTTGTCAAAGTCAATTTTGAAAAAATATTACTCTTTTGTACTTTCACTAGCATCGTCAAGGCCCTCCCAAATGGATACAATGGTATCAAGGATGAACCTACCTTTAATAATGCCTTTTTGGCAAGGGAGAATGATCTTATCCATAATAGGGCTGATTCTTGTAGCTAAGGTACCAGCAAAGATTTTGTAAATATTAGTCAAACAAGTGATAGGCCTCTAGTTGTTAAGCTCTTCTTTGGAACCTTTTTTGTGGATGAGTCTTATCACTCCACTGTTTAACATGTCTAGGTAGAGACCCTTTGCTAATCCTAAAAAAACACTATATATTGAAAGACAAGAGCACAAAGTTCAAATTTCCCTAATGCCTGATGGACACAAACTTTGAGGCATATCACTTTTCAATATTTTCACAAGAACTTTCTCTCTCTTCCGAAACTATTGGAATTCTTAGACGACCTATTTTTTTCCATTTTTCACTCTAATGAGAAGGAGATAAGATGACAAGAAGAGAGAGTTATGAGATTTCTTGTTCAAATTAGTTCTCTATTCACAATGGAAAAAAGGTGTTTACAAAGAGTCAAAAAGTGCATTAAATACATGTGCCCTCATTTTGGCTCTTTCACATAAGTGGACCAACACTTGGGGAAATTTCTAAGAGAAACTTTATAGAGATATGATACAACATTTTGGGAATGGTACAACTAGAGGGATCCTCTAGTGCATTTAAAAGGGTCTTAACACATCCATGGGCTTTGTTAAAAAACAAAATGGCAATTTTTGAAAAATTTTGTGTGCCCCTAATATGCTTCTCTTCTTTTCTTTAGCCCTTCTTTCCTTTCTCCTCTTTGTTCTCTTGAGTCTCTAAGTCTCTAAAACAATATGTACATGTGTTTGTGTCGTATATGTACATGTGTGTATGTTTTTAGTATGCCTTGTGCATGTGTATTTGTGCATTGTGTGTGCTTTTCTATGTGTATATGTATTCATGTATATGCATATGTGTGTCTATGTGTATATTTCTATATATGTGTATGTAGATGTATGTATGTGTTTATGTGCCTTTTTGTGCATGTGTATTTTGCTTACGTATTTATGTATGTGTGTGTGTGTTTATGTATGTATGTATGTATGTATGTATGTATATATGTATATATATATATATATATATATATATATATATATATATATATATATATATATATATATATATATATATATATATATGTGTGTGTGTGTGTGTGTGTGTGTGTGTGTGAGAGGGTATCTATGGTGTATATGTCTATGCATGCATGCTTGTGTATTTTTATACATGTATGTGTGTGTATATGTATATGAAATTTGTGTGTGCTATTCATATGTATGTGTATGTGTTGTATTCTTTAGTAGGTGCTGTGTATGTGCATCGCATATGTTTTTGTGTGTATGTGTGTGTATGTTTTTGCATATATGTCTATGTATATGCATTGTTTGTATATATGTGCACATTCATGCATATATGTATATTTCAATGTGTTGTGTGTATATATGCATGTGTGCATGGATGTGTGTGTGTGTTTGTTTGTATGTCTTTCTATGCATGGATGTATGTTTGCATGTTTATGCATGTATGTGTATATATGGCATATGCATGTGTATGTGTATCTATGTTTGTGCATGCATGTGTATGTGCATGCATGTGTATGTCTATGCATGTTTGTGTATGTGTGCATGCATATGTGTGTATGTGTGTGCATATATGCATGTGTGTGTGTGACACTGTATACATGTGTATTTGTAGATTTACGTGTGCATTTGAATGCATGCAATAGTATATATGCATGTGTGTTTATGCATGTGTATGTATAAGGTGTTTGTGTGTTTGCATATGCATGTGTATGCTTGTTGGTGTATGTATGGTTGCATATGCGTATATATGTATGACTTTATGTGTCCGCGTGTGTTTTTATTTCATTGTATGTGTGCATGTGAATTTATGCATGTTTATGTGTATGGATGTGTATTGCATATGCATGTGTTTGTATGCATGTTTGTGTATGTGTGCATGCATGCATGTGTATGTGTGCGTTTTTATGTTTGAGTATGTGTCAATCTATGTGTGCATATGAATGCATGTGTATATCTATACATGTATATGTTTATGCATGTGTGTGTGTGTGTGCGTTTATATGGATGTGTATGTGTGTGCATGCTAGTGTATATGTGCATGCATATTTTTGTATGTGTGCATGTATGTGTGAATATACATCTAGATGTGTATGCATCCCTCTCTCCTACCCTCTCTCTCCCTCCCCCCTCGTTCTCTCTCTCATACACACATGCTATATTCTCTCTCTCTGTGTGTCTCTTGGACGGGTGCCAAGATTGCTACTCTTTTTGGTGTTTTCTCTATCTCTTGGTAGTATATTGGTGAGGGAAATTTATTTTTTTTCTTTTTCTTGCCCACAACATCACTTACATGATGCCTTAGCATCACATGTTGTTTTCTTGCATTGCTCAATGCACCATTCGCTAGCGATGCCCAAAGAGGCACTTTTGTCACATAAGTGATGATAAAATATCTCATAATGGACATTCTTTGCCCTTTTTTTCTAAGGTGTTGCTTTTGTGATGACTACCTTGGTGTAAGAAAAAATTGTGGCCTTTTTAAATACTAGGGGCATCACTAGGTTAGGAATATATTTTCAAGCTCACAAAAGCTCTTGGCATGCACAAATCTGGAGTGAGTTACAAGAAAAGGCTTTTGGATAGATTTCTAAAGTGAAATTTTACATAAAAAATTATAGTTTAAGTGATAACTCTTCAAAATTTGGGGCCCTCACTAGCCTTTACATGCTTGAGTGTATCCACCATGTTTCTTCCTTCAAATTCTCACAACCCCATAAATCCTATCCATCTTTGAAATTCAAAAAACGCTTCAACAAGTCTCTATCTCCAACAATTCGCACCTCAATTCGATGTTCCATAAAAACGAGCTTGGTTGACTAGCAAAAATTGCATCAACTTGATTAGTAGAAGTAAAGTTATGTGCACATCCACACGACCCTTTCTCACTAGTATCAGTAACATTCAAGATTCAAAGAATTAAGGAAGAAAACCCATGGCTTGAAGAACCACCCTATTGCTTATTTGTGTAGGAAATAATCAACAAGACTAAGTTTCCCTAGGAGATATCTAGATATAATCTGTTTAGGAAACTATTCGTGGGTTTTCTCCATTTTATGTAACTTAACATTATTTGGTTGGATTTATTATTATATGCTTGCCTATGCAAAACACTCTTCTTTCAACAGTTTCCATTTTTCATGTCAAGCTGTGATTAATCTATCATGGAGCATCTAGTTCTCTATGCTACAATAAGGAAATTGAATGATTCTACACATTCTAGGGCTTTTTCTAAGTCTAGTTCAAGGAAATTAAAGAAAATATTTGACTGAGTGCACAAAAATCTTCATATCACTATACATGTGCCAAGGAAAAAGTATCCATCCAAGGATACTATAGGGTCTTGGATGACCACTTATCATTGTGCCTACAAGTCAAACATCTTTTAATGCCTTGCAATATTTGGAAATTATTGTACTTATTTGAAAGACACTTACGACAATATGATAATAGTATTTTAGGAGAGTTTGAGTTGCAGGTACTTGGTAGAATAGAGATTCATTTAACTTTAGTGTAATACCAAAACAAGACACTACAATGCCTTTTTTTCTAACAAATAAAAAAAACACGGATAATTATCAGATAAAATCTCGGAAAAACCTTCAAGCTCCATAATGAAGTATACCTAGAGCTTTTGTAAAAAATGTTTCTTTTTTTTTCTAATTCCCTTTTATGATAACTCAAAATATAGAAATGATTGAAATGTGATAAAGATACTATTTTTCTATAGATTTACGTATGAGAAGGATGAAATTTCTCCATAGAATTTTTTTTCTTACATTGGAATAATTTTCCAATGTTAATTTGAAGTCGTATAATCATCGAAGACAATTCTTGTGAATTAAAAAAATCATTTTTTAATAAGAAATTTACTACAATGTAGGGTATTCATTATACAGTTATACATTGTGGCCTTTTATATGATATTAATGCTTAGAAACACTAAAAAGGCGTGTCTCTTATTTCAAGAACCATAATATAGTATCATAGAAATATGCTACATGCCTTTGAACTAATATGTTTTTTACCCATCTCACATACTACTAACAATTTCAATATTTCATTGAATATCCATATTCCACTCTATTGAGAATAAAATTTCATTCTTCAAAAATAGCTTTAGTCAAAGATATAAGAATATAATATCAATAAAAATAATTATTTAAACATTATAAACTAGTTTTTACAAAAATAGCATATTAACTTTAATCATGTAGCATATGGAATATTTGCTCATCAATTGACCTTTTCTTAGCATATATAGCAGAAGTATTGCTTAACTTGAAGAAAGAACATAGAAATTTGACTTCTAAGGTTGTCAAAAAAATATTTCTACCTTTAAGATTATCAAATAGTATTTTGATAATAAAAAATTGGTCATATTCATACCATCACTGTTCAAAATAATTTATAGGTGATAACACCATCACGACACATATGGAATAAATTTAATGCAATAAACCTAGTTAGAATCATTACAAATATTTGATTATGGATAGAAAAGTGTTTATATATATATAAGAGAATATTCTATAGTATCTACAACAATGAAAATTGCGAGATCATGATTTTAATAAAAAATCAATACTTACTAAAATCATTGTAATTTTTGCATCAATACTAATATTAGAATCATAACATTAGTGAACAAATCTTATTGTTTCTTGCCTTTAATGAAAATTCTAGAAATATTCAGCCCTTATGCTAACATGTTCCATAGTTACATTTTTAAATGGTTCGTTCTAGTAATCTAAAAAATTCATCAAATATTGTCTCTTCTTCAGGACACTAAAGTGTACACGTACAACAATGATCCATCTTTGATGTCGTGAACCCATTGCCCTTCTATGAATCCGGACGCTTTAACACTATTTTCTCAAAAGACTTAAACATTTATCATAGAAAAATAAGTTTCTCCAAGACATTGAATTACATTTCTCTATACCCACTTCCTTAAGCTCAATATTTATAAGTTTACAAAGGAAATGGATGCGGTGTTTGATATTTCTAAACTCCATTGGAAATAATATCTTTTATTGTTTACATAGCATGCAAGCTAAACAATAACCATCTTTCCCGAAATGTATGTCAATGAGGTTATATGTAGTGTCCCAATAATGAGCTCTTCGAGTGTCGTTTATTCTTTCCACGTGGGACCTTGAAACTGTTTGAACGATAATGCTTATCTTATGTAAGAAAAAGAATATATTCTTTTAAATCATATCGGCTCATAGATCTTGTTTCCTGTCGTTTTCAAATGGTGTATCCTTTTAGTATTCTTTTGCTTTTATAGAATCCTTTGAATGTTCACGTGGAGACCTGATGGATGAATTCTCACCGACGAATTTCACTTAGATGAATTATGTGGATGCATTCAAGGGCGGCAGATTCTTCGTTGAGCTTTGTAGAAGACGAATTTGCATTCCATTAATAAAGGAGGAGTTCGTTGAGATGTGGAAGAAAAATTTGCATTCTGTAGAATTTTGCTGCAAAGGAATTCGATCTGAAGAAGAATTGGCAATGCGAAGGACGAATTAATTTTGGCACTAGATTCCTGAAATCCCTCCGCCTTCGTTTTTGGCGAGTCGTAGAGACTAATTCATGAGCGAAATTTGACTGTGAATTGGCAAGAGAAAACAATTATTAGCACTATAAGCTAGCAGATCATTTTTGTGGTGTCATAGCGCAATGGCTTAGACGGACTCTTCCATCCTTTCCACCCAAGTTTGAGCCCCCATACCCGCATTGCAAGCGAGCAATTTTGCACCAAAATTTGATGAATTTGCTTTACAAATTTGGTGAGTGAGTATTATCACGATGAATTTGGTTGGCAAATTTGGCGAGGCACTTGCATATGAGCACAGTGAAGAGGCTAAAGCATATAGATTTTGGAATTCAGGGGTGAGATAGATCATTGTCATCCATGATGTGGTATTTGATGAGTGACCACACCCATTGGATAACAAAGATAAAAGCACTATCTCATCAACTAAAGAAATAACACATCTTATGTCTTCCCATAGAGAGGTCAAGACCAAGGAGGAGGAGACATAAGATAATGACATTTCTCCATCAAAAAGACAATCAGTTGCTTCCACACAACATAAGACACTACAAAAGTGGACACGATATCTCTTCGATGATCCTACCTCACGTTGATGTTCTAGAGTCATGTTCAATTGGATTATGTACATGAAAGAGGATTGAGGTGCAGAAAAGATCCTCACAACCCATTTTCCCTTGATGCATCAAATTCTAGATTCTAGAGCCTTCCAACTACAAAGAAGCTCAAGGACAACGTGAGTGGGAAGAAGCTATGCAAGTTGAAATTAAATGGATGCAATTGAGAAGAAAAACACTTGGACACTTGTTTCTAAGCCCACAAATCATCAAGTCATAGGATTTAAGTGGTTATACAAAGTCAACTACAAATCAGATGGTACATTGAACAAGTACAAAGCAAGACTTGTAGCTAAGGGATACAAGCAACAACATGGCATTGATTATGAAGAAACCTTTGCACCTACTGCAACATATACTACTATAAGAATTATTCTAGCACTAAGTGCACATCTCAAGGGGCCCATCTACCAACTCAATGTCAAAAGTGCTTTCCTCAATGGAGACATTCAAGAAGAGGTATATGTTGAACAACCTAAATGTTTCAAGATAAATGAAAAGGAAGATAAATTCTACAAACTTCACAAAGGACTTTATGGACTTAAGCAAGCTCTTAGGGTCTAGTATGAAAAGATTCACAAGTTCTTTGAAGATAAAGGATTTCAAAGAAGCAGTTTTGATGCTAACTTATACATCTATCAGAAGACTCCTTAGTAGCCTTAGATTCTTGGCAGCATTTGCTATCGCATCACATGTACTTGTCTGGATATTTGCTTTGCTGCCAATTGCCTCTCTAGGTTCATGCAACACCTTCAAGCTCAACATATTCACTTATTAAAACAACTTCTTGACTTTGTGAAGCAGTCTCAAAATTTTTTCTTGATGCCAATTGGGGGGGGGGGGGGGGGGCGATCATGTCACAATGCAATCCACATTTGGCTTCATATGTACACTTGCAAGGCAAAGCAAAAAGCAAGATGGTGTCACCTTGTCTTCAACTGAAGCAGACTATAAGGCAATGACACTTGCATTGAAGGAAGAACTCTGGGTGCAAAGGCTCATGGAAGAAACAAAACTTATGCTTAGCCAACCATTGTTGCTCCACTGTGATATCCTATCTTCCATTCTACTAGCCAAAAACTTAAAAGATTATGAGAAGATGAAACATATTGCATTCAAATTGCAATTCATTAGAGAAACGGTACAAGATGGAAAAGGCGAAGTAGTCCACATCAAGATGCAATACCAATGGGGAGATTGTTTAACAAATTCATTGCTTAAACTTTTAAGATGCTCTTCTCACCAGCTTCTTCCACCAAGCTATATAACAACAAATCATGGATACATGTCACATGTTGTAAAATGCTCTTTTCATCCTCTTTTACTTGTCTATCATCAATCATACTGTTATAGCAAATTAAATGTTAGCGCATACAAATTCTACCTTAAGAAATAGCCTTAAATGTTGGAATCTCTCTGGTCCATGGATAGAAGCAAGGGTGCGTGCAGTTTCACAATGAGGAGAGATAGAAAAGAGAAGCACAACAAAGTTTTGTTTGAATGAAAATCAAATAAAAATGAGATAAGAATATCTCCCTGATCTGTTTTGAATGGACGATATGATTTTCCTCCCTTGCGCTATTGACAGATAAAGATGTTTTTGCTCCTAGATGATATGATCTTCCTCTCTTGCATTGCTGAAAATAAAAGATCATTTTGGGCAGTTGCAAACATGCTCTCTATTCAGCTTGGGTGTCGACAATGGTGGGTTGATTTCCATTTAGAGAATGCTTTTGGTGCAAAGATTATTTCTTAGGACATAGTAAAGAATTTGAACCATATAGACTTCAGGATCTAGAGGCAAAGAAGATAATTTTCAGTCGTGATGTGGTATTTGATGAGTGACCACACTTAGTGGATAACAAAGGAAAAAGCACTATCTCACCAACAAAAAAAAATAATGCATAAATTAGGTCATGATCGATGAGGAGGAGACATATAATAGTGACATTCCTCCAACAAAAATCCAACCACTTATTTCCACACAACATAAGCCACTAGCACAATGGGCACAATAGTTCTTTGTTTATCATAACCCTCATGTTGATGTTCTAGAGTCATCGTCAGATGGGACGTTGTGTAGATCAAAGAGCATTGGGGAGCAACAAAGAGCCTCACATCTTATTGTCAATATGGCTCTTATGGCTGAAATATGACGTGAGTAAAAGAACCTACAACTACAAATGAAGCACACAAAGACCCCAAAAGGAGAGCAGCAATGAAGATTGAGTATAATGGTATAGTAAAGAATAAAACTTGGGAATTGGTTAATTTACAATCAAATAAAAAAGTAATTGGAAAAGTGGATTTCGAAAGCAAAATGCAAAGGAGATGCATGAATCTCGGCTTGTTGCACAAGAATTCTCACAAGTGTAAGGATCTTTTGTCTAAGAGACATTTGCACCAATATCTTGAATGACTATGATTCACATTGTACTTCTAGTTGCTACACATAAAGATGGATGTAACATTAGCATTTTTTCAATAGATACCTCAAGGAGAAGGAATATGTATCTCAATCACCACGTTTTTAGGTATTGCATTTGAAAAAAAAGGGTTCTAAACTTGAGAAGGCATTATATGGCCTTAAGAAAGCTCCAAGAGCTTAGTACTAACGAGTAGATTTTTTTCAAACGTGTAGACTTTCAAAGAAGTATTTCTAATGAAAATTTGTATGTTATGAGAAACCATAGCTAGGTGATGATTGTCATCTTTTATGAAGATGATCTAATCATTAGAGGAGATCATGCACAATTTATCAAAGAAACTCGCCCTAGCTTGAGCAATGAGTTGAGATTCTAGATCTTGGGCTACTCCATTATTGGCATTGAATTATGACAAAAGAATGATGGAGTTTTCATATCACAATGGAAATATGCTACGAAAATCCTTAATGACTTTCGGATGATGGGCTAGAGAGGAGCCAGTAGACCTACGTAGTTAAATCTTAATTTTTCAACGAATGATGATACACGAGGAGAAGATGCTATAAACTACAAAACGATTGTTGGGAGTGTGATTTTTTTATGCAACACCACATTAGATATCTACTATGGTGTTGCTATATTGATCAAGTTCTCCAAGAAACCAAAAGATACTCATTGGAATGCATGCACACAAATTCTAAGGTACATTAGAAGAACATTGGATTTTGGTATCTTTATCCCACAAGTGACACTTTTCAAGCATATTGTGATTTGAATTGGGCCAAAAATTGTAGGAAGCATGGAACTCTAGCACTTTCCATCATTGAAGCAGAGTACAAAGAAACTTGCTTTGCCTCTTGTGAGACAGTCTGATTAAGGAGAATTCTTAAAGATCTAGGCTTTCCATCATGATTGCTGACTATATTTAAATGTGATAATCAAAGATGTATTGCAATTGGAAAGAATCCCATATTTCTTGCTTGTATCAAGCATATACAAGTTGAGTACCATTAGTTTCCTAAGCTAATAGAAGACGGAATTGTAGAGCATTATCCATTAGAGGCAAATTGCACTAAGATATTCACTAAAGCACTTGAAAAAGAGCAACTAAACAAACATCTTCAATGGATGGGCATAGGACCTAGGGCTACTTGATTTATCATTCACTAAACATTGAAGGGGAGCCCTAGTGTATAAACAATCATAATCTATGCTCAATCACAAAATTTTGATCACTTAAGAATAGTGGAAGAGAGAAAAACAGAACTTGCACAAGATAAGGGAAAATTCAGCACATAAGAGAAGAGAAGATATGACGCAAAGAAAGAGGAATTCGGACATTATAGATGTGAATCAATCAATACAATAGATTTGGAGAATAGCTTCTTGATGAAGCCTCTACCTCTCGACCATTCCTGAGCTATCACAATTGCATTCATGCTCACACTCTCAATCACACTCTCACTCTCACCCTCACTCTCATTCACAAGGTAATTCTCTGGTCTCTAGTTTTGTCCTATTTGATGCACAAACCTTCTTATAATAGAGTTGATTGCCACACAAAAAAAGTGTGCAAACCACCAAATTTAGAAAAAGTTGATGTCGCTTAGCAGCGAGGGAGATCCACGACAATTCCTCGTCAAAGTGCATGTGGTGTAATGACCAAACAGCTCTGTGTTGATTTACATTTGGGTTGAAGTTTGAATTGGTGCAGTGTTTGTCTACGTGAGTTAAGTATTTGATGATAAGTGAAGTAATATAATCATAACGTGAATTGGGGTTAAAACCTTGATAAAAGTTAGAGTCTTCTGAATGATGTTAATGAGCATTGTTGTACAACTTTATGTGTATCATCTACTAAACATGAAATGGAAATGGTGGAAGAGTGCCCATGATTTATAAAGCATCGGAGTCAGTTGCGTTCTGGAAATTGAATACAATTGTATAAACCCATAATCGATTTTAGTTACATTAGAGATAGTATACTATGAAGCATGATAGGGATGGAAGTTATCTAAGGGTGTAGGAAAATTACTATAGGGCTTCTGTTTCAATAGATCCCTGTCCAAACCAAGAACCCTGTAGGGAGAAATCTCTGCTATTCCTATTTTGCTGGAATTAGGTCAGGCATGGATAAAGAGAGAACAGTTAACATTATTTAAAAAAGTTAACACTAGCGCTGACCATGGGGCTTGGAATTTAAGTTAGAAGTATAAGAATCACTTTGCAAGAATGGTTTTCTAAGAATTTCTACAGATAAGATTTCGTAACTCATGCTCGTAACACATTCCACTGAAAGTTACCCAAAATATCAGAATGACAAACACCCTTCGAAAGTGAACAATGCTTTTGGCACACCTTCACCAGGTGATAGTGAAGGTCAGTCATCTCAGGGAGAAGGTGCGACACGAACAAGTGGCTTGTGCCACCGCATTTCCTTATTTCTGGGTTGTAGAGCATACATGAATTGAGACGAGTGCGATTCGGTGACAATCTGATAAGTGATTCCGGTATTGAGCTCATTGACAATATGGTAACTTTCGACGGAGGTTCATAATTTGCAGCAAAATCCGGTAACAGTGGTCTGGTGTTCAATGACATTACCGAGTGTGGTGAGGATTCAATGGGTGCAAAAGGGACCCAAAATCGTAGTGAAGGAACTAATCAACTTGCTGGAATTCTTGAGCAAATTACGGATCCTAACCCTGAACCAAAAGCATCTATTGGGCAACTAGTGCAAGGTGAATTCTCTAATTTGGGGAGTACCAGACGAATTTCAATTGCTCATTATCTATCAAGAGAGTTGGATCCTGCATGTTTCTTCAAAATCACATTGCCACAGGGTTCCTTGCTCAACCGTAACCCAACAGAATTAGAACATAACAATGTGTTGCTATCTTTAACCTAAACCCTAATCCTAACGACCTAAAGACCTAAAGACCTAAAAAAATCTACAACCCTAATCCCAAAGATCTATTTTTATATAATTAGTTATATATATTTAATTTGATAGAGAAATCTTGAAATCCTATTTTTATATATTAATTACATATATTTAATTTGATAAGAAACCTTAAAATCCAAATTTTATATATTTAATTTGAAAAAACCTTAAAATCCTATATTACCATATTTAATTATATATATTTAATTTATTTATTTAAAACACTAGCTCTATTCATTTTTATTTAACTATACAATTATCCTATTTTATATATATATTTATTTATAGATTCAAATTTTTTTCTTTATTTTTTCTTATATAAATTTAATAAAATTATATGTATGTAAAGACCTTAAAAACCTAATCCTAAAGATCCAAACCTAAAATATGTATATTTGCATATGCATGTGTATATAAATGTATATATGTATTATATGTGTATGTGTATGTGTGTATATATGTTATGCATGTGTAAAAACCCTAAAACCCTAATAGTAAAGATCTAGACCTAAAACATGTATATGTGTGGTATTTGATGTGGTATTTGATGAGTGACCACACTTAGTGGATAACAAAGGAAAAAGCACTATCTCACCAACAAAAAAAAATAATGCATAAATTAGGTCATTGGGGAGCAACAAAGTCCCTCACAGCTTATTGTCAATATGGCTCTTATGGCTGAAATATGACGTGCGTAAAAGAACCTTCAACTACACGAGGAGAAGATGCTATAAACTACAAAAAGATTGTTGGGAGTGTGATTTTTTTATGCAACACCACATTAGATATCTACTATGGTGTTGCTATATTGATCAAGTTCTCCAAGAAACCAAAAGATACTCATTGGAATGCATGCACACAAATTCTAAGGTACATTAGAAGAACATTGGATTTTGGTATCTTTATCCCACAAGTGACACTTTTCAAGCATATTGTGATTTGAATTGGGCCAAAAATTGTAGGAAGCATGGAACTCTAGCACTTTCCATCATTAAAGCAGAGTACAAAGAAACTTGCTTTGCCTCTTGTGAGACAGTCTGATTAAGGAGAATTCTTAAAGATCTAGGCTTTCCATCATGATTGCTGACTATATTTAAATGTGATAATCAAAGATGTATTGCAATTGGAAAGAATCCCGTATTTCTTGCTTGTATCAAGCATATACAAGTTGAGTACCATTAGTTTCCTAAGCTAATAGAAGACGGAATTGTAGAGCATTATCCATTAGAGGCAAATTGCACTAACATATTCACTAAAGCACTTGAAAAAGAGCAACTAAACAAACATCTTCAATGGATGGGCATAGGACCTAGGGCTACTTGATTTATCATTCACTAAACATTCAAGGGGAGCCCTAGTGTATAAACAATCATAATCTATGCTCAATCACAAAATTTTGATCACTTAAGAATAGTGGAAGAGAGAAAAACAGAACTTGCACAAGATAAGGAAAAATTCAGCACATAAGAGAAGAGAAGATATGACTCAAAGAAAGAGGAATTCGGACATTACAGATGTGAATCAATTGATAAAATAGATTTGGAGAATAGCTTCTTGATGAAGCCTCTACCTCTCGACCATTCCTGAGCTATCACAATTGCATTCACGCTCGCACTCTCAATCACTCTCTCACTCTCACCCTCACTCTCATTCACAAGGTAATTCTCTGGTCTCTAGTTTTGTCCTATTTGATGCACAAACCTTCTTATAATAGAGTTGATTGCCACACAAAAAAAGTGTGCAAACCACAAAATTTAGAAAAAGTTGATGTCGCTTAGCAGCGAGGGAGATGCACGACAATTCCTCGTCAAACTGCATGTGGTGTAATGACCAAACAGCTCTGTGTTGATTTACATTTGGGTTGAAGTTTGAATTGGTGCAGTGTTTGTCTACGTGAGTTAAGTATTTGATGATAAGTGAAGTAATATAATCATAACGTGAATTGGGGTTAAAACCTTGATAAAAGTTATAGTCTTCTGAATGATGTTAATGAGCATTGTTGTATAAATTTATGTGTATCATCTACTAAACATGAAATGGAAATGGTGGAAGAGTGCCCATGTTTTATAAAGCATCGGAGTTAGTTGCATTCTGGAAATTGAATACAATTGTATAAACCCATAATCGATTTTAGTTACATTAGAGATAGTATACTATGAAGCATGATAGGGATGGAAGTTATCTAAGGGTGTAGGAAAATTATTATAGGGCTTCTGTTTCAATAGATCCCTGTCCAAACCAAGAACCTTGTAGGGAGAAATCTCTCCTATTCCTATTTTGCTGGAATTAGGTCAGGCAGGGATAAAGAGAGAACAGTTAACATTATTTAAAAAAGTTAACACTAGCACTGACCATGGGGCTTGGAATTTAAGTTAGAAGTATAAGAATCACTTTGCAAGAATGATTTTCTAAGAATTTCTACAGATAAGATTTCGTAACTCATGCCCGTAACACATTCCACTGAAAGTTACCCAAAATATTGGAATGACAAACACCCTTCGAAAGTGAACAATGCTTTTGGCACACCTTCACGTGGTGATAGTGAAGGTCAGTCATCTCAGGGAGGAGGTGCGACACGAACAAGTGGCTTGTGCCACCGCATTTCCTTATTTCTGGGTTATAGAGCATACATGAATTGAGACGAGTGCGATTCGGTGACAATCCGATAAGTGATTCCGGTATTGAGCTCATTGACAATATGGTACCTTTCGACGAAGGTTCATAATTTGCAGCAAAATTTGGTAACAGTGGTCTGGTGTTCAATGACATTACCGAGTGTGGTGAGGATTCAATGGGTGCAAAAGGGACCCGAAATCGTAGTGAAGGAACTAATCAACTTGTTGGAATTCTTGAGCAAATTACGGATCCTAACCCTGAACCAACAGCGTCTATTGGGCAACTAGTGCAAGGTGAATTCTCTAATTTGGGGAGTACGAGACGAGTTTCAATTGCTCATTATCTATCAAGAGAGTTGGACCCTGCATGTTTCTTCAAAATCACATTGCCACAGGGTTCCTTGCTCAACCGTAACCCAACAGAATTAGAACATAACAATGTGTTGCTATCTTTAACCTAAACCCTAATCCTAACGACCTAAAGACCTAAAGACCTAAAAAAATCTAAAACCCTAATCCCAAAGACCTATTTTTATATAATTAGTCATATATATGTAATTTGATAGAGAAATCTTGAAATCCTATTTTTATATATTAATTACATATATTTAATTTGATAAGAAACCTTAAAATCCAAATTTTATATATTTAATTTGAAAAAACCTTAAAATCCTATATTTCCATATTTAATTATATATATTTAATTAATTTATTTAAAACACTAGCTCTTTTCATATTTATTTAACTATACAGTTATCCTATTATATATATATATTTATTTGTATATTCAAATTTTTTTCTTTATTTTTTCTTATATAGATTTAATAAAATTATATGTATGTAAAGACCTTAAAAACCTAATCCTAAAGATCCAAACCTAAAATATGTATATTTGTGTATGCATGTGTATATAAATGTATATATCTATTATATGTGTATGTGTATGTGTGTATATATGTTATGCATGTGTAAAAACCCTAAAACCCTAATAGTAAAGATCTAGACCTAAAACATGTATATGTGTGTATGCATGTGTATATGTATGTGTATATGTATATATATGTGTATGTGTATATGTGTGTGTAAATATATATGTGTATGTGTATGTGTATATATATTTAATTTGATAAAAAACCTTAAAATCCTTTTTTTATATATTTAGTTATATATATTTAATTTATTTATTTAAAACACTATCTCTTTTCATATTTATTTATCTATACAATTATCCTATTTTATATATATACTTATTTATGTATTCATATCTTTTACTTAATTTTTCTTTATTTCTTCTTTATATAAATTCTATTGAATTATATGTATGTAAAAACCCTAAAACCCTAATCCTAAAGATCTAGACCTAAAATATGTATATTTGTGTATGCATGTGTATATATATGTGTATCTTTATGTGTATATATATGTGTGTGTTTGTGTATGTGTATATATATTTAATTTGAGAAAAAACCTTAAATCCTAGTTTTATATACTTAATTATACGTATTTAATTTATTTATTGAAAACAGTAGATCTTTTCATGTTTATTTGTATATATAATTATCCTATTTTATATATATTTATTTATATAATCAGATTTCTTTCTTAATTGTTTCTTTATTTTTTCTTTATATAAATTTAGTTGAATTATATGTATGTAAAAACCCTAAAATCCTAATCCTAAAGATCTAGACCTAAAATATGTATATTAGTGTATACATGTGTATATATATATATATGTGTGTGTGTGTGTATGTGTATATATATTTAATTTGATAAAAACCTCAAAATCCTATTTTTATATATTTAATTATATATATTTAGTTTATTTATTTAAAACACTAGCTCTTTTCATATTTATTTATATATACAAATATCCTAATATATATATATATATATATATATATATATATATATATATATATATATATATATATATATATATATATATATATATATATATATATATATATATATATATATATATATATATATATATATATATATATATATATATATATATATATATATATCATATATTAAGATTTTTTTCTTAATTTCTTCTTTATTTTTTCCTTATTTAAATTTGATTGAATTATATATATGTAAAAACCCTAAAACCCTAATCCTAAAGATCTAGACCTAAAATATGTATATTTGTGTATGCATGTGTATATACATGTATATATGTATTATATGTGTTTGTGTATGTATGTATATATGTTATGCGTGTAAAAACCCTAAAACCCTAATTGTAAAGACCTAGACCTAAAACATGTATATGTGTGTATGCATGTGTATATATATGTGTATGTGTATATGTGTGTATATATATGTGTATTCATGTGTAACTAGGCTAAAAACCCTAATCCTATTTTTATATATTTGATGTGAAAAAACCTTAAAATCCTAATTTTATATATTTAATTATATATATTTAATTAAAACACTAGCTATTTTCATATTTATTTATGCATGTGTCTGTGTGTATGTATGCATGTGTGTATATGTGTATGTGTGTGTATGTATGCATCTGTGTATATGTGTGTGTATGTATGTGTGTGTCTATATGTGTGTGTATGTATGCATGTGTGTATATGTTTGTGTGCATGTATGCATGTGTGTACATGTGTGTGTGTATGTATGCGTGGGTGTGTATGCATGCATGTGTGTTTATGTGTGTGTATGTTTGCATACATGTGTGTATATGTGTGTATGTATGCATGTGTGTACATGTGTGTGTATGTATGTGTGTGTGTATATGTGTATTTGTGTGTATGTATGCATGTGTGGGTGTGTATGCATGCATGTGTGTATATGTGTGTGTATGTATGCATGCATGTGTGTATATGTGTGTATGTATGCATGTGTGTGTGTATGTATGCATGTGTGTATGCATGCATATGTGTACATGTGTGTGTATGTATGCATGCATGTGTGTATATGTGTGTATGTATGCATGTGTGTACATATGTGTGTATGTATGGGTGTGTGTACATGTGTGTGTATGTATGTGTGTGTGTATGTATGCATGTGTGTATATGTGTATGTGTGTATCTATGCATGTGTGTATATGTGTATGTGTGTATGTATGCATGTGTGTATATGTGTGTGTATGTATGTATGTGTATATGTGTGTGTATATATGCATGTTTGTATATGTGTGTGTATGTATGGATGTGTGTACATATGTGTGTGTGTGTGTATATATATGCATGTGTGTACATGTGTGTGTATGTATGCATGCATGTATATGTGTGTATGTATGTATGCATATGTATGTGTATGCATGTGTATATGTGTGTGTGTATATGCATGTATGTATGTGTGTGTATGTATTTCTATATCTCTCTCTTTGTCTCTCTCTCTCTCTCTATCTTTCTGTTTTTCATCTCTCTTTATCTCTCTCTCTATTTCTTTCTCTATTTTCCTCTCTTTCATCTCTCTTTATCTCTCTCTCTCTCTCTCTCTTTCTGTTTCTCTCTCTCTCTCTCTATCTCTCTCTATCAATAGAGAATAAAACAATCACTTACATGTATGTCCCTCTTTTGGATCGTTCTCGTCAAAGCGTAATGTATGTCATCTACTGTCGAATTCCAAAGAATCGGTGCCAAAACACCTCTGCAAAATCAAAGAGAAGAAAAATTATAAAACATAAAGCATAAAGAAAGACAAATGGTAAGAGTACGTGCACAACTTACCAAGATGTGAGATCTAAAGAGAGAGCGAGTGTGTGTGTGTGTAGAGAGAGAGATCTTTGTGTGTGTGTGTGTGCACAAGACAATGCAGGTCACAATTCAATTCGCACATGCAAGTTTGAATGAAGCAAGCAGTACTCAGTGTAAAACACGTGCAAAATGTTGAGTTTTTCTCTCGGGTTCCTAGTATGTTTTAAACATGGCCTCAGTATAGGCATTGGTATGGGTGTCGCTATGAGCGTCAGTAATTTACAGGAAATTATCGATGCTTATACCGATGCCTATACTGATGCTTATACCGGTGATCCCAAAATATACCAACGAGCTGTTTTAAACTGTCATATCAATGGTCAAGTGACTGTCGATCTGCTTAAGTGCATTTTTCCAACATTTATACCGACACAGGGAGTGATCATCGGTATAGGCAGTGTCAATATGCCCCTCATATGTTGTAGTGAGAGAGGAATTGGAACCCACGTAGAAAGAGCACTAGGCTTATTTCAAAACAATTCAATTTCAAACTTAGTAGATGGAGTAGATGGAAAAACAACTCGGCTTACAGTAGGATCAACTCCAGAGAGTCTTCACCCGGATAGCTGAGAGCCAACTTCAGTGTTAGGTGGCACTCAAAAATGATTTTTATTTGCAGGAAGCATTTTTGCAAAATCAGAGTTTCGCAACTCCTTACACGAGCGGCTCTTTTTAGTTTTGCTAGCCTTGAAGCTCACTTATTGGATCATGCGCATGTACAACAGTTGTTGAAGGCTTTGCAAAAAAAGATTAGATGTAGTTTTGAAGAAGCCCAAACTATGTACATATAGGGAATTGTCGATGAGGATTAGCATGTATTTAGGGTTCGAGTCCACCGTGCATGCCAATGTTAGGCCGCGAGATGTTTCAAGTATTATTCATGATATTTCTGTAATTTTGTTGATGAAGTGCCATAAAAGGGTTGGAACGATGTAACCTTTTAAATGATTAATATGAAAAGAGTTATGTTCGTATTGCTTAGCAATAAGGGAGACTCATGGCAGATCCTTGCCAGACTACACTTGGCATAGCCACCAAACTGCCTTGTGTTGATTTACATTTGGGTTGAAGTCTGACTTGGTGCGGTGTTCATTTGCATCAGTCAAGTATTTGATGTTAAGTGAAGTAATGTAATCATACAGTAAATTGGGGTTAAAATGTTGATAAAAGTTGCAGTCTTCTTAAGGATGTTAATGAATGTTGTTGTATAAGTTTATGTGTATTGACTACTAAACATGAAATGAAAATGGTGGAAGAGCACCCATGCTTGATGTAGCATCGGAGTTAGTTGCATTCTAGAAATTGAATACGATTGTATAAACCTATAATCGAGTTTAGTAACATTAGAGAAGCACAAAAGAATTATGGTTGAATGAAGATCAAATACAAAAAGAGAGAATAATTTTTTTGTGATCTGAGTTGAATGATCGGTAAGATCTTCCTCCCCTGTGCTGTTGAAAGTTGATCTTTTTGGCCCCTTGGGTCAATGCTCTCTATTCACCTTGATTGTCGATGGAGCTGAGTTAATTTTCATTGAAAGAATGCTCTTTGTGCACCTTCAACTCTTCATGAAAACTTCTTGCATCCCTCATATGCTGGTGCAGCAAGAAAGAGAATCACAGCAACAAAAATGGAAGCATGTTATCACAAAAATGCCAAAATCAAGGGTTCCAATAGCATGAAGAAATTAAGCAACAACACATAGACATGCAAAGAGAAAAGATAGAGACGCCGATGAGCAAGATATGTGATTGACATATTGGACGTTTTTCTGTTAGTCTCTCACATTTTTAAGATGCTTCTCTCATCTTCCTTCACCTCTCTATAACCAAGCTATATAACAACACATGGTTTTCATCTATCATATCTTCTAAGATGCTCCTCTCTTCCTCTTTTACTTGTTTATCACCAACCTATATTATTTTAACTACGTTTGTCACTTTATCACTAACAGAACTCTATTCTTGTTAGATGCCCTTTTCTGAGGGACACTTTGTCAGAAGCCCATGTGCACTCCCAACCTTCTTGATGATCATCAATACCAAGAGCATACCAGTGTATATAACCATGTTGCTCAATGAGAATAATAAGGTGCATCTTCTCTATTCTATGACTGCACATCTTCTTCTTCATTTCTATACTCTCCATAGACATTAAATTGCTATGTCGATCATTTTGATATCTTCCTCCATTCTATTCTGCCTCATGAAGTCCCTTCTGTGCTGCATATGCCACATTCTATCCCCTATAGCGGACATTTTTCAATGGATCTTACTTACAAAACATTTTACAAAGTGTTTTATGGTGGCCTACCCTCCAATGTGATGCGTATTCGTATGTTAGACACTAGGATTCCTGCCAACAGATGGGCCAACCCTTGCAGTGGCATTATTTTTCTCTTCAGCCCGTTCTACCCTTGGAACCCTTCCAAAAATGGGGACTCGATTTTATTGGACTTCAAGCTTTAGATGCATTCCAATCGCAAATGTTTGCCGAAAAAGCAAGCAATTAATCATGAATTCTAGCATAGATTGGAAGTGTTTGAAGCATATATTGCACCTCTCAAGGAGGAGCTTATTAGGCTTTGAGCTAGTGAAGCTCATCTCCAGAGCCATGTTTTGTCCCACGAGGCTAAACTTCTACAATTATAGCAAGCCGTGGCAGATAAAGATGCTACCCTTGAGAAGATGAGTAAAGTTTTGGAAGCTACAACTTTTCAAGTAGGTGATCTAGAGCACGCTTGCACCACCCTTCATTTGAAAGTAGCTCAATGGGAAGCCGAGTTAGCCACTACCAAAGAGGATTTGTTCCCGAAGATGCAGGACTTGAATAATGAAATTGGCTGAAATCTACTGTTAAGAAAGGAATTAGAACCCACACAAAAAGAACACCAAGCTTATTTCAAAACAACTCAATTTCAAACTCACTAGATCAAGCAGATGGAGAAGCAACTCAGCTTACAACAAGTTCAACTCCAGAGAGTCGATGCCCGGATAGCTGAGAGCCAACTTCAATGTTAGGTGGCACTCGAAAATGATTTTTATTTGCATGAAGCCTTTTTGCAAAATCAGAGTCAGTAACTCCTTATGCAAGTGGCTCTTTGTAGTTCTACTATCCCTGAAGTTGAGTTATTGGATCATGCACATGTACAACTATCGTTGAAGGCTTTGCAAAAAAAGATTAAACGTAGTTTTGAAGAATCGTGAACCATGTACATACAAGGAATTGTCGATGGGATAAGCATGTATTTAGCGTTTGAGTCCACCGTGCGTGCCAATGTTAGGCTGCCAAATGGTCAATTATTATTCGTAATATTTCTATCATTTTGTTGATGAAGCATCATAAAAGGGTGGAACAATGTAACCTTTTGAATGATTAATATGAAAAGAGTTATGTTCGTGTTGCTTAGCAATGAGGGAGGCGCATGCCAAATCCTCACTGGACTGCACGTGGCATAGCGATCGAACTCTCCCCTATTGATTTAAATTTGGATTGAAGTCTGACTTGTTGTGGTGCTCGTCTACATCAGTTAAGTATTTGATGTTAAGTGAATTAATCTAATCATATAGTAAATTGGGGTTAAAATGTTGATAAAAGTTATAGTCTTCTGAATGATGTTAATGGATGTTGTTGTATAAGTTTATGTTTATCGACTACTCAACATGAAATAGAAATGGTGGAAGAGCGCTCGTGATTGATGTATCATCGGAGTTAGTTGCATTTTGGAAATTGAATACAAATGTATAAACTTGTAATCGAGTTTAGTAACATTAGAGATAGTATTATGTGAAGCATGATATGGAGAGAAGTTATTTAAAGGTGTAGCAAAATTACTATAGGGCCTCTATTTCAAGGGACCCCTGTCCAACCCAAGAATCTTGTAGGAGAAATCTCTGTTATTCCTATTTTGCTGGAATCAGTTCATGTGGGAATAAAGAGAGAACAATTAACATTAGTTAACAAAGTTAACATATGCAACCCTAACAAGAGTAGACACTGCTTATGGAGTAAGTGCATTAAGCCAGTTTATGCATGCACCAAGAAAGCTTCACATGGAAGCTACCAAGAGGGTGCTAAAGTATCTAAAGGGTACGATAAATGAAGGGTTGTTTTACCCATTCACTTCTAACTTGGACATAAAGATGTATTCTGATGTAGATTGGGCTAGCTCCAAGGATGATAGGAGGAGCACCTTAGGATACTTGTCTTTTGGAGGTTCAAAGCTAATATCATGGTCATTTAAAAAGCAACCAACTGTGGCATTGTCATCTAGAGAGGCAGAATATAGAGGCTTAGGAAATGCAACTCAAGAAGCTATGTGGCTCAAGCAACTCTATACAAATTTGGTTTACACTCTTACACTCCAATAGTTTCTATAGACAACACTAGTTCACTTCATTTCGCTGCTAATCCTGTATATCATGCAAGGAATAAGCACATTGAAGTGCACTATCATTATGTAAGGGAAAAATTGCTTAGCAAGGACATTCAATTGTCCTATGTATCAACTCATTTACAATGTGCAAATATACTCACAAAGTCTTTGGATGGAAGCAAGATGAACAGGTTCAAATTGATGATTGGTTTGTAGGAAATCAAGGAGGAATGAAGACCAAGCATGCATGTTAGGCTTGAGGGGGAGCTGTTGGTGCTAGAGAATCCAAGCCCACATACTTGGATGATTATCATATATAAAAGTCTTGAAGTAAAGGTAGTACCCAAAAGAAGATGTCTACATAGGACCACAAACATAACTATGAAGAAACTACAATTTTTGAGTAGCTCAATCTTAACCATATTTTGCAAAGGAAGAACACTGCATTTTGCCCAAAATACACCCTTCACAGATGTGGTTACTAGATGCCTCAAGTTTGGGCAAAGAGGACACCATATTAGATTTTTGTAGGCATAGCAAACTAGTAAAATTCAGATGACCAAAGCATGCATGCCAAAGCTTTAGCATCTAAGATAGGCTAAGAATCTTGCACTCCACATGTTGAATCATTTAAAAATTTTCCATTTTCTATGAGATTATACAACCTATGACATAAACTATGAGAAGCAATAATAACATCATCATTTGAGTATAGATCATAATTGTACATCTATCATGAACAAATTGGACAACCAAGCTCATCTTTGATAATGCAAAAACTACCAATAGAACTCTCTTGATACTTCACACAAACAAAGCATCTAACAATAAAAAGGAACCACCATCACCAATAGTTGGAATGATCTTACCAATTCCCATGACTGGATAAGAGGAGTTGTTTGCACATGTGACAATATTCCCTATAGGGGCATGCTCAAGTGAATGGAAGAAAGTGCACCACAAGGTAATATGTTTGGTTGCCCCTTTGTTGAAGTACTAGACATCTGAGTCTACTACAAATATAGATTCTTCATAAGAAGATGGTTCATAATTAAAAAAAGTAGAAAATTCCCATTCTTCATTATCCATATTTTGCAAGCCACTTTTGGACAACTGTTGATGACATGATCATTTCCTTTATAGTATTTAAAAACACATATGCTTTTCTTTTTTCTTACTAGCATATTTCTGCTTACTAATAGATGAGCCCCATTTACCTTTGCCCTTCTGACTAGCTAAGAACGCTTGATGTGCTACACACATAATGGACCTACTCTGCTTGGATTAATCTTCCTGCAACAAAACAGAGACTAACTCCTTAAATGTTATGGCATTTGGATTTCCTTTCAGCATCAACCAAAGATTAGAAGCAAAATATCTCATATGACTCTAGAAGACCATTCATAACACTCTCGCAAAAATCTCATCAGCAAAAATCAATTGTTCCTTCAAATCTTTGATCTTTATTGAAAATTTTTCCATAGGATCTCCTTCATTCATATGCTCACTCTCCAACTCTTCTCAGAGGCAAGCAACATGAGCCTCATTTCTTGCCTAGTATAAGGTGGTAAGTGTATCCCAAGCATCCTTTGTTGTTTTGTAAGAGCGGATATGAGGGATAAGGTTATGTTTGATAGACAAAGCCATCAATGCATGTGTGTGAGCATCTCTGCCATCCCATCAAAGTTTCTCTATATTAGGTGTAGGAGCAACTACAACACGAACAAGAATTTGAAGATTGTTATCTTCAAGGCCATCTGCATCAACTTCAATAATTATATTTGTAGGTGTAGTGGATCATTTTTCAACACCCTACACAATATTCCACGGTCCTTTTGTGACCACTACATGATGCATCATATATTCCCATAATGAGTAGTTGGTACCATCCAACATATCCTCAATATCTAACATACAAAATAGATCAGTGCTTATAGCCATGTCCACTGACTAAAATAACCTGATGTAGAAAAATGATTGTATCTCAAAACATTGAACAGAACTACATTGTCGAGCTCTACTAAACTTGGTTCTACTGACAAACCAAAACGTGTATATGTGTTTGGATCAAAAGGAAAAAATTACCTCCATAAGCATTATGAAAGTTTGTTTAGCAGCCAAAACAAGCTCAAATCCAAAATTTGACACCACATAGCAAAGTTGTGTTGGACTCCTTTTTAGCATTACAAAGATAGGATGAAATCTCTCCATTTATGGTGGTCACAATAGACTTCATTTCCTTCATGAAAACATTGCATAATTCAAGTAAACCATTTGAGGGGACACTTTTTCCACTCTGATTTTAGGTGGACTTGTGTCCTCTTTACATTGTTCCCACCATATAAGAGGAGTTCACAATGCCAAAGGTATCAAAGAGGCATATCCTATTTTCACTTTTCTTAAAGGATTTTTGGGGAAGTAAAATATTGGGCCTAGGTGAGAGAGCAACTTTATGATCACACCCAAAAACAACGCTTTGAGCTGTTGTAGCAACTTAGATTCCTTGACAAAGAACTAGGCCATAACGAACCGTATGCTTTAGAGTAGTGTGTTTGATCTAAAAACATTTGAACATATAATCACATTTAATTATAGTCACCATTTGTGATGGAAATCCTAAATTTAAAGGAATTCTCGTTGATCACACTCTCTCACAAGAGGTAAAGCAAGGTTCTTTGTACACTGCTTTAGTGGGAGAGAGTGCTAGAGTTTGCTACTTCCTACAATCTTCGGCCCAATTTAAACCACAATATCCTTGAAGAGTATCACTTGTAGTATAACAAAAACCAAAATCGAGGGTTCCTACAGTGAACCTTAGAATTCACACGCATGCATTCAAATGGCTCTCCTTTGGTTTGTTATAGAACTTGCTCAATATGTCAACACCATAGTAGATATCTAGTCTAGTGTTGCACACAAAGATAAGACTCCCAACAAGATTTTTGTAGTTCTTGGAATTTTCTTTTAGTGTGTTATTCTCTATTGAAAGTTGAAGATTTACCTCCATAGATGTGCAAGTTGCTTTGCAATCAATCATGCCAAAGACTTGAAGGATTTTTGTAGCATATTTTTGTTGTGATTCGAAAATCCCATCATTCTTTTTCCATAATCAACACTACAACATATCGACTGTATACCGAGGCTTTTACTAAGAAAATTGAACGGGTGCATTTTTGCTCCGATGTCGATGTAACTATCGGTATAAGCGTTGGTATTAAAGCGTTGATATAGGTGTCAGTATAAGCATTGGTATGAGCATCGGTATAAGAATCAATATAAGCATAGGTATTTTCGATGCTCATATCGATGCCTATACTAGTGCTCGTTGGGTGTACCATCATGCATATCGATGCCCGCTGGGTGTCCCATCGCACATACTGGTGACAGTGCTGAGTGTAATGTCGCTTATATCGATGACCATATCTGCAAATTTTTTTTTGGGTAGAGTGTGTTGTCTTTTGCTACAGCAACATTGCCATGATGTTGTTTAGCAAAAGACAATACACTCTTCCCAAAAAAAAAAACCGAGTACATATGATGTGTACTCTAATGGCAACCGCAATATGATTTCATAAAACAAAATACTATCGGACACAAAAAGGATAATCAGAATGAACCATGAACCATGTACAAAACTAGTTTTATATTTCATAAATGGAGCATGTACAAGAGTGTGGTAAACCACTATCATATATGGGGGAAATACAAAATGTGCAAAAGCACTACCATATAAGAATCAAATACAAAATCCTAGTGCACCACTACCATATACAAGCCAAATACAAAATTGTGACACACCACTATCATACACATGCACAGAATGATCGAAGCATCCATATCAACAGTCTTGCAACAAAGAGGATTAATGACATGAGATAAATTCACATGGGATTTACAAACAACAAGTAAAACCAAGTTTATAAATTCATCACCTCATCCCAAATGCTCCAATGAAATGACCTTACTCCATCCCTCCAAGTCCTCCAATAGTGTAGTCAATCCATGACAATATCCATAATACTCCTCCGTTCGTGTTCCAGGAAGATGCATTGCTAGCTCCGTCAACAAATATACAAAACATTAGAGGAACATCCATGACAAGCTTAACACAAACAAATTCAATAAACCAAATGGTACTTACAAAATCATGATGCATCATGTCATATCCACTACTGCCCAAATGTGACGGTCCAACCGTATTATCTAAATGTGTGGCTGTGGCATCTCATTACTCGCGATATCGATCAGGAGTCAGCTGCTGCTCTTCGCGAATCATATCCCACTCTTGAGCATCTAACCATATAGGCTTTGGTAAGCCTTCTCTGAAAGCATCACGAGCCTCGGATCTTCAATGGGACATAACTTCATGTGCAGTGTGTAGAATCCACTCTCAACTGAGAAGAGGCTGCCCATGTGCTGGCCGAAACTCGTGATAAATCGTCTCATTGATATAATTTTTCCGATCTTTATCTTGTTCACTCCATTTCAACTTGATAGAGTGTCCAACTGTATGAAGCAAAGATATTGCATACATGCACACATGGCCTTTCCAACAACATCCATCACCGGAGCTCCATCACGGATACTATACACCTTGGAATCATCAAGGTCATGAGCACGCCAAGGTGTACATGGTGTTCCACATGGTGTACCACGTGGCATACCTACATCTAAGGTACACCCTCTAGGAGTAGAAGTGGGTGGCACAATGTCTGTCACACTGCCTCGACAACAGTCACCTCCTCCAGACCTACCTATAGATCCACTCCTAGAACCTCCTATTCTAGAGCGTGACCTCGACCTAGGAGACGGGCCAGCACCTGTATCGTGCTGAGGTGTCAAACGTATACGTCTACTACTAGAGCTAGTAGGGGATGGCTGAAAAGATGGTCATGGTGGAGTCATAAAGCTAAGAGAGATACCTTTGGCAGGAGTAGAACCACCCGTAGGAGTGACGCCAATAGGAGTGACACCGACAAGAGTGACACACGTGGGAGTGAGGCTGGCACAAGTGAGACTGGCGGGAGTGAGACTGGTAGGAGTGAGATCGGCAGGAGTAATCTAGTACTGTGATGGAGCGGCCATATATGCGAGAGGTACATGAGATATGAACTCTAAGAACTGCTCCTCTATCATGAAATGTGGAGTGAATGGAGGAGTATCTCCCATCATGCTCTATAACAAAAGAACTCAAATAATTAGCATATGATAATATCGTGATCTTTAAGAAGCTTGCAATAAACAATTAGAATGATATTAGTAAATAAAGTTAGTTTGATACAACAATGAAAGTTTATTTCAAATCCACTTACCTGAGCAATTCAGAGACACTACTATTTGACCATCCATAAATGGATTGCAGATTGAGCATCAAAAGTGATGCACATAGTACAAATATCTTTGCTCCATTCTACAGTTGTAAACGAGCTATTCTTCGCATGTTTTCGTATTCTTCATCAACTTGTGATCGTGGAAGTTCTGTTGTATCAATGAAACTCTCAACATCTTCTCCACCATCTTGATCTTCATCCATCTCATAAAATGCTTCAAGCATTTCTTCCATGTGTTCATTTCGTGTAATGCCATTAGTACCTTGTACTTCTAACTCCTTTTTGGTTCTCTTTTGTCCACGAGAGGTTATCGATGCAATGTCGTTTGGGTCCATCTGCTCACCTAGGGACCATGTGAATGGTAGCGTAGGTTTTGTAGTCGACTTTTATCAAAGGATCCATACTCTCTAACATGTGCGGTACAAATCCGTCATTTTCGATAAATTGATACTTGCAATCAGTGCAAGGACATGCCATTCTCTCCTCCGGATCCAAACTAGCCATATGATACAATATGGATATTTTAGAACATTTGATTTTTTTATTAAACCTAAAAACCATAATCCTAAAGACTTAAACCTGAGAATAAATATAGATTTACTTATATATTCTAATTTTTTTATTTTCTTTTTCTTATTCATACTAAAACCTAAAGACCTAAAGACCTAAAAAAACCTAAAACCCTACTCCTAAATACTTATTTTTTATATATTTAATTATATATATTTAATTTAATGAAAATCTTAAAATCCTATTTTTATATACTAATTATATATATTTAATTTGATAAAAAACTTTACAATCCATTTTTTATATACTTAATTTGATAAAAGAACTTAAAATCCTATTTTTATATATTAATTAATTTATTTAAAATACTAGCTCTTTTTATAATTATTTATCTATACAATTATCCTATTTTATATATATATATTTATTTATATATTCAAATCTTTTTCATGGTTTCTCTTTATTTTCTCTTTATATAAAGTTAATTGAATTATATGCATGTAAAAATCCTAAAACCCTAATCCTAAAGATCTAGACCTAAAATATGTATATTTATGTATGTATGTGTATACATATGTCTATGTGTATGTGTATATGTGTATATATATGTGTGTGCGTATGTGTATGTGTATATATATTTAATTTGATAAAAAACCTTAAAATCCTATTTTTATATATTTAATTATATCTATTTAATTAATTTATTTAAAACAGTAGCTCTTTTCATATTTATTTATCTATACAATTTTCCTATTTTATATATCCAGACTTTTTTCTTAATTTTCCTTTACTTTTTCTTTATATGAATTTAACTAAATTATATGTATGCAAAAACCCTAAAACCGTAATCTTAAATATCTAGACCTAAAATATGTATATTTGTGTATGGGTGTGTATATATATGTTTATGTGTATGTGTATATATATATATGTGTGTGTGTATGTGTATGTGTATATATATTTACTTTGATAAAAAACCTTAAAAATCCTATTTTTATATATTTTATATTATATATTTAATTAATTTATTTGAAACACTAACTCTTTTCAGATTTATTTATCTATACATTTATCCTATTTTATATATATATTTATTTATATCTTCAGTTTTTTTCCTAATTTTTTCCTTTATTTTTTCCTTATATAAATTTAATTGAATTATATCTATGTAAAAATCCCAAAAATCTAATCCTAAAGATATAGACGTAAAATATGTATATTTGTGTATGCATGTTTATATACATGTACACATGTGTAAAAATCCTAAAACCCTAATCCTAAAGATCTAGACCTAAAAAAACCTTAAGATCCTAGATTTATACATTTAATCATATATATTTAATTAAAACATTAGCTATTTTCATATTTCTTTATATATACTGAAATCATATATGTGTGTGTATATTTGTGCATGTGTGTATGTATGTGTGTGTGTATGTATGCATGTGTGTATATTTGTATGTGTGTGTGTATTCATGTGTGTATATGTGTGTGTATGTATGTGTGTGTCTATATGTGTGTGTATGTATGCATGTGTGTATATGTGTGTGTGTATGTTTGCATGTGTATACATGTGTGTGTGTATATGTATGGATGTGTGTGTTTAGGTATGCGTGTGTGTGTGTATGCATGCATGTGTCTTCATGTGTGTGTATGTATGCATACATGTGTGTATATGTGTGTATGTATGCCTGTGTGTACATGTGTGTGTATGTATGTGTGTGTGTATGTATGCATGTGTGTACATGTATGTGCGTATGTATGTGTGTATGTATGCATGTTTGTATATGTGTATGTATATGTGTATGTATACATGTGTGTCACTACAAGAAATAGGGGGCGTAGCGATGCCCCCCAATTGAAAAAAAACAAGAATCGTCACTTATGCAACACTAGCATCGCATAAGCAACGGTGCTATTTTGAGATTTGTTTTTTTACGCGCATTCATCGCATAAGCGATGCTAGTGTCACTTATGCAATGCTAAATGTGTGCGTCGCAAATAGCGTCGCTAACTAGTGACGTTATTTGCGACGTTGGCAAACTGAGTGGCATCCCATATGCGACGTCCTGTGTTCCAGAGCGTCACATAAGGGACACTTTGGAATGTTAAAAAGAAATTCAATTTCTCCGGGCACAGTTGTGCCGAGATTTGGATGCGAGAGCAAGACAACGAGAGAGAGAGAGAGAGAGAGAGAGAGAGAGAGAGAAAGACAGAGAGATAGAGAGAGAGAGAGAGAGCACGAGAGAGAGCAAGAGAGACACACACACATCATTGTTGAAGCTAGGTTAAACACACACACACAATTACACACACATACATATGCATACACACACACATTTACACACATAGACACACACACACACATACACATAGACACACACACATACACACACATATACACACACATATACACACACACATAATGTTGCATACACACACATATATGCATACACACACATATGGATGCATAATGCACATGTAGACATACACATACATATTGCATACACATACACACACACATACACACACACACATACACACACACATACAGGCACACATACACACATACACACACATATATGCATACACACACACACATACAGAGACATGCACACACATACACATACATGCATACATATGCATAGATAATGCATACGCAAATGCATACATACATACTTACATGCATACACACACATCTGCATACATAATGCACATGCATACATACACATACATAATGCATATGCATACATAATGCACATGCATACATACACATACATAATGCATACACACACATATGCATACATAATGCATACATAATTCATACACACACATATGCATACATACATGCATAGACATACACATACGCACATAGACACATACACACACATAGACACATACAGAGACATAAACAAATACATCCTCATAGACACACACACATACACATAGACACACACACATACACGCACATATACACACACATACACACATACACACATACACACATAATGATGCATACACACACACATATACACACACACATACACACATACATACACATATATGCATACACACACACACATAGAGAGACATACACACACATACACATACATGCATACATATGCATACATAATGCATATGCATATGCATACATACATACTTACATGCATACATAATGCACATGCATACATACACATAAATAATGCATACACACACATATGCATACATAATGCATACACACACATACACACACATATGCATACATACATGCATACACATACACACATAGACACATACACACACATAGACACATACACACACATAAACACATACACACTCATAGACACACACACATACACATAGACACACACACACACATACACACACATATACATACACATATACACACACACATACACACATAGACACATACACACATAATGATGCATACACACATACACATGCATACACACATACACACACATATGCACACACATATACACACACATATACACACATACACACACATATATGCAAACACACACATAGAGAGACATACACACACATACACATACATGCATACATACGCATACATATGCATACATATGCATACATAATGCATATGCATATGCATACATATATACTTACATGCATACTTAATGCACATGCATACATACACATGCATAATGCATACACACACATATGCATACATAATGCATACATAATGCCTACACACACATACACACACATACACACACATATCCATACATACATGCATACACATACACACATAGACACATACACACATGTAGACACATACACACACACAAACACATACACACTCATAGACGCACACACATACACATACACACACACACATACACACACATATATACACACACATAGACACATACACACAAACACATAATGATGCATACACACACATACACATGCATACACACACATATGCATACATACATGCATACACATACACACATAGACACGCTCTAGGAGTAGAAGTGGGTGGCCCAATGTCTGTCACACTGCCTCCACAACAGTCACCTCCTCCAGAACTACCTATAGATCCACTCCTAGAACCTCCTATTCTAGAGCGTGACCTCGACCTAGGAGGCAGGCAAGCACCTGTATCGCGCTGACGTGTCAAACGTATACGCCTACTACTAGAGCTAGTAGGGGATGGCTGAAATGATGATCATGGTGGAGTCATAAAGCTAGGAGAGATACCTTTGGCAGGAGTAGCACCACCCGTAGGAGTGACACCAATAGGAGTGACACCGACAAGAGTGACACCCGTGGGAGTGAGGCTGGCACGAGTGAGACTGGCGGGAGTGAGACTGGTAGGAGTGAGATCCGGAGGAGTAATCTAGTACTGTGATGGAGCGGCCATATATGCGAGAGGTACGTGAGATATGAACTCTAAGAACTGCTCCTCTATCATGAAATGTGGAGTGAATGGAGGAGTATCTCCCATCATGCTCTATAACAAAAGAACTCAAATAATTAGCATATGATAATATCGTGATCTTTAAGAAGCCTGCAATAAACAATTAGAATGATATTAGTAAATAAAGTTAGTTTGGTACAACAATGAAAGTTTATTTCGAATCCACTTACCTGAGCAATTCAGAGACACTACTATTTGATCATACATAAATGGATTGCAGATTGTGATGCACATAGTACACATATCTTTGCTCCATTGTACAGTTGTAAAGGAGCTATTCTTCGCATGTTTTCGTATTCTTCATCGACTTGTGATCATGGAAATTCTGTTGTATCAATGAAACTCTCGACATCTTCTCCACCATCATGATCTTCATCCATCTCATAAACTGCTTCAAGCATTTCTTCCATGTGTTCATTTCGTGTAATGCCATTAATACCTTGTACTTCTAACTCCTTTTTGGTTCTCTTTTGTCCACAAGAGGTTATCGATGCAATGTCGTTTGGGTCCATCTTCTCACCTAGGGACCATGTGAATGGTAGTGTAGGTTTTGTAGTCCACTTTTATCAAAGGATCCATACTCTCTAACATGTGCGGTACAAATCCGTCATTTTCGATAAATTAATTGCAATGAGTGCAAGGACATGCCATTCTCTCCTCCGGATCCAAACTAGCCATATGATACAATATGGATATTTTAGAACATTTGATTTTTTTTATTAAACCTAAAAACCATAATCCTAAAGACTTAAACCTGAGATTAAATATAGATTTAATTATATATTCTAATTTTTTTATTTTCTTTTTCTTATTCATACTAAAACCTAAAGACCTAAAGACCTAAAAAAACCTAAAACCCTACTCCTAAATACTTATTTTTTATATAATTAATTATATATATTTAATTTAATAAAAAATCTTAAAATCCTATTTTTATATACTAATTATATATA